>CM076579.1:27965348-28335897 GCA_034641835.2 Pinus albicaulis
TACCTGTTGGCTTAGGTCTATTAATCAAAGTTTATCAAAATCAATTTTAAAGTCATTTATAGTCATGTTTGGCCTCCTGTTTACCAAAGAGTCATTTTAGGGTTTTTAGTCCCACTAGGTCTAGGGTTTCGCAAATTTAGTCTTCAAAATGTCTAATAATGTCAGCAGGCACATGAGGAAGTTTCAAACAAGGTTTTTAGTGAAAAATTTCATCGTCATAATGCTTAATCATGATTCTTCTTCAAAACTCTGTTTTGAAGAAAAATCGTCAAATTCATCCTTTGTAATAAATGTAATGTAATTCTCAAAGTTGTTTTAGTTGTGAAGTTCTTCAGGCATAGCCCTGGTCACCTTTTCCAAATCCCATGCCTGCTATCCTTGTAAAAAATAGACAAGAGTTTCATCATTCAGCTAAAAAATCAAAGTGGAAGCAAAAACAGAGTTTATATGAAAGTGTCAAAATTCAAACATTAGAAACTGGGTTTTTTCTAAAATAAAAAATCAAAGTCTATGGCCATAAAGAATATTTTCATTGTTTCACAATTCATTTGCATATCAAAAGTCAGCAAGGAGCCAAGAGAAATCGTGGAGAAATAAGTTGGAGGGAGAAACTGTGATTTGGAGGCCGAACATTGGTGAATTTACAGTTGCGGCGCATTGGTTGGAGGTCGTGGCGCATAAGGCAAACGTGGCACACAAGGCCGCTCACCACAATGTCAATTTGAACTTGCACGGCGCATACACTAGGCGCAACGTACTGGGTTATATGCACGACGCATTGGCCCGAAACAAAAATTTGTTGCCATCTCTCACTCAAATTGTAAATGAATCCGCCTCCTATGATTCAAGTAAGTTTGTGAGACTTTTAAATTGCTAGTAGCCAATGTTTGGGTTTGTTTGAAAAGGGAATATGAGAGTTTGAAAGTTGAAAACATAAACCCTATTATCTTGTTAAAAATTTCTCCCTTAGGGTTTGAATTTGAGTTTTAAAATTTGATTTTGGTGCCAAAATACTCCAACTCCATTTCCCACCTGTGGTTCCTTTCCCATCACTGTTAATATTGCTATTACAGTCTATCCCCTATTCCCTTGTATCCCAAACCACTCGTATCATCTCATTCCTATTTCCCTATTCATGAATCATTTCATTTCCCATCATTTTCCCTTCCCCATTTCATTTGTAAAAATTCCCAAAACCCCAAGTCTAAACAGTCAAGTGACTGTCCTTACACTTCAAATTTCACTTGATTGAACCACATTGTCCCCATTGTCCTATTTTTCTCCACAGTCCCTTTCCTTTGACACACATTTGGCACTAAATTCAAAACTTCAAAATTCTCGTTTTCACCTCACACAAGCCAAACATAGAACTTGCAACACCATGGAGACAGACATTGATACATCATATGACAGAGATAGTGATTCTACCACTGAGCTACATGCACCGAGAAGGCCTCATAAAGGTGGAAAACATGTGAGAGAAGAGCCCACCACATTGACCCAATTGCAGGCCTGCCCACTTGCCATGGCATGTTTTCGAGAGAAGTCATGCTATCAGTATTGTGAGATGATTGCTCGGATTCAGCATCATCAGGAGTTGGCTCGGTTGTTTGTGTTACATTTGCATGATGTTCAGGTAACTCTTACTGGTGTAGATTTCGCCTTGACACCGGAAACCATTTCTCAAGCAACCGAAATACCGAATGTGGGTGAATAGTGGAACAAAAGAAAGTAGGTGGACAGATTTCATTATGAACCATACATCAGGCCTAGCTATATGAGACAACTCAGCAAGGTATTCCCATTCTGGTTCCTAAAGGAATCCTATGTGCCTTTGATGAGACTCATTATCAGATACTTCAGTTGTGAGGGCCGGTTCTCATGCCTCTATGCTTACCACATCAGGTTATTAATGCATTTCACTAGAGTGAGGATGATGAACATACCTTATTTCATGTGCTGGAACACCGAGCGAATGACCACTCTTGTGTAGAAGAAGACTCCCGAGCAGCAGTACAACAGTATTTATCACTATGCACTCATCAAGATTGTTGTTGTACATTAGCTTGGATTGCAGGGTATTGCATGGGAGGATTTCATTTCCCATGAATTTTTCACAGCTCCTCAAGTTACTCCAAAGGTTGTCCATGATGCAGGTGAAACTTCACATCAGCCTGAAGGTCCCGAGACAGAGCCTATCAGTGTGCCAGTGTATGTCACTTATCAGAGAGGGACGAGAGGATTATTTGCAGCATCTCGATGAGTACTATCTCCACTTGGGGTGGAAGGGGTCTCGTTGCCATCATCAGCAGCACAGGTATAGGTACAGGACAAAGGTAAGAGGCCTATGCAGGATGAGGGCCCTTCAGGAGGTCAGGATACTGATTTCATACTTATTGATGAGGATTTGAGCTCTCTAAGCTCAAAGTTGAGAGAGATCATTCAGGAGCAGAAGGCTGAGATCGACACATTGACCGACAAATTGCAAAGAGTTCAATGGATCATAAAATATCTAGAGCAGTGCAACAAATAGTTGGAGGATTAGCAGACAATCATGGAGTTGCAAAACATCTGTGAGAACCGGCAGGCTGCCCGAAGAAGCCCAATAGAGATGACACCCATTGAGCAGGAGATTGAGGCTGATAGAGAGACTTGGCTTGAGAGGGTCAAAATTCATCTTGAGAAGTTGTTGGCAAAGGAAAAAAAGGAAAATAACATGCCCAGACACATGAAGAACCATTATTGGGCGCAACATCATGTTTGCAAAGCGAGGATCAAGATCTTGAAGGCAAGGCTAAGGAGGGCACTAAAGCATTGCAAAAGGCATGATAGACTCCAAATTTTGGCTGAAGCTTCTTTGGCCCAGAATAGTGCTTGATGGTGGGTAGTCAGCCCAAATTTCAAGAAATTTTGGAAAAATTTTGACAATTTTTAATTTTTGGGCCTAAACACAGATTTTCCTGCCTGACGCGTAGCACCACTTGGTACGCGCTTATAATTGGTAGCTCTTATGGAGGAAAAATTTGCATTTCTGGATTTTTCATGAAAATTTATGCATGCCTATGGATTACCTAAGGATTTAATCAAGTTATGGGTTGCCTAAAGGGTCAAAAAAACCCTAAAAATGGCCTTTCTGCCACTTTTTGCACACACAGGAAGCAATGTTGGGAGATTGAACGTTTGGAGGGGCAAATGGCAACCAAATCCAAAAATTATACTTAGGTTGGAAAGTAGACAGGTAGGGCTTTCCAACGAGCTATCATGCACTCAATTTTGACTTCGGGAAGGCCCTCAAAATCACCCTCAAACTTGTGATACACATAGAGATTTCAGGTGCGGTGCATAGGGAAATTTGGCCTAATTTTCACTCAGTAGCTCAAAATTTCGCCTAGTTTTGGCTAGTTTGACTTTTTCATGTAACTCTTGATGTACCTTGATGTAATTTCATGACCATGATGTAATTTTGGCACATTTTTACTCATCTTAGTAGATTCATTCACCAAAAAGTGAAAAGTAAGTGAATGAATCAGTTTCCTACCATATAGAGGCAAGTTGTCTCATTGCTTATTTTTCAGTTCTTAGTTTAGATATGGTTGAAGAAACTCATAGAATGTTATGCTCGACCCCTATAGGCATTGGAATGAGTTAGGCTTGTCTATATCATGATGTTATTTAGTCATTTTTAGGGTTGGACACTTGGGATTGCCTGGCACTTCATTGTACATTTCATCTCTGCACTTTTGGCAAAGGAATAGACTAGGGTTTGCAACACTCTTTGGGATCCATGTGACTCTGTGTTTTGATGGTGTTTTTATCTATGTAATTTTAATTTCATTGATGTTTATGTGTATAATTTCTCTTCTCCTTTCTTCTTAAATTAAACAAATGAGTGATAAATGTGGAATTCATTAGCTTTGCTTTGCTTTGCCTTCAGTTTTGTTTAATTTTCCATGTTTTCATCTGTTTGAAGAGGATTATTGAAAGCCTCTTGCCCTCTTCAGCTCCTCACTGGTCTGAAGTATCCATTCATTCAATTCAAAGCATCAAAACAATTTCCTTCCTTGCCCCATTCAGAACTCTGCAAAAACTAGGCCTCATCCCCGAACCCAAAACTTCCTTTCCCTTGATTCCAACAAAAACCCCTAAAATAAAAATCAAACTCATTTACTTATATACCTAGCCTAAAATTAGCCTTTATTTCAAGTCATCTCAAGCCCTATTGATTATTTTTGCTGAGATTGACCCAGAAACCCTCTCTTTTTGTTAAGGTAGAGACTATTTAAGGTCGAGCGTGGTTTGATGTTACCCTGAACTCTGCCTTTTTCAGCCTGAGGTAGATTTAGGAAATAACAAATTGTAGAAAACTGAAGGATCTATCAAAGTGAACCAAATCATGCTGATGCAAACACGTAGTATTCACTGATCACTATGGTACAATTCTACACAATGGGAATAAATGAGCTGAAGTCGACCATTTGAGAAATCGTTTGATTTTGTCATAGATGTATACCGTTAAAAAATGTGAGAAAACTCACTGATAATGATGATGAGTGTCAAGGTACCCCAGTACAATCTAACAAGTGCGAATGAATGATTTGAAGTTGAAAACTTGATAGAATATACCAATCAAGAGACATTGATGTATTCTCATTGTCAATAGTGAAGGAATCAGCCACTAATGACTAAAAACCCTAAGGTATTGACAAAAGGACTCTAGACCTTATTCCCAGAGAAATGTGTCGAAGTCGATGGGAAAAGATCTGCTGGGAGGAAGGAATTAAGGTATCCCACATCAATCCAGCATGAGTGTAACCTTTAGGCCAAAATATGGAAGGAATCAGACGAAGAAAAGCGAAGTAACCAACCCAAAGCATGTTTCCGGAATTCACAAAATGTAGCTAGCACACGACATAAAACCTCTGAACCAACCAATAATGAAAGCTGAAAAAGAGGCAAGGAATCCACTTATAGGGTATGGAAACCAAGGTAATGCATGAATCCCAGGTGTGACAATGAAATCTGAAGTCGAACACAAGGGAAACCACTCAGTTAAAGACCCATGGTGTTGATCAAAAGCTGAGCACAAGGTAACCTATCAATAATGTAAATAGGGCCAGGGTGCGGCTCTAGGTTTACTCTTAGAGAAATTTGTCTAAGTCGATAAGAGAAAAATCCACTGAAAAGAAGTCAATGGAGACTTTCTCAAACCATCATGAGCAAAGGACCAAATAGATGATGTGATAGAACAAAAATCTAACAGACCGGGGATAGCCAATTGAAAAATGAGTCAAGAGACACCATAGAGAGGCTGACTCATGTTTACTTCCCTTGAACAAAAGCACGACTCATTTTGACTATGGTAGCATATGATAACTTTGTATAATTTTGTCATGCAGGAGGCACAAAAAAACCCTCCATATGATTGGAAGAGATAACCAACTGTGGGAGTACTGACTTGATAACAAGGTTATGGCTTCTCCTAAGTCAAGCTAAAGCCCATCCAAAAATGGAGAAAAAACTTATCTTTTTGTGCTTTTTTCAAGGGTGACACAATTGACTCTTAGCTGCCATCATATATGGAAGTGATGTCCTGATCCCACTCCTTTTGGGATATTTTATTTTTTTGTCTTTTTCATATTGAAAACCTGAAAAATAACGAAATAATGGCTATATTACAGTGGATTGAACGAGTGTCGATGAAAATATGCTCTAGTTCCTAGGATAGGAACAATCCTATGCTCAATGCAAGGTGGTGAAGCTAGTAAATGAAACCCAGAGGAATGTTTTGTCAACAAGAGAAAGGTGTCGATTTTCAGAGGCTAAATTATTGCAAGGCTGACTTTATAGAAAGAAATGGTAAAAAGATGGCTTATACACGAGTCTAAGTGAAGCCGTCTTAAGGAAAAGATATACAAATGGTCAATATGAAATGCAAAAAAATAACTCAACAATAAAATGGGAGCCTCTAGGGTATAAATCCAGAAAGATAGCGAATAAGAAGAAAAATGAAGCTTCGTCACATAATTCATAGCGGGATTAAAGAGGAATCCCGAGCCTACACAATTTGCAGCATGGGAGACATATGCTAGTGAGGATATAACTAAGAATCCCATGTAAAGGATGGCTCTACCATCATATCGAGATTTATAAGTCGGCGAGTGAAAATGGTCTAATAATAATAGCATGATGGGGTCAACCCTATGGTAAGATTTTGATATGGAGTCTAGTATGCATAAGTGAAACCGAAAGTGAATTCCCTAACCTGTATGCCAGTTATGAACACAATACCTACCATGATGGGTCAACGGTCATGGACTCAAATCGGTCATGGAATCATCTCGAAATTGTCAAATGGACTTGAAAACAACATATCCCAACACTTACAAGCCAAAAGGTCATAAAGTCTTGGAAAAATTCAAAAAGTAAACAAAAAAATTTAGACAAGTGGGTTTTGAATTTTTTTTGAATTTTGGGCATAAATAGGCCTTTTGAACTCACATTTGGTCATTTGTGCATTGATGAATTTGAGAAAGATTTTTAGAGAAAAAAATTCCCAACTTCAATCCAGACCAATTCTCAGCTGAATCAACCCAAATATTCTAAGTAATCTTCTCAATCAACTTAATAATCAATTTTATTATCAATTCAAGTAATTTTATGTGAATTTCACCACAGGATTTAAGTTTTTAGATTAACCCTATGTGTATCCGTAGGTTCATAATTTCGAACTTGCATTTAGATGTGACTGTGTAAGAAGAAACTCGAGTATGCACAGAATGAAATTTAGAAATAAAAATCTAATAGTTTTATTGATGAATCGACTCAAGATGACCATCAGCTAGAGAGAGAGGGAGCATAATTAAATTGAAAATGAGGTAATGAAGGACCAATTGTCCTTAGATATACTCTGAGGATGTAGATTTCTCAAGTTTTTCAAAATGAAAAATATGGAAACAAACACCAAAGTGCTTGAAATGCTTGTCAATTACTGGGACCCAGAGGAGGACTGCTTCATGATTGATCAAATTCCTTTAAGGATTGAGATTGAAGACACATATTTTATAACTAGACTCTCTAAAAGAGGAGAGCCAGTGAATTTACAAGGCAAGCCAAAAGGAGGGCCAAATGTTGATGATTACATTCACATATACTTTGCTGAGGGTACTCATAAGGTTGGGACCTAGATCCAAATTAGAGATGTGAAAGGGTTACACATGAAGATTCATCTTTTCATCATATTCAGAGTAGCTGGGTGAGCTTCATTGCACCAAGCCTCATGTGGGAACATGATTTTTGCATTTGATTACCTGAATACTTTATATGATTGGTGCACTACCTTATTGACCAATTTGAAGAAACAATTAACCTCCATTCAGAAGAATAAAACTAAACATTTTGGTTATGGAACCATTTTGTGTACATTCTTCTTTGAGATGATTCCAAGGGTTTGACCCAAAGTGATGTCTACTATCAGTAGCCCATGATATCCACGTATAACATGATGGGATGATTTGATGAAGAGGCTAGGGGGTGGTGAAGTTCCTAGAACTACCTGGGATGATGAGTTCTTCATGTGGTGGGGAGAACAAGTGATCGCCATGGAGGATTACCCTTATGTTGGCATGGAATTCAGGGGAGATGTTGATATGCCCTTACTACCTGGAGAAACATGGGGAGCTATTGGTAAGATCAATTTTAAATAATTTTGATTATTTTATTTTTTGGATTTTCAATAAAAATATGAAAATATGAAAAAATAATTTTGATAGGACAATTGACTTACAAATTTATTGATCATGTTACATATGCTGGACCAGTCAGACCTGAGGGCTTACTGAGGCAAAGGAATGGTGGAAGAAAAGCTGAGAATGTCACAGAGGACCCTGAGAGAGTTCTTCATGCTATTCAGAGGAACTTGGAGGGTTTTACCTGCCATGTCATTATGGCTGCAGTAGAGGACCTCCCTGAGGCATTTGAGAGATGCGTGGTTGGTGTACCTCACTGGGTGAGACTATTTCGTCATGTGGCTACTGCGGTAGTGTTCTTCCGTGAAACTAATCTAGGGCAGGGCCCACATGAATAGACTTTTAGGATGACTGGATCAATTTGATATTTTTTGATGATGGACATGATCGGGCATAAGCCCTAATTTTGTAGGACATAATTATTTAATTTTTGTATATTTTTGAACACGACTCTGATCTATATATAAACAACAATTTTATGATGTGATTATCTCATATATACAATTATTATTGATGTTTTTTGATATTTAATGTAATGAATGATTAATATGCTAATAAATTGCTTGATTAGCTAATAAATCTACAAACGTATTTTCTAAACATGGAATGTGAATGCATGTAACATAATGAAATGATCTTTGCAACAAACATAGTCTCAGAAATAAATGATATAAAAATGGATCTCTTACATAATAGATGTTATTCAAATATGAAACCACCAGTTATGAATCCAAGTACACTACTAACGAACCAATACCAAGAGACGTTTCCTCCAAAAGTAGATTGATCACATTAGTATATTCTACAACATTGTTCGAAGCAGGACCAATACATGCACCCCCTGAGACTAGAAACTGACCAGATGGATAGTAGATTACCCAAGCCGTGGAAGCAAGATTCCAGGTATGTCGAATAGCACCATCGACAAAGAAAAAATGATTCATATCATCCATAAACACCTGCCAAAGCATATAAAAAACATCAAGGTCACACCAGAATCGATAGATATATATGCACAAAAATACAATATATACAACCAAATCGAATGGTTGGCCACTGCCTAGGCATAATACTTCTTAAGATAGAGCCCATTTCTGGGCTTTGCTAGCTCGTTTCCGTCAAATTCAACCAAATAATAAATTCCCTTCTTAAGAAATCTTTTGATAAAGAAAGGGACATACCACATGGATTTGAATTTCCCTTTCCCTAAGGTGTCCTTGTCCTAATTGTAGAGCAAAACGAGGTCGCCTTCAGAGAAAACCCTAGGTTTGAAAGCCTTATCGTATTGAACCTTCACTCTTTTCTTAATCGTAGATGCATTTCGACGCTGCTCATTGAGACATTCTAGATAAACAAGGCGTTACTTGAGACTTGAAATGTTGGGAAGAAGCTCAACAACCAGCTTAAGGGAAGGAATCTCAAACTCAATAGGAAATATCGATTCCAAACCATAGACTAGTTGGAAAGGAGTGAAATTCGTTGGATTATTAACTCACATCTGGTATGCTAAAAGTGGAGGATACAACATGACATGTTAATTAGACCTAACTTTATTTATTCTCCTTTGAAGGGTAACCATGATTTATTTATGGCTTCAACCTACCCATTGGTCTGAGGATAATACGAAGACGAATGCTCTTGCTAGAAACCTAATTTAAGAGCCAATTCAACCATCATGGAGTTCTAAAAATGAATTCCATGGTCATTGAAAATCTCTTTGGGAATACCGAAGCGAGAGATGACTTGGTTGAACAAAAACAGGGCTGTTGTTTCACCATCGTTCAAGAAAGTAGGCATAGCCTTGGCCCACTTAGTGAAGTAGTTCACTGCTACGATAATGTACTTGTGAAATTTTGCCAAAGGCGGGTTACAAGTAGTAAAATCAATTCCCCACTTAGTGAACAGACCGACAATGATAACAGGAAAGAGTGGAGCTGGATGAGCGCTCATCTTTCGAGTAAACTTGACAAGGATGAAATTTTTTGACCACCTAAACACAATATTTGAAAATAGAGGGCCAAAAATATTCGGCACGCAAAATCCTTTGAGTTGTAGCAAGCCCAGATAAATGACCACCAAAAGCTCCACTGTGGAAATCATTCATCCAAGCTTAGCCTCTTCAAGAGTTAAGAAATGTTTAAGGATCGAGTCGACCTCGCAATGATACATAGTGTCACCGATAATAAGATAAATTTTTTCCAAGTGATGCAACTTTCGACGCTCATATTTCGAAAAAGCGAGGGGAAAATTCAAAGTTTGGAGATAAAAAATGATATCCCCATACCAAGGATCTTGTGAATTAATAAGGAAAATATGTTCATCAGGGAACGAATCCTCATAAATAATCTCATCTCCACAAGGAAACTTAGAGATCATATCTGCAAATACTAATGATTTCTTTGATTTGGCAGATAGGAATTCTATATCAAACTCTTGCAAAATGACAATCCATCTATTATATTTTCCCCCAATCACTCGCCTACTGAGAAAAAATGCCAAAACATAAGTTTTGTGAAGGAGAAAGTAATGCCTGAGTTGCTGGACAACATAGAAAACTGCCAAAGCTAACTTCTCAATGATAGAATATTACATTTCGGGACCTACCAAGCCTCAAATTAGATAATAAATGACATGCTCACAAAGAGCATCATCCTCCTGAACTAGAACCATACCTATAGTATATTCAGCTGCTGCGAGATACAAAAGGAAGTCTCTGCTATAATCATGTGAACTCAATAAAGAAGCAGATGTCAATGATTTTTTCAAAGCATCGAACGAGCGTTGAGAAAATTCATCCCACAAGAATGTGATTCCCTTCTTCAACAATCTCATAAATCCTTTCATAACCTTGACATAGTTAATGATTAATCTCCTCAAGAAATTGGATTTTCCTTGAATACTTTGAAGTTGACAGATAGAAGATGGGGGAGGTAACTGAAGTATTGCCTCAACCTTGAAGGTATCTACCCGAATCCTTTCAGTAGACACAATGAATCCCAACAACCAACTAGATGTGACAGCGAAAACACACTTATTAGGTTTCAACCACATTTTATAATAACAAAATCTTTCAAAAATCTGTCAAAGGTGAGAGGGATGATCAATTATGTTTCAAGAATGAGCATCTAAATCATCCAAATAAGCTTCAATGATATGCTTGATATCGTGGTAAGCATAAGACATGGCCCGCCGGAAAGTAGCTCCAACATTTTTAAGGCCAAAAGGCATCCTTTTGTATGAAAACATACCCTAGGGGTAGATAAAAGTAGTCTTGTGCCGATCTTCAAGATAGATGGTAATCTGATTGTATCCCGAGAAACCATCCATGACGGAGAAAATCTCATTCCTTGCACACTCATCAATAATATTATTAATAAATGGTGTGGGGTAATTATCCTTTAGACATGCCTTATTAAAATCCCTGAAATATATGCAGGCACTGATCGTTCCTTGTTTCTTGTCCACAAGCACTGGATTCGAAACCCACTCAGTTAAAGGAACCGGGTATATGAAACCCTCCTTAAGCGGCTTATCAACCTCGGCCTTGATGGTTGTGGCTTTCCTATGGTTGAATGTATGAAGCTTATACCATATAGGCTTATCATTATCGTAAGTCTTGATCTCATCCTAAAAAATAGATGGATCAATTCCAGGAATTTCCTCATAAGACTAAGAAAACACATCACGTAACTCTTTAAAGAGATCGGTATAAGTCTGAACCTCTTTAGGGGAACATTCAGCTTTGATGAAAACATTCTATATAATGTTGGGATTCTTGGAAATGTTCACCAGGATCGTCTCATAAATGAAAACCATGTTCCCTTCAGCAAAAATCTGTGTTGGAGCCAAAGTGTTCAGGATCGGATGAATAGACCAAGAAGACACAGGGCTTGAAAATCTTGACTCAACTTCTCACAAATCCATTAGAAAATAGGATTGATGACACAAATCATCCCACGATATTTCCACACCAGTCATTACCTCCAGTACAACCTCTTCAGATGGTAGAACAATATCAAGGCAATCCTGAGTAGAAGCTGAACTAAGTATCTAATTCGGAGCCACATCTCTGTCCAAATCCTTCGGCGAAAGAGAAACTGGAACAAAATCTGCAGAGTCAACAATAGACTGATAAGAAATCTCTGTTGCAGATATAGGGAATTCCATTCCACCTAATTTACCTTATTCTAATGTGGTTGTAGGAGAAGGTAAGGTCTAAGGGGTCGAAAAATAATGAGTTCGAAGAACTCTCTTCGAGTAGGATCCCTGGAGGATGAGATATCATTAATATGAACAGAAGGAGGCGGAAGATCAAAGGTACCCATCAACAATGTATACATTCCGACTCCTAAATTATCCATAGGTTTCTGGGCATCATTCGCCAAGGGAACAGTAGAGTTAGAACATGTATTTGGATCTATCGGAGAATATTCCATCTAATCAATAGTGACAATCCTCCCTTCACGGGGAAAACACATGATGCGAAATAATGATGAAGCAATAACATCCATCTCATAAATCCAATTCCGCCCCAATAGAAGGTTGTAGTCAAAATTGGCATCGACTATCTCAACTTTAATATTGACAACTTTACCCCCAACACAAATGGGCAAAGTCGGAACAATGCTATGTGGCCTGTGAGAATGACCATCAAATGCAGGTGAAGGAATGACTTGAGGAAATATAATGGACTTCCAACATGAGATAGACATGACACATGTGGAAGCGCCCTCATCGACTACCATTCAAAAAACATTTATTTTTCGATACGTAGATTTCATCTGAAAATCCATGTGATGAGGAAGTCTCTTCTTAAGATTTGACATATAGAATGTGATCATAAGAGAGTTATTTGGATCGATTTCCCTGATCACAGTGAGAAACACACTCCTTTGTGCTGGGCATGTCTGGAGTACCACCAATGCAAACATAAAATAAGGACTCTAAGCCAGATCTTCTATAATGTAGTAGTTATAGGCTGCTTTGGAATTAAGGTTGATTATCAAATGTTTAGCAAAACCTTTCGGCGTGCGAGGTATAGGCTCGACTACGAGTCTCTCAATATCGAGTGGCTTGGAAAGTATCAGGAGTGTTGGCCTGTGATCACACACAACATGGAGAAGTGGTCCCTATAAGGAAATCATAGGGTAGAGGCGTGAATGTTTAAGTGAAAGGCCAAGCAATTTAAGCACAGGTCGGGCAGAAAGCCACGTAGTCAAAAGAGAAAGTGTCGTGGTCAAGGTATTATGATTCAAAGTTGTGTTAATTGTCGCATCCCACAAACCATTACATATATTATATATTACATATAATATATGTAATATCATTCACCACACTTAACTCCTTACCTATATCGAATTGGAATTCCAAAATTTCCATTTCATATCATATATTTGACCGCTCCCGAACCCAGAAATGCGATATAAAGTGGGACCTACCCTTTCTGCTATGTCACCATCCACTTATCTCATCGCACATCGCTCCCCCACAGATTATAACTCTTACGTTTCGCTGCTCATTTGTAAACCTTGCAATTTGCGATGTGCGGGCAACCCCAGCTCTGTCAGGCCACATCATCTTTTTGCCATCACACATCTCACTTCGCTGATCATAACCTTTACTCTTGCCTCCTCATAACTAAACTCTTCCAATTGAAAATTGCGATATGATATAGAGCCCCACCTCCATCCTGCCACATCAATCCTCTGCCCATCGCACTTTTCACATCGCAAATATTAATGTTTACCCTTCGTTGCTCATATGTAAAACCTCTGATTTGTGATATGCGATATGGGGTTGGGTCCCACCTCCTTGCCACGTCATCCATTCCCTGCTCACCGCACATCACTCCCCATGGGGTATAAACCTTACCTTCTGCTGCTTATAACAAAGAAATTTCGACTGGGATGTGCTATATAATGATGGGCCCCACCTTCTTGCCACATCATCAATAACCCTTTCACAACCTTTGTTCCGCTCTTTTTAGTGTTAAGGAGCCCACTAACTCCACTATCACTTCCATAATCCTCCCCTCATCTCTGCTCCATATCATGCATCCAATAGTTCATGATTTGTTTCGGCTGCCACCTAATCTTCCGAAGGTTAACAACAGGGGGGGGGGGTGTCCAAAAAAGCCAGTTTTGGAAATTGCCTCTAGTGCTACGTGTCAGCCCACAGTGATTTCGCACCCCCCCATCCAATACTATAAACCGGGCAGGCCCCCCCTCCGAAATCTGGTCTTCGGTTTTGAAATTTAAAGCACAACATGGGTTTTTGGAGGAAAAACATAGCTATGGTTTATTCATTTGGTCCAGGAAATCCCCGCTAAAGAGAGAGGCACACGCAACACAATTGGCTGTTTCGCAACGGTAAGTTGAAATCATGAGAATTAGAGAGTGGATGCTTTCAACAACAGATGTAATCATATGATGGTAGCTAGACTTCCCACCTGTTCACAACCACTCCTCACCACCCCATTTTGGAAGATTCCAGGATTTGACCTCCATGGCCCACTATGTTGTTTCTTTTTATTGTTTGATTATGATGTTTTGCTTGTGAATCTTGATTTATCCTGATTCTGTTTTGATTTTCTATTTGCAGAAGTGATTGCTTGATGCACGCTCTGCTATTTTGTTAGGATATTTTGGTTTTCACATGTGTGGGTTGATCATGAATGATTTATTCGATCGTAAAACCTCATGGAGAACTCTATATGTAGAGAGTTCAGAGATGAAAGAAACGTTCAAAATTTTGGAGAAGTTTTGTTGTAGTTATGTGCGACTGTGCTCTTTATTCTCTGAGATACATTTTTGGGAGAGATGTTTTGAATATAATATGATATACAGAGCTGTTTACTTGGATTCCAGATGGAGGAGTGAGTAGTATGTATATGTGTTCTCTTGTTTATTTGTAATCTCCTATTTATGTATAATCATCTTTCATGTTCTTCTGCTTTAATTATTTGTGTAATGTAGCTGCCGTTGGTATGCATTTTTATTCATGAATTTATATATATATAATGCTCATGTATTAAACTTGTTGCACTTCCTTAATTCGCACTCCACGAATCTCTACTGTTGGTCATATTCCACTTACATATGTTTCCTCTGAGTTCACAGGAGACAGATTCTTAATACTTTTAAGTCTGTCTCTTGCAGATTCCTCCTCCATTCCTTCTCAACAACTCTACATATTTTGAAAGTATCTTCTCATTGTTTCAGACTTGGCCCATTTGAAAAGCCACTAAGATATAAAGTCTCTCAAGCCCTCTTACAGTATAGGGCAATTCATATGAATCAGACTCCAAGGTCTTCTCCATTCTTGAACCACCAAAAATTTTATTCTCTTATTCCATATTCTGTCAGAGGCATCCTTATAGTTGTCTACATTTAACCTTCGATTTTAAGATGTACTAGGCACTGGTATTTTGCAACTCAAGGCTATCTCTAGGAGCTACAACATCTTTTTGGCATCGTTTCCAGGGATACAAATGAAGAAATATTTTCCCTGGGAGGCGACATAAATTCCACCCTTCATATAGGTGAGAAAGAAGGGTTAGGAGTTGCGTATTCGTCACCTTGGCTACTCCACTATAAAATAACCCTAATCAGAAGTAATCTTGGCTTTATAGGCCTCACAACAGATTCAGATTCACCATCTACAACCACCTCGAAATTAGATGGCTGTGCTGAATTTCCTTTTGAACAAGTATGCTCCCTTGGCCCTTCCTCAACCTATAAATGATATGCCACAAGACTATCTAGAGCGGTTTCCTCTAAACACTGGGGAAGATAATACTTCTGCACATAGACATATTGAAACCTTCTGCACCTTGGTTCCCTTGCTGTTTGAAGAGAACCACTTTCAACACAAAAGAAAAGCAGCAGTTTGGAATGAGGTCTGTTTTCCTGTTACAAATATTCTAGAAGATCTTATGTTGCATGGTTACCATGATCCTTTAGTTAGTGTATTGCAGTCATCAGTAAAGGAAGAATATGATGTATGTATCATGATGTTTGTCCTACCATGGCAAGGTAAAGTAAAAAATTGGTTTGAGAATCTTCCAGCTGATAGCATGATCAATTTTCATCAATTCATGCACGTTTTCCTAGGTCGATGGGTAATCATGGGAAATGTATTTCTTATCATAGAAGAATATGGAAATTTAAAAAGGCAGCCTAGAGAGACCATACGTTATTTCTCAGCCAAGTTCAATAAGGTGTCTCATTCAATGCCTTCTGATATAAGGCCACCCCCATGAGTAGCTCTCTAGCACTACCCAAATGCCTTTAATCCAGGGATGGAATTCCAAATAAGAGAAAGGGACACTGCAAGCCTTGAAGAAATGAAAAATGTTGCAATTTATGTAGAAGTAAGCCTGTTGAACAAAGAGACAAAGTTTAAAACAAAGGAAGAATTGATCCAATTTGATACTCTACCTTTATGCCTTAAATCATTAGATAAAATGAAAAAATGTTCCGAGTTGTTTGAAGAAATGGAGAACACATGTGTAGTACCAAGTTGTGAAGTCGGATCGATTGGGCTAGAATATTAAGAAATAGGTCAAGTGTATCTTGATCCAGTGGATATCTATATTGAGAAATTATTCATCACAAGGCCACCATACCTTTCCAGCATTTTTGTTGTTGTTCAGGTTTACTGAGCTCCTTGCAAAGAAGATCAGGCTGGGAATTCCTATCAAATACCATTAGTAGGTTCGTTCCTGAGTTTGGTGAAAAACAGTGACAGAACAAAGTTATTAGAGCAGTTGCTTGCCTGGTTACACTGGAATTATTTTATCATTTAGAATAGCAGTAATTCCAGTAGATTAGGGTAGGTAGGTGTGCAAATAAGCTCAACACTATGAGCATATTTCTAATTTGTTTCAGATTTATTTTCAGTTTTTAGTTCAAGTGTGTTTCAGTTTCCAGTTTCAGCACAGTTCAGATTTCAGCATTGAAGATTTTAAAGGTGCAACAGTGATTTCCGTTTTGATAGTTGGCAGTGCACAAATCAGTTGTAATTTCAATTTAGGCTTACAATATGCATTTGTGACTCCATGCGCCCAATAAAGCACATGCATTGAGGTCTGTAGGTTCTCAATGCACTTAGAAAAACATGTTGTCCTCAAATGGAGCCAATGTTAGCATGTGACCACACGCAACATGGAGAAGTGGTCCCTATAAGGAAATCATAGTGTAGAGGCATGAATGCTTAAGGGGAAGGCCAAGCAATTCAAGCACAGGTTGGGGGGGAAGCCTTGCAGTCAAAAGAGAAAGTGTCGCAGTCAAGTTATTATGATCCAAATTTGTGTTAATTTCCGCATCCCACAAACCATTACATATAATATATGTAATATCATTTACCGCACTTAAATCCTTACTTATATTGCATCGACATTCTGCAATTTCCATTTCATATCATATATTTGACAGCTCCCGAACCCCAAAATGCGATATAAAGTGGGACCTACCCTCTCTTCCATGTCACCTTCCACTTATCTCATCGCACAACGCTCCCCTGCAGATTATAAATCTTACCTTCCGCCGCTCATTTGTAAACCTTGTGATTTGTGATGTGCGAGCGACCCCACCTCTATCAGGCCACATCATATTTCCTCCATCACACATCGCACTTCGCTGATCATAACCTTTACTCCCACCTCCTCATAACTAAACTCTTACGATTTCGATTTGTGATATGAGCTAGGGCCCCACCTCTGTCCTGCCACGTCACTCCTCCACCCATTGCACTTCACACATCACAAATCTTAATGTTTACCCTTCACTGCTCATATGTAAAACCTCCGATCTGCGATATGTGATATGAGATTGGGTCCCACCTCCTTTCCATGTCATCCATTCCCCGCTCACTGCACATCGCTCATCGCGGGGTATAACTCTTACCTTCTATTGCTTATAACAAAGAACTTCTGACTGCGATGTGCGATATAATGATGGGCCCCACCTTCCTGCCGTGACATCAATAACCCTTTCACAACCTTTGTTTCGCTCTTTTCAGTGTTATGGAGCCCACTAACTCCACTATCGCTTCTGCCATCCTCCCCTCATCTCCGCTCCATATCACACATCCAACATTTCATGATCTTTTTCGGCTCCCCCCTCACCTCCGAAGGTTAACACTGGGGAGGGGGAGGTACGAAATAGCCAGTTTTTGAAACCGCCTCCATTGTAGCTACGTGTCAGCTCACAGTGATTTCACACCCCCTGATCCAATACCATAAATCAGAAAGGCCCCCCTCCGAAATCTGGTCTCTGGTTTTGCAAGTTAAAGCACAACATGGGTTTTTGGAGGAACGACACAACTATGGTTTATTCAGTTGGTCCAGAAAATCGCCGCTAAAGAGCGAGGCACATGCAACACAACTGGTCCTTCTGCAATGCTAAGTGGAAATCATGAGAATTAGAGAGTGGGGGCTTTCGACAGTAGATGGAATCATATGATGGTAGCCAGACTGGCCACCTGTTCACAACCACTCCTCACCACCCCATTTTGGAAGATTACAGGATTTTGCCTCCTTGGCCCACTATGTTGTTTCTTTTTACTATTTGATTATGATGTTTTACTGGTGAAATCTCGATTTCACCTAATTTTGTTTTTATTTTTTGTTTGTAGAAGTGATTTCTTGATGCACGCTTTGCTAGTTTTTTAGGATATTTTAGTTTTCACATGTGTGGGTTGATCAGGAATGATTTATTCGATCGTAAACCCTCAAGGAGAACTCTATATGTAGAGAGTTCAAAGATGAAAGAAACGTTCAGAATTTTGGAGAAGTTTTGATGTAGTTTTGTGCGACCGTGCTCTTTATGCTATGAGATACATTTTTGGGAGAGGTGTTTTGAATATAATATGATATACAAAGCTATTTACTTGGATTCCAGATGGAGGAATGAGTAGTATGTATTTGTGTTCTCTTGTTTATTTGTAATCTCCTATTTATGTATAATAATATTTCATGTTCTACTGCTTTGATGATTTGTGTAATGTAGCTGCTAGTGGTATGCATTTTTATTCATGAATTTGTTTATGTATTAAACTTTCCACACTTCCTTAATTCACGCTCCACGAATCTCTACTGTTGGTCATATTTTTCTTACATCTGTTTCCTTTGAGTTCACGAGAGACTGATTCTTAATACTTTTAAGCCTATCTCTTGTGGATTCCTCCTCCATTCCTTCTCAACACCTCTACATATTTTGAAAGTCTCTGCTTATTGTTTCAGACTTGTCCCATTTCAAAATCCACTAAGCCATAAAGTCTCTTAAGCCCTCTTGCAATATAGGGTAATTCACATGAAGAAGACCCCAAGGTTTTCTCCATTCTTGAACCACGAAAACCATTATTATATTATTCCATATTCTGTCAGAGGCATCCTCTTATTTGTCTACATTTAACCTCTGATTTTAAGATTTCCCAGGAACTTGTCTTTTGCAACTCAAGGCTATCTCTAGGAGCTACAACAAGGAGTACCCTTAGCCTTTGAAGACTAGGTTTCACCATAATCATGTTATAACATGGTGACATCAATGTGAGCACTCATCATATATACATTTAAAGAATGCTCCCCATCCTGGTCCCCCCCTACGAGAGCTCCAATATTAGCATTCACGAAAACAAGAATTTAATACCCTCGGGGAAAAGGGTTAGTAAGGACAACCTGGGAACTAGAGGAACCTTGCTGAGCTAACAAGTGCTGAGCATCCTGAATATTAGGGTAGAGATGGGTGAGACGGTCTCTAGTACATAACTTGCATGGAGACTTAAATTTCTTCTCTGTCTCTCTCTTACCCTCTCCAACATTATCGTTGTATTTGTTTGCATTACACTTCCCATCCTTATATTTATTCTTGTTATTCATTCCCTTCTTCTTCCCATAGGTTTTTTTATTTCCTTTAGGGTTATAATATTGAAAAAATTTAATTGTTAAGGGCTGAGAAGGAGTAGATACTAACGAGGTAACATGAATAGAAGGAACAGGTTGTGTAGACAACTGCTGAAATTGATTCAAAAGGTTAGCCATGCCACTATCGATCAAACCGACAAGCCCGTTAGCATGAGGACCTGGCTTCGGTTTGGCTAAATGCACTTTGGAATGAGGAGCATCAGGAAAAATATTATTAATAATCCTAGACTGAGAATAAATGAGTTCCAACTGTTGGGCTCTAAAGATAGCTTGCCTCGCAGAGAATGCCTCAGAAAGAGATACATCGTTTGAGATTTTTGGCTGTAAGGATTTTAGAACCATTCGAGAAGGAATTCATTAAGAACATGGGCTCTAATGAGCCTATTCATTCTCCTCCATTCCTGAATATGGTTAGAAATGTGCGTCGCCTTATCCTGCTTGAAATTGGCCAGAAGCTCAGTTCCAACATCATATTGAATGGGCAACTGAAAATGGTTCAAAAAAATGGTAAGAAACTCGCCAAATGAAGCAAACGTTCCCCTAGTAAGCTCAATGTACCATTTAGTACCATTTCCACTTAGGGCGAACTGAAATAGTCTCAACCTAATCAAATCATTGATGAGGGAGTTTGACGAACACCATAAATGGAAAGTGGTAACATGGTTGGCTGGATCCTCACCGGTCTTCCCTTTGAATTTCAAAATATCTGACGGAGGTTTAGTAGGGATCAGAGGCCAACCCGGGTTGTATCGAATGGGATCTTTAGTCAACTTTGACAAATATGGAAAATTTAGGGTTGCTAGGAATGGTAAGCACGAAGGAGCTTGAGAATTCCATCCACCAATGGAAGGATTCCCAACATTCTGAAAAGAATAACTTGGATTTTATGAGGCACCATGTTTCCATGGATTGTTCGTAGAAAAATATGAACCATAAGAGAAAAATTGTGGCCCAGAAGCATTCAGAGTAGGATCCCCTCCCATCATAGGGTTATCATAAACAAGTATATTTCCCCCAATCGAAGTGTTAAATGAATATGTAACCCCTTGGTAATGGTTCCAAGCATTAGCAACAAGGAGAAGCCCTGAGAAGCACCTAAGGAGGAGAAAGGAACATTCCCCTATTGACCATACAAAAACTAATTTCCAGTTCCCAACCCGGTGATAGAAAACAAGAATAAACTAAACATAAACACGAAAGCTCATAAAGAGAGAAAACAAGACTAAAGTAAACATAAACACGAAAGCTCATAAAGAGTCAAAAACAATAATAATACTAATGGTGGCATCAATTTCCCCTCTTATTTCTTGTTGTGAGGAAGAAAGATACTACATTTACACACTTGCCAAGGGGCCCTTATAACTATGGAGTTCTAAGACCCGATGCAAGGACGTTTTTACCTTATAGCTGCTTGCTACAAGGCCTCTCTCTACTCCAAAGGATTGAATTTGTTGGATGGCCAAAAACTGAATCCCCTCTCTACCTCTGCACTGGATTGCACAATACTGGATTGCTTCAAAGCGATTTTGGCCAGCATAACAATGTGCTCTCCCTTTGTTCATATCTTGGTGGCCTTTTATAGATTAATTCAAATTCTCCTTCCCTCTCTTGGTACATTGATGGATGGTGACCCAAGAGAGAGGGTTGATTCCATTGTGTGCCACTTGATTCCTTTGTGTGCTCCCTTGAGGTGCTAAGGAGGCTTAGGCGACTATCCTTGGGCAGCCTCAAGTGTGGGATAATTTTCTTGGAGTGTGCCTTGTGGTCCTGGAAAGTGACTTCCACCACTCCCAGGACCACATAGATTTTCGAGGGAAAGCCGCGCAAAGACGCGCTTATTGAAGAAAAATGCGCGCAAAGGTGCATTTTTCCTGAGTACTTGGTGCAAAATTTGATTTTTATTTTGAATCTTAGGGATTTTTAAAAAATTTTAGATCCTCTGATGTGCCCCAGTCCTGTAAATCCTTCTACTTGACATTTAATAATGTCATCTTTGCTTGTCTGATTTTCTAGTGATACCAATTTCCCCCTAATGTGTGAGGTCTAGGAAGACTGTTATAGCCGAAATACATTATAGTTTCTTTTTTGTGTATTGTGTGGAGAGAGAGAGAGACCTGCATATAACAAAAAGTTGGAAACAACTTACAACAGGTCGAAGAGTGACCATGTCCTATGAGAACCCTACAAGAAATAGTATGATACAATAAATACAATTTTTCTATGAGGCGGACATGTCCCATGCTTGTGATGGTTTGGCAAGCTAAACAAACCTATCTGATAGATAAATGTTCTGTTTGTGTCACTAATATGGTAGTGAATCGTGATATGCTAATTTGGTTGATAACGACGATTGCTAATGCCCTCAGGGGCGTTTTTTCTTTGAAAATAGGTGGAATGTGGTGCCCACATGTGTAAGCTTGGTATGGAAAATAAATGCTCATTGTACACATGGGTGTATGACTGGGACCTTCCCGTGTAAGAATTGCTGAAAGAGATGCTTATAATGGCACAAGTCTTCGACGAATTTGAGAAAAGTGCAATGGTTGTAAAGTACGATACCATCTTGACATGAAAGCTTGTGTTCTAGTCAAATTTCAGGAGGATCGATGACATATGTGGGCAATGATGATTCCCACAGTGCCACCCAAGGATGTCCCTATTGTGGTGAGGGGTAATCCAAGGTACTGCTTCCTTTTTGGAAAATAGGATTTGAAGTTGACAAAAAGGAAACCTTAACCGAGAGATTCACTGATGCAAGGGATCAGGATATGGGATTTGATAGGTTTAACATAGGCATGATGGCGAGGGGTGACTAGAGACTTATGATAGGGATTCAATGGCCCAAGGTCGGAGTATAAAAATTAGCTTGGTGGTAGTCATAACTATTATAGATGAGGAAATCCCTAGAGTCAATAGGACATCCATGGTGGGCATATGTTGGCTATGAATGTCATGGTGGGTTATGCGTGAAAGGTGTGATATTGCTGTTAGCCACCTATAAACATTTGTCATACCAAATGGTGGCTAAATCTTTTTTAGCCTTCAAGAGATAGTTTCCTATGAAAACCTATCATCTTTTGAAGTCTTATGATGTTATTTTCCCTTCGAGTTAATCTTCACTGTTTTTTTCCTCATAATCCTCAAGAACTGCTGTTTACCAGGAGAAAAACTACTTAAGAAACTTCATTTTATTCTCCATATCCATCCATTAACCTTCATATTAACCTCCAAATAATCCCCAAAACCCTTTTTAAACCTTATGTCCCCCTTTGTTTGGTTAAAAAAACCCTTTTCCCCCTTATCGGAACCCTCAAAAACCTCAAAAAATCCTTCAAAAATCCTTAAAAGTCCCCATTTTTGAATTTAGGCCTTAAGTCCCTTTGGCCTAAGCCCCAGCTCCTTTTCCCGCATAATACCCAGAGCCATAACCCAGAGCTAACCCCCATCACCCAATCGCAATCGGGGTTTCTTATTTCCTTATTGCCTTTACTTTAAAAAATTCCAATTGCGATAAGCCTTTTTCTTTTAAAAACCCCCGGTCTCCTCGCCCTTTTCACAGGACCACAGCCCCACAATCAAGTGCTAAAAAGTCTAAAAACCCTTTCCAAAACCCCTTCTCCTTTGTTTTTCCACCTCTTTCAAAAGTTCTGATGTGATCCCTCCGAGCAAATCTCAGTCGTTGATCCACCTCCATCCAACGTTCTAGATCTTATCGCATCGTGCCCATCCATCATATTGCTTTCCGCCTATGCGGATCCCCGATTTAATCTGGACTGGCGATCATCCCTTTGATCTGATGGTCGGTACATCATCGCATCGCAAAAATTCATCACATCAGAAAATCGCATTTTTCCTTTTTCTCCTCCGATGCCGATCCACCGATTTAATCTCATCTGTCTAATCCACAAGAACCAACAACCAAGATTCAATCGTGCTCCGCTCGCAAGCCCCCTCATCGTATCTTCCGATTCAATCCCGACTGTTGATCTCCCCTCTGATCCAACGGTCGGTGCTTAATCGCACATCGCAAACTCAAAAACTCCAATGTGATGAGCCCTTCTCCTCCGATCTGCTGATTTAATTTGGGCCTTTGAAATCCACAAGAACCAAGGGCCAAGATCTAATCACACTCTGCTCATAACCCTTTACCATCCCGAACTCCGATTAAATCTCCACCATTGATCAAGTTTTATCAGATGGTCCACAATTCTTCTGCTCTTCAAACCCCACCCTTTTCATTTCTCCCCCATCGATAGATCTCCACCGTCCATTCCCCTGATCCAACGGTTCACATTTAAACTTCCGTTTGACCCCACCTACCTTTCCACCCATGCATCTTGCCCTCCATCACATGTGATCTGCATTGTTGGATTTGTTGCCCCTCATCCGACGGCTGAAACTCCATATCGCGTAATTTTTTCACCTGAACGTTAACATTCCAAAAAAACGTGAAATGGGCAGTTTTGGGAGGGATAGGTGTCAGCAAATGTATGGTATCACGTTTTTTTGGCCAAAATCTTAAACCGCCCAAACACCGCGCGAAGACCACTAATGGTTTTCCTCTATACCACTCCCCCCTCCGCAATGTAACTCCTGATTTGATCCTGTCTGCTGATCTCTTAGATCAGATGGTCCTAACTTAATCTCACCCCCATTCACTTTTCACCCAATTCGCTCCCGAAAGACTTCATCTGTCGATCTCGATCGTTCATTATTCTGATCGAACGGCTCACGTTATATCCCAATCCCAATTCATTTTCCCTCCATCTATTCTCTAAAAGACTTCATCAGAATATCTTAACCGTTGATTATTCTAATCCAACGGCTCTCATTCGCCCCCACACCCAAGACCTCCAAAGAAGTTCTCGACCTATTTTCGCAGGATTTTCATAACTTTTGTGTGTTTTTTATAGGTTATAAAGGTTTTTTCCACAGTTTTAAAAAGAAACGAAAGGCCAGGGATGATGATCCATGGAAAATTATCCACGAAGAAGAGGGATCTACAAGGTTTAAAACTATGATTTTTCCCGTGCCTCATGAGCATTGGTGATATTATGTAAACCTTCTATGCACCTGCAACACAACAAAACATAGTAAAAATAAATCAGATGAAGAGTATCAGTGTCAAAAGTGAAGATTAGTGCATAAGAGAAGGTTAATGATTTCAAACATAGTTTAAAGGGATTAAGGCACCAATTCAAGAATCAAAGGCCTAATCCATAGTCAGTGAGGAATAAAGACCAGAAATGAAGATCAAGGCCTAATTAGGCCTAAAACACAGACTAAAGAAAATTAAAGATGTTTTAATGTAAAACAAAGAGAAATATCAGTCTGAAAGGCCTCCATCTCCACATCAGAGGCCAAAACATCCTTTCAACTACGAAAGCACCACCTATAACTTCAATTAATCAAAACAAGGCATAGTTATGGCCTTAGTCAGTGATATTTTGTTTAAAGCAACCAGAGTTATTGCCAACCCACCTAAAGAGTTTTAAAGTCAATAAAATCTTCTAAGCGACTAAATACTTAATGAAAACCAATTAATACAGCGGATATATTAGAAAACTTCTCTATTGATCCCCTCAAAGGCCGAGAAGCATTAACTTGTATTAATTGGAACAAAAGATCTTTTCTTTCATCCCACCTCCTCTTTCTTCTATAAATACTTCTGAAGAAGATGAGATAGAGTTTGGTCTCTGGATATCTGTAGCATGTAAATAGTTTTTAAGAAGGCTACTTTGTCGCTAAAACGTAATAGAGAAGAAGTTGAAATTTGAGAAAGTTTGGTAGCAAGACCGTTGGACTTGAAGATTGTAACTGGTTTGAACATAAAATACAAATAACTGATTTATGGGATCTTGGTCTATGTCAATGGTGATGTGTTTCTCACTATAATTGTTATTTTTCTTTATGTTTCCATTCTATCCACTTTTCTCTGATAAAGAAAAACAAATATAGATTAGGATTTACTCTTCGAGTACCCTAAATCTCACTGATAAGATTTATCTATATGTTTTCTGCTGATTGTTTATTTGAAGGTAATTCAATAGAGTATAACTAGTGAAGTGTTGGTAAGCCCATATTTCCTAAGTACAACTTCAGACTTTATTTTTGAATGTTCTTGAGAAGTTTGCTGATTAAAGCTGAGCTAGAGAAGTTTATGGTTAGCCCTGTCCTCTGGTTTATCTCCAATAGATACTTTGAAGAGTTCCCTTAAGAGTATGTTGAATGCAGGCTAGTTTCAAAGTACTTACCTAATCTTAGACTACTTTTTATGTTTGTCATGAATGTTTCCTTTTGAATATGCTGAAAGCAGTCTAAGTTAAAAGTATTTACTTGATCTTAAGCTATTATATGTGTTTTAAATGGTTTCTATTGAAAGTAAATCAAAAGCAGTCTAGTTTAGAAGTACTTACCTGTTCTTAGATTACTTTTATGTCTTTCCTTAAGTGCATGCCAAAAGCAGGATAGTTTCAAAGTACTTACTTGATCTTAGGTTGCCCTTTGTTCCTTCATCTATTTGATTTCCCTCACTCCATTTCATATTTTTTCATTCCATAAAATCAACTTAAAGAGATCCTTTGACATAGATGACTTGCCCCATGGACCACTCTTGAACCCTGCTGCTCAAACCCGCTTATGACTCCATAGCCCAATGTATTGAAGCTGGTCCTTGCCTATCTTATTAGCTGAATCATTCCTTCACCTACTTTCACCATCACCCTTCATTTATACTTCCTTCACCTTCATCATATCCTTGCCCAACCAAAACCAAACAAAACCCTTTCTCTTAATAACTAGCCTAATATCATACTAAAAGCCTTAAAGATAAATCAATCTTTACACTTATAGAGAGATCCCTCTCTGGATTCAGGAGGGCTAGATCCTAGAATCTCAAAGTGGTTCATATGTAGGCTCTGCAGTTTTTTATTTTCCAATCTCGCAAATTACAGATACCCCAAAGTTTTTTTTCTTCTGCTTCTTTCAAAAGTTCCGATGCGATCCTTTCGAACAAATCTCAGTCGTTGATCCACCTTCATCCAACGTTCCGGATCTCATCGCATCACGCCCATCCATCGTATTACTTTCTGCCGATGCGGATCCCCGATTTAATCTGGAACATTGATCATCCCTTTGATCCGACAGTCGGTACATCATCGCATCGAAAAAATTCATTACATCAGCAAATCACATTTTTCCTTTTCCTCCTCTGATGCCAATTCGTCGATTTAATCTCAGCTGTCGAATCCATAAGAACCGACGACCAAGATTCAATCGCGATATCCTCGCAACCCCCCTCATCTCACCCGCTGATTCAATCCTGACCATTGGTCTCCTCTCTGATCCATCGGCCAGCGCTTAATCGCACATCACAAACTAAAAAACTTCAACGCGATGAGCCCTTCTCCTCCAATATGTCGATTTAATCTGGGCCATTGAAATCCACGAGAACCAATGGCCAGGATATAATCGCCCTCCGCTCATAACCCTTCACCATCCCAACCTCTGATTAAATCTCCACCATTGATCAAGTTTGATCGGACGGTCCACGATGCTTCCGCTCTTCAAACCCCGCCCTTTTCATTTGTCCCCCATCGATAGATCTCCGCCGTTCATTCCCCTGATCCAACGGTTCACATTTAAACCGCCATTTCACCCCACCTACCTTTCTGCCCATGCATCTTGCCCTCCATCATGTGCGATCCGCACCGTTGGATCTGCTACCCCTCATCCAATGACTGAAAGTCCATATTACGTAATTTTTGCACCTGAACATTAACATCCCAAAAAAACGCGAAATGGGCGGTTTTGGGAGGGACAGGTGTCAGCAAATGTATTGTATCATGTTTTTTTGGCCAAAATCTTAAACTACCGAAACGCCACGCGAAGACCACTAATGGTTTTCCGCTATACCACTCCCCCCTCCACAATGTAACTCCTGATTTGATCCTGGCTGTTGATCTATGAGATCGGACGGTCCTAACTTAATCTCACCCCCATTCACTTTTCACCCAATTCGCTCCCGAAAGACTTCATCTGTTGATCTCAATCGTTCATTATTCTGATCGAATGGCTCATGTTATATCCCGATCACAAGTCATTTTCCCTCCATCTATTCTCCAAAATACTTCATCAGAAGATCTTAACCGTTGATTATTATAATCCAACAGCTCTTGTTCGCCCCCGCAACCAAGAACTCCAAAGCAGTTCTCAACCTATTTTCGCATGATTTTCATAACTTTTGTGTGTTTTTTGCAAGTTATAAAGGTTTTTTCCACAATTTTAAAAAGAAATGAAAGGCCAGGGATGACTATCCACAGGAAATTATCCACGAAGAAAAGGGATTTACAAGGTTTAAAACTATGATTTTTCCCGTGCCTCATGAGCATCGGTGATATTATGTAAACCTTCTGTGTGCCTGAAACATAGCAAAACATAGTAAAAATAAATCAAATGAAGAGTATCAGTGTCAAAAGTGAAGATTAGTGCATAAGAGAAGATTAATGATTTCAAATAGAGTTTAAAGGGATTAAGGTACCAATTCAACAATCAAAGGCCTAATCCACAGTCAGCGAGGAATAAAGACCAGAAATGAAGATCAAGGCCTAATTAGGCCTAAAACATAGACCAAAGAAGATTGAAGATGTTTTAAGGTAAAACAAAGAGAAATATCAATCCGAAAGGCCTCCACTGCCACATCAGAGGCCAAACAATCATTTCAACTACCAAAGCACCACCTATAACTTCAATTAAGCAAAAGAAGGCATAATTATTGCAGCCTTAGTCAGTGATATTTTGTTTAAAGCAGCTAGAGTTATTGCCAGCCCGCCTAAAGAGTTTTAAATTCAATAAAATCTGCTAAGTAGCTAAATACTTAATGAAAACCAATTAATATAGAGGAAATATCAGAAAAATTCTCTATTGATCCCCTCAAAGGCCGAGAAGCATTAAATTGTATTAATTGGAACTAAATATCTTTTCTTTCATCCCACCTCCTCTTTCTTCTATAAATACTTCTGAAGAAGATGAGATAGAGGTTGGTATCTGGATATCTGTAGCATGTAAATAGTTTTTTGAAGCTGTTGAAGCTCTGTTTTTAATAGAAGAAGTTAGGCTGAGAAGAGAAGTTTGAAGCTGTAGAGACCCACTGGACTTGAAGATTGTAACTGGTTTGAACATCAAATACAAATAACTGATTTATGGGATCCTATTCTATGTCAATGGTGATGTGTTTCTCACTGTAATTGTTATTTTTTTTTATGTTTCCATTCTATCCACTTTTCTCTGATAAAGAACAACAAATATAGATTAGGATTTACTCTTTGAGTACCCTAAATCTCACTGATATACTTTATCTATATGTTTTCTGTTGATTGTTTATTTGAAGGTAATTCAATAGAGTATAACCAGTGAAGTGTTGGTAAGCTCATATTTCCTGAGTAAAACTTGAGACTTTATTTTTGAATGTTCTTGAGAAGTTTGCTAATTAAAGCTGAGCTAGAGAAGTTTATGGTTAGCCCTGTCCTCTGGTTTATCTCCAACAGTTACTTTGAAGAGTTCCCTTAAGAGTATATTGAAAGCAGGCTAGTTTCAAAGTACTTACCTAATCTTAGACTACTTTTTATGTTTGTCATGAATTTTTCCTTTTGAATATGTTGAAAGCAGTCTAAGTTAAAAGTCTTTACTTGATCTTAAGCTATTTTATGTGTTTTAAATGTTTTCTATTGAAAGTACATCAAAAGCAGGCTAGTTTAGAAGTACTTACCTAATCTTAGATTACTTTTATGTCTTTCCTTAAGTGCATGCCAAAAGCAGGATAGTTTCAAAGTACTTACTTGATCTTATGTTGCCCTTTGTTCCTTCATCTGTTTGATTTCCCTCACTCCATTTCTTATTGTTTCATTCCATAAAATCAACTTAAAGAGATCCTTTGACATAGATGACTTGCCCCATGGCCCACTCTTGAACCTTGCTGCTTAAACCCGCTTATGACTCCATAGCCCAATGGATTGAAGCTGCTCCTTGCCTATCTTATTAGCTGAACCATTCCTTCACCTACTTTCACCTTCACCCTTCATTTATACTTCCTTCACCTTCATCATATCCTTGCCCAACCAAAACAAAACAAAACCCTTGCCCTTAATAACTAGCCTAATATCATACTAAAAGCCTTAAAGATAAATCAATATTTACACTTATAGAGAGATCCCTCTCTAGATTCAGGAGGGCTAGATCCTAGAATCCCAAAGTGGTTCATATGTAGGCTTTGCATTTTTGTATTTACCAATCTTGCAAATTACAGAGACCCTAACAACTCCGACCAAGGGTGACCGAGGATTGCTACCATGGGAGAAAAATGGATGGATGAGTGGGGGACATTGTTAACCATTTGCAATCTTTGTACACTTACCAAAATAATGAAAAAATGGGATTGTCTTGTAAAAAACACAGAGAAGGGTGCCCCAAAACATGAAAGTGCTCGCTCACTGATGATGTGAGGAGGGTGGGGACCCATTGGTTAGTCACCTTTGTGGAGGTGATGAAGCAGATGGAAAATATTGCAGATGGGTCATGTTGTTGGAGGTATGGTAGGCCAAATGCGATGCATCGTGGTGCGCTTTCGATCTACCTATAAAACCTGGTAGTACAGGAAAGGGGTTTTGTTTTGATATGGTAAACTTGAATTGATGCATGGTGGGTGAATGGGCATGAAGTTCTTCCCAAACTGAAGTGGTATGGCCACGATATGGTCTACTTTGGGTGATGGACACCATGGAGGGGAGGATCTATCGACCAACAAAGATGTTTATCATGTGAAAGGTGGGAAAATGATAAACATGGCTGGGTGCTTGGAACCTATGGTTAATTTTGTTTGGAGAAATGATGTCAAGATATGCAGAGTTTTTTCTGGGACTTTATCATGTTGAGGGTAGAATGATACCTGCTCTAGCACTTTCAGTGGATGGAGCAGTGGATGGTTTTCACAATACCTGCAATAAAATACCCCAAGTGAAAGCATATTCTCATTCGAATATTATTAAAATCATGTGCTGAATGAATATAAGATAAGAGAGGGCATACCTGTCGGCACTAAAAAATTATTTTTTCGGAGGAGTGAATGTGTGGAGCCTCCTTTGGGTGTTATGGGGTGTTGATCACTGTGTTGCTTTCGGTCCCATGATTAGATACTTTGAGATCCAGTTATCCCTTTGGAGGTGTTACTTGGCTCCTGGTTTTGATTTTGGTTGGGGTTTCCCCCAGACTGAGATCGCGGTGGGGCATTGCTGGTTACTACCCCCTATCCAAGATCTCCCTTTTGTTTGCTCCTTTTCTTATTTTTGCAACATTTGGAGGATTGTCATAATTCTCCTGGTTGTATGGTTTCTGATAAGCCTGAGAAGGTTGCACTAGATTGACCGATGCATTACGCTATGGCAGTGGTCTATTCTATGCGGGGGATGGGGGGTATTGGTTCCTTTTTCCCTAGTTGGTATATGAGTGTTGGGGTGACTTTCATGATAGCCAGGTTGTGATACGTTCTGAGTAGAATCGTATGAGTATCCAGGGTACTGACTACTGCTACCTAGGTTTCCTTGGACCAAAGACCCAATCAAACCATCTGCAATATCGACGTGCATGGTACTACTAATGCCTAAGTGATCATGGGCCAAAGACCAGATCAAACCGTCTGTAGTATCGATGCATATGGTACTACTGCTTCCTAGGTGATCTTGGGCCAAAGACTAGATCAAACCGTTTGCAGTCTTGATGCGCATGGAAACTCTCTGAGTATCCTGGGTACTACTGCCGCCTAGGTGATCATGGGCCAAAGACCAGATCAAACCATTTGTAGTATTGACGCACATGGTACTACTACTACCTAAGTGATATTGGGCCAAAGACCCGATCAAACCATTTGCAATATCGACCTACATGGTACTACTGCTACCTAGGTGATCTTGGGCCAAAGACCCGATAAAACCATCTGCAATATCGACCTACCTGGTAACTCCCTGATTATCATGGGTGTTGATTACTGCTACTTAGGTGACCTTGGGCCAAAGACCCAATAAAACCATCTGTAGTATCGATGCACATGGTAACTCCCCGAGTCTCCTAGGTACTACTACTGCCTAGGTGATCGTGGGTCAAAGACTTGATGAAACTGTTTGCAGTATTTGACGTACATCGAAACTCGCTGAGTGGAAAGTTCGACAACTCAAGAGAGTGAGGAAACCAGGTTCCCCTGTCTCTAGTTTGTGAATGGCTACTGGGGGGGATCTCTTCCATCAGCATTTCTAGCTGCGTACTGGGTCCCCTGAGTCGAAGGGTATGGACCTCCTTGCTGATGATGGTACAACTGCACCCTATTGGTCATATTCTGCAAAGGTGCATAATGAATTTGGTAGCCGAGCTGTGATATTTTATTGTTAGGATCATAGGTGTAACCGCGGTACTGACTACTGCTGCTTAGGTGATTTTGGGTTGGTGACCGAATCTATTCGTCTGCAGTGTTCGATGCGCCTGGAAATTCTTTATAAGTTTGCAGGCGTGGGGTGTTAGGCAAGATGTTATAAATGTATCATGACTGCGTGTAAATTAGCTTGAGCTGCTAGGCTTTACTGATGGCATCCTCTTTGGTTTAGGTTTTTGGGTTGCTACATCTTTTGAAATCTCTACAGTGATGGTTTTCAGGAATAGGTCCAGCGAAACTCGATCGTCGAGTTTGGCTTTGCACAAACTATGACGTCGCTGCCATTCATGGAGATGGTCTGAGATATGGACGACTAGTGTCTGTCTAAAATGTGTCAGTAATTCTGTCCCAAATCATGGTGGATGGGTAACTGAAAATACATGAGGAACGTAGTAGCGAGGGCGCTAAAGTTTCCATGTGTAGAAGAAAGTTTCTCCACATACCATTTCACAGCTGGACTGGTTAGGGCACAATGAAATAGTATTAGCTAAATAGTATCATCAATGACGTTGTTCTATGAACACCACAAGTGGAAAGTCATTATTTGTTTTCCTGGGTCTTCCACTTGCTTGCCCTTGAACTTTGGAATGTCCGAAGGGAGCTTCGTGGGAATGGGGGGCCATGTTGGGTTGTGTACAATAGGGTCGTTCGTTAACTTGGTTAGATTAGCTAAGTTTAATGATGCTAAGAACGGTGACTATGGGTTGAGAGCCATTGCACACAGTGGAGACACAGTGTTCTGGTTAGATTTGGGGCTTTTTTGTGACGTACCCAACTGTGTGTTCACTTGGATTCCTAAATGGGTAGCGCTTCTCTGCCCCTAAGGGGTTGTCGGAGGAGTGGTATTTGGTGACCTTGTGGGGGTTTCCACTGGTGTGGCATTGGTTGACCTTCGAGGGTTCCCAACTAAATATGCCCTAATAATGGATGAACTGATAAGGGTGGCAGTGTTCTGTCTTTTATGCCTAAATGAAAAAATACTTGGAACTCCTCTCGGTAATGGGGGGAGGTCCAAAAGGCGTCTAGATCGACAAGGCCCTGTTGGGTCCATTATGGTTTCGACTAGGTATGGTTTTGGAAAAAATCCTCAGTTCTATGAGACGTGAAGTATCAAATAAAAAATGGTGACCACATACATAAAACAAAGTGAAAACAAAAGTTAATTTTCCTTTAAACTATTTCTATGTGATCAAGCAATCAAAAATTGGTTTTGGTTGTTTTTGCGCGTGATACTCAAACTCCCAGAGACCTAAATGTCCTCACACTCTCAATTTTAACTGGGCCTTGCGATGATATCTTCTGGTGGGTACTAGGGCTAATGTCCTGAAAGAATTGGAAACACCTTCCAGTAGTCGAAAAATCGACCAAGGTAATGGGTAGAGGATCTAGTGCTGCCTGCACCGTCACCTATAGGGATGGATGCCATAGATTTTGCCACTAAGTACCATCGTCCCACGTGAGTGTTTGAGTCTTGAGCTTCTTGGTAACTAAACTAGCAGTACGGAGTATTAGATGGGTCAAGTAGCCCCAAATAATACCGCATGCAATGGGCCTAATCTTAACCCCCTCTAAATCGGGTCTTTGTGGCACTCGGGTTTTATTTTCCATGGGTGGATAGATGGATTTTAAAGCTCCCTAATCAGTCAACTTCTATGTGTCAAGATGTAAACTCACCATAGCAGCTTATTGGATGCGTACCCCCATGGTCCTAACCTGAAATATAATTTTTTTGTGGCCCCTGTGGGGAAACTTAGTGAGTTCAGTTAGGTTAGTTTTAAGGAGTCTTTAATTCACTTATGGTGTGGAAGTGTGTGAGAAAGAAGTGAAAAATCACACAGTTTTAATATGTGGATATGCGGTGATCCTTTACACGTCCCCTATTAATCTATGTTTGATTTTTCCTTGCTATAAGCAAATCATGTGTGGATAGTGGGCCGCTTACAATTTTTCCTAGTTAATTTAAGTGATCAACTAAAGGGAGATGGAAAATTATCAGAAGAGAGATTTCATATGCTTGCCTAGGGTCACCAAAAGGTGCAAAGGTAGCAAATATTACTTTCTTCTCTTAGGATAATTAATTCCTGGTCCCGACTCCTAGTGCCAAAAATTAAACTAAAATTAATGACTTTAAACTACAAAAAATGAAAACTAGCTAAGCATATACAGTGGATTAGGGCCACTTACTCCAACTAATTATCTATGTGTTTTTGGTGTCTATTTTTGAAAAAATAAGTTATTTCGAATTGCATCTAAATTCCCCCCTACTTAAACTATGTGGTTTTATGTGAAGATAAACTTTGAAATTTTAAAACTAGCAACTAGAAATACTCAAACGCAGCCAACAACGAGTTTTAAATAGTCGTGGGAAAACTCACATAGTGCTGGTATTTTTTCTCTGGGCTTCTAGTCACTTTACAAATGGGAAATTGAGGAAAATAATAGAGATTTTTTGCCTCTGGTTTCCGAATGCAAACGTCTCTCACAAGCATGAAATTTTTCACGCAGGTCATTGCTGAACGCACGCGGTAGGGCACGTCTGTCTAAGTGAAATGTGCGCAAATTTCCTGCAAATTTTTTTTTCGGAGCTTCTGAACTTCATACTTTCACTAAGGGTGAATGAGTAGAGAAGAAAAGAAGGGGAGTTGTCCAAGAAAAACTCCAGAGCATAGAAAAGGTCCTAGCAACAAGTGCAACCACATTAACTAAAAAAGTAAAGCTAGCGGAGTCACCAATCCTATGGTAGTGGTTTTGGTGCATAAGTGTACCAATCCACAATTTCTTAAGAGGAGTGGTTGCTGCCTCTAAGCCTTGGTCACAGGCAGATAAATAAAAGAGTTAGCAAGTTAGTGAACATGCTATAAAAAATTAAACACACTAACTAATGATATAGTATGCATATGTAGAGAGAAAACAATACTAAACTAAACATAAAAATGAAAGATCATAAAGAGTTAAACACAACAATAATACTAATGGTAGCATCAATGTCCCCTGTTATTGCTTGTTGTTAGGAAGAAAGATACTACGTTTACACACTTACCAAGGGGCCCTTCGAACTATGGAGTTATAAGACCCGATGCAAGGAAATTTTTACCTTCTAGCTGCTTGGTGCAAGGTCTCTTTTGCTACTCGAAAGGATTGAAGTTGTTGGATTACCAAAAACCGAATCTCCTCTCTACTTTTGCTCTAGATTGCACACTGCTGGATTTCTTCAAAGAAACTTTGGCCAGCATAACAATGTTCTATCCCTTTGTTCATCTGTTGGTGGCTTTTTCTAGTTGAATTCAAATTCTTCTTCCCTCTCTTGGTACATTGATGGATGGTGACACAAGATATAGGGTTGATTCCATTGTGTGCCACTTGATTCCTTTGTGTGCTCCCTTGAGGTCACAAGGAGGCTTTGGCGGCTTTCCTTGGGTGACCTCAAGTGTGGGATCATTTTCCTAGAGTGTGCCTTATGGTCCTAAAAAGTGACTTCCACCACTCCCAAGACCACGCGACTTTTCGAGGGAAATCCATGCAAAGGCACTCTTATCGAAGAAAAATGCGTGCAAAGGTGCATTTTGCCTAAGTACTTGGTGCACAATTTGATTTTTATTCTGGACCTTACAGATTTTTAAAATTTTTCAAATCCTCTAATGTGCCTCAGCCCTGTAAATCCTTCTACCTAACACTTAAAAATGTCATATTTGCTTGTCCTATTTTCGAGTGATAAAAAACTTCATAAAAATCCAAAAATCACAAAAACTTAAAGAAACCAAGAAGACAACTTTAGGATTTTCTAGAAAATATGATCTCAAGAAACTAACAAAGCCAAACAAGCTAACAAGCCAAAAACCAAAAGGTTAAGCAATGAAAAGGACAAGCATGAGAAAACTAACACAAAATCACTGTTCTGAAACGTTAGAACAACCAAGAACCTCAAAAAGAAGTCCTGGTGTAGTTGCCAAAACTAGAACTTCACCAAGCAAGGTAAACCCTAGGTTGATTAGGTTTTCAAGCAATAAAGAGAGAAATTTATACACAACAAAGAGAAACACTATCTAGACATATCAGAGGTTCTACAACAGTGACCAAAAGCAGGAAAAAAGAACTAACAGGATTCCAAAAATCAAATTTTCATTTTAAATTGGCCATATGCGGATTGGCAGTGTGAAAACTGCGTGTATACGCATCTATTTGCTAAGGAAACTCATGTATACGTGTGTTTCTTTGGAAAAAAATAGATGTATATGTGACTGTGTGCACTAGAAGCTATGTATAGAAAATACAAGGAAAATAAAAAATCCAAGCCTGATCTAGAAGATCAGGGCTTTTGCGTGGATGGGAAAAGAACCAACAAAACTAGGAAAGTGATAAGATCAGTTAGGGTATCTAAAATCCAGAGAAAATAACCCAAACTAGGAATTACACGGATGTAATCCTCAGTGGAGTCGTTAACTCTGTTGTGGTAAGAACTACCCTAAGTTCTAGGTTGAAGGACCTAACAAAGTGGAAGGCATACAACAACAAGAAGCAATCAAACTAAAGGTCCCAATGCTTAAACTAGTAAAGTGGGGAGAGATGACCTTAATCGTATGTCCTACGTTTGAGGTCGTTCCTGTAGGGTGCAAACCCTCTGCTTCTCCACATGCTTCAAGACCTGCAACTCACTCAAAAAAAAGCACATAGACTAGTTGTACAACATATATATCCTAAATGTCAGTAGGTTAGATCATATAAGCTTATAAAAGATATCATGGAATTAACAATTACAAGATTATTAACACGTATAAAAATCATATAAGACCATGACATCAGGAATGGGATAGATCTTCTTTATTGATGTATGTAAAATATGTGGAAATATATTACTTGAAATTAACCACGGCTCCAAGCGAAACCATCCTCTGGATCCATCCAGCCGAAGCCTCAACAATCTTCTTCCATAAAAGGTACACAAGGATGTCACATAAAGGAGGTGAACATCTCAAAGAAGGAAACAAGGTTTTCATGAACCTGAGAAATACAGGAGGCACATGGATAATCAAACTTGATCTGGTCTATAACAGGCCATAGTATTAATGCTTTTGTCTCTCCTCCCTTAGGCCTTCCCTATGAGGTGTATTTATACTTCCTAAAAACATTTTTTTTCAGTTGGGAAACAGTTTGACCATGGGTTCCTGTAGGTGAGCTTCTAGTGTAACCTGTAAACCCCACCTAAAATATAGGGAGTTATATGTTTTTAATATTTTAAATTGTAGATGTAGGTAAAATATGAGTGGACCCATGTCTTCACGCCTGTTAGACAGGGTAGAGTCATGTAGGGAATTCAAAATAATGTTTTTAAGAAGATGACCAAGCATGAATAGAAAGGGCTGCCCAAGGCCAATAGATAGATCATCAAGTATATAACAGTGATAAATGATTCTATAACACTAGGGACTTGAGGCCTTCTCTAGTTGATGAAACATAGTTTCTCTGGTCCTAATTCCCCGCCTTGATATACAAATTTGAGTCCAGGTAAGGAGGGAAATTTTTTTGTGGAATGATTCTCCTCACAGACTAAGAAAACCTCAATGACATTTAGTGGACATTCATTCCTAGGGTGTTTTCTGGTACATCTAGGGAAAAATATATCCAAGGATCTTTTTGCTTCCTCTTGCTTTCTTTTGACCTGCATTGTGTCCATTTGCAAAGAAAAGGTGTGCAACATGTCACTCTTGAAGTCCTCCAACAGATTTCCAATCTCATGTTTGATGGAGGTGGAAGAGGAAGGGGTATTAGTTGTACTTTGGCCAACTCTGCCTTTCTTCATAGCTACCCTAGAATGGTTCCTGAAGACAATCTTGATTGTTTCATAGGGAAGTTGGTAATATCTCCTCCTGATAACATATTGAGGGTTTTTATCACCTCCTCTCTGATATATCAGAGAAGTAATAGTTTAAGTGATCCAAGATCAAGAGTACAATTGTTTCTCTTATAGTTTAACTGAAACCTTTCTTCATAGTCTTCTAGGGATTCATTAGGCCCTAGAGTCATCCTAAATAGTTCATCCTTAGTTTGCTTAGACCTACAATAGTCCCTGTGCTTGTTGTTGAAGGCTTCTTGCATCTGTGCCTAGGTAGTGATTTTTTTCCCATGTAGACCCATGAACTAGAGAAAGGCTACATCCTTAAGGGTAGATGAGAATAACTTCAAATTTTGATAATATGAGGGATAGTCATAGGTCCTACAGATAAAAACAAATTCGAACAGAAATTTTTCAAGATCTTACAAGGTAATTCCATGAAAGTGTGGAAGGGATGAGGGGCTACTGTTTTTCATTTTAGTTTCCCCATATACCTCTCTAATGGGAAAGGCTTCCTGGGCTCCAGTATCAGCCATGGTTGAGATAGGTGAAGAAGGTTCCTGAGGTGAAACAAAATCGTCTTCTTGTCCAATAGGTTCTTCAATTTTTTCAGAAGGCTCACCTATGGTGCATTCAACCTCACAACCACTGAACAAGAGTGAAGAGTAACTATGTAGTGATGTGGGGGTTTTAGGTAAAACTTTTCCTTGAGTATCCCTACTCCTATGAGGCATAAAAATAATATTTTTTTTCTATTTTTTTTCTATTTTTGAAACAAAATGTAAAAGGAAATAAAAAAAAGAATGTTAAAACAAAATAAAACCATCTACTAGACACCTCCCCAGCAACGACAACAAAAAGTGGTGAGCCCTAGTATTGCACCAAGAATGCTGCAACTCCGAGAGGCTTCCGTACTTTATTTTAACAACCCAGGGTTCCTAAAAACTTGGAGGTGACAGTGCTATATACACAGTAGATGCATTCTACTCATGCCATCCTCTTCTAAGATTTATGAAAGAGTGGTACTTCTAGGGTTTCTGGATGAAGTGTGTCGCACTTATGAAATTAGGCCTAGGGATACAAATGATTTAAAGACATGGCACTATCAGTAAGTACATAACTACACTACAACAAGAAAGTACATCTAACTATTCTGCAATGAAACAAATCTACACATTAAGCTATGATAAGAAATGAAGCAACCTAGGAATCTTGCATGAAGTGAATTGTTGAATTGAAATGGCATAAAAGAAACTAATATAATAACACTTTTCTAGGAAAAATGGCTAAACACACTCTACTTAATCTATTCTGTATCTATCAATATTTTAATCATGCAACTAATCATGACCTAACTATGCTTGTAAATGTGTTGTTTTGCAGCTAGGATAAGAAAGTGCTAAGGTGGGTTATGGAAGGATTAAACACATGGGTGCAAGGCTGAAGGTGTATGGTTGGGTTTTATAGGTCTAGAGGATGTGGATGTTCGTTTTTGGGCTTAAGGAGGGGCCCACTAGTGCTATTTCAAGTGTTGCTACAGGTTTCCTATAGTGTTACAGGAAAGTCCTGAATTTCTACAGGAAACATTCTGAGGGCAATCTGAGGCCAAAAATAGGTGTGAAAAGGGTAGGGAAGGTGGAGTGAAGGTGGATTTGGATGAGTGGAAGGTGGCCCAGCCCTTGGCTAACCTCAGAACCTTTTGGGAGGCTTGTCTTGCACCCCTAGGGTTATCTCACGGTGTAGGGATGAAAAATCCAAAAATAGGGCTGATGGTGATTTTGATGAACAAAGGGTTGATGAAGGGTGAAAGATGAAGCTAAAGGTGTTGGTGAAGTTCTCCTTGGCTGTTCTACCTGTAACTGAAATAAAAATATATGTTCATGCAATAAATATGGACAAATTCATGATAAAGACAGTGGAAAATATGACTTGAATTTATAAAGAAAATCTACTCTAATCTACAAACAGAGATCTAACACCACATTATAAACTTATCCATGGAATCACAACAACTAATATTATCCATTCCAAGAAATCATAAACTAAAAAACATTTTGTTTTGTGGGTAAGGTCTACCCTCCTCAAGCTCCAATGAAAGAGATTAGAGGGGGATTCTTGAATCACACTTTATGAAGTTATAAACTATTCTACCAATATGTAAGCAATCTCAATCTACAGAAAAATACAAATGGAAGAAAACTAAAAATAGTAAAGGAAAATACAAGAAAAATAGCTAAATACTCATAAGAAAAACTAGCTAAATAAAATGAAAATAAAGAGTGATTACACAAGAGAAACTTGGGCACATGGATTGGGCCCTAACCCACAAGCCTAGCTCTCCGAAACTATGTCAATAAAGAAAAATCTATATACTCATTTCATTTCAAAAAATAGTCTCATTACATCAACATAAAAGTATTAAAAACTGATTACAAGAGAAAAGAACCTATTTTATTTCTACAAAGTTTGAATGCTATTGAGCTCCTACTCAACCCTATTTAACCTAAAGGGTAGCTACCAAAAACTCCCTAAAAATTAGGTGATGAGTCCACTTGACTGCAAGTGAAGTATGGCTTTAGTGCACTTGATATTGAGTTTGCTTGGCTTCCTTTGATTTCGAGCTATTGGAGGGAATCTCGAGGATCCCTTGGCTTCCTTTGGGAGTTAAAGAGGGTGGAAACCCCCCTATAATCTCTCATTGCTGTCTACTCTGAATCTTAATGACAAAATATTCACAAAAATGCAATATATTCATGATTTTCCTGCATTTAAATCATGTTAGGTACTCGAAGTATGATAAGCCTCAATCACCATCTACACTAGCATCATAAGACCATAATATAATTAAAATTCAAGAAAACGAGACTTAATAAGGAAAAAAGGTGACCATTAAACCCTTCAAATGTACCTAATTATGGATCTCACCAAGGAATAAGGCTAAATGTGCATTATGTTCATTTTCTTTTACTAATTTCTCCAATTCCACTTCCATGTCCCTGATTTGTGCATTTTTCTCTATGGTGTGTTTAAGAATGTATTCCTTTTAGCTCTTTGTCTCTCCCATTTCTTTGGTCTGAGGGTCCTTAGTGGCTGGTAGTTTTAACTCTTTCTTGAGTGCTGCAATGTCAGCATTCTTCTTTTTGAAAATTTCTTCTGCTGCTTTGACATTGGATGGGTCATATCCTATTTTGATAACTAAGTCTTCTAAGGATTTAATTTTATTTTCCTTATCTAGAGAAGCGATATTTTCAATCTTTAACTGTGTTTTGAAATTGGTGAGTGACAAATGCAACTTAGAAGCATTCATGAAAGTGTTTGTCAATGTGGAAAATATCATTTTCCCTGTTTGTTTATGCATCTCCATCTGATCAATGGGATGGGTGTCCTTGGCATCAAACTTGAAAGAGGTATGCTTATAATATGTTGCTGTTTGAGGATGGGAGACTTGTGCTTGTAAGAATGCCATCTAATTCTTCCCTTCTTTGTGTCAAAATTTGACAAAAGCCTATGTTGAGTAGTGGCCATCTGGTTCCAAATATGAGTATAAGTATTAGTTTTAAGGATTTATTTCTTTGTACTTATTAAAGATGCTCTTTTCCTTCTGCCCTTGGATCAGATCAGAGGTTTGAACTGTGCTTGTATTTCCCTGTGAAACTGACGATGTTCACACTGCTTAATTTTTCTAAAGAATTTTAACCCTTAAGAACTAGAGTAGGTGGCTATTCTCCCTCCTTTCGAAAATATGTCTTGGGAGTTGTTTTGATCTTCTTCCTGTAAATTTTGAATTATTTTGCTAAGAGATCAGTGACTGAAGGGGATCCCTCTTCTCTTGGTATTTTTTCTACTTTTTCCTGTGGTGTGGGAGTTTGAGAAGTAGAGGTGGACAAAAGCTTCTCTTCTACCTCTTGCATAGTGTTCTCCACCCATTCAATCTAGTTCATGTAATTCTCAATGTCAAGCCTCTGAGTATGAACATAAGGAGTGGTCTTGTGCTCTACCCCTACCTTGGAAATTAGGAAAAATGGGTCATATGACCATGTGAAGCACAAGGGGAATGTCATTTGTTTTAGGAGGTTGTTTTCCTCCTCACCTACTGTTCCACTGTTACAAAAAAAGGGGCCAATCTGGGTTTTTATCATGATCTAAGATTTCTTTTTAGCTGAAACAATATGAATCTCATCTGAATTGATCATCTGCTTGATGTATTATAAGGAAAATAATCTCATTGGGAGGTATTTGGGCATCCTGTAGGGTGGCAGATCACACCCATACAATCTTATTTCACTATAATTCTGGTAAAGGTACTAGCCTCTTCTCTTGGCCCACTCCGTGAGGTGTAAAATTTTTCGAATTTCATCACTGGTTCAGGTTTTTGCATTGATGGTGAGTAAACACATTGCTGGATGAATAAAATAATTGATGTAGTCTCTGAAAGTGTACTCTTCTGAATTGTTTCTTACAAAGGAAGTCCATAAAATAACTGACTGTGGATTTCCTTCTTCATCTAGTTTCTGGAGTGTGAACGGGAACTTGTCTTCTTGGTAATATATGAACATATAAAATAAAATTGAGGCATACTTGAACATTTCTTCAATTTTTAACTTAATTAATTGTTCATGAATGACTTTAGCAACAAATTAAATAAAATTGAAAACAACGACGAGTTTCTCATCAGTGGTGTTATCACTCCACTAGATCTTCGAAGGCTGAGAAGGAGACCAACAAAGGTAACCAAAGACTACTTTGGCCTAGTAGCTAGCCTTACTAGGTAGGAGAGGGCTATCTTCGCGATATCATAGCCAAATCGACTGGACAATGAATATTTTAGGCTAGGTATAGTAAGTTCTAGTGTTTGTATAGATTGATTTTGGGTGCTGGATGGTGAATTAGGTCTAGGTCAGGGAACTGAGAATCATAATTACAGAGATCTGATGGGGCAAGGTAGGCACACACTTGAGAACTTTTAGGTATCTTGATGAGTGTGATTAGTCTGTTAGGGTTTCAGAAAAGAGAATGGAAATCATGAATTATTTTCTATTGGAAGAAAGAGAAACACAACTATGATAATTCCTCCAAAAGAGAGTATCAAATAATGAATTATTCTTATCTAACTTAGGAATCAATTACATTGAGAGATGGACATGAATATGGAAAGAATAATACATTCAAACATATGAAAAAATAAGAGGAAACACTGCTAAAACACATACCACAAGAATCCCACCAAATCGATACAACTCTGTCTATTATTTCCTGCCAAAAATGACTTGTTACACTAGTGTTTAAAGATTAATTACATAGTATCCAACGCTTGAAATGACAAAAGAAATGAAATATATAGATAGAAAACAACTTCTCCCCACTCTCGGGGGTTGAATCCATGACTTATGGAGTTTTTCCCCAAATTCTTCAACTAGAATCCTAATGACTAGAGAGGTCAACAAACTCATCCCTATCTTTGATGAGACTAATTCACTTGACCAAAAATTACATTTTTACTTGATGTATCTACCTCTAGTAACTAAAAAAGACATAATTACATTTAATTTTTACATTTAGATTAGTAAAAATCCTTGTAATCCATCAATAAACTGAGGAAAAGTGAAATTTTTGAAGAAAACAGGAGACTGTAAAAAGCACATCGTGTGTGCAAAAAGCATAGCATGCCCTGGGAAAAGCATAACATGGGCATTCAAATTGAATTTTAACTACCTTGCTGAAGTCCAAATTGAGCCCAAGATAGCTCATTGAACATCTCTTCATATCTAGTTGTCAAAATGTCCTTAAGCACTAAAAATGGTGGAGTTAAGATCCTCAAAAATGAAATCTCCCAAGACTGGTCAGAAAGCACAGCGTGAGGCTGCAAATAGTGGCAGAAAGGTGTTTTGAAGGTGTTTTTGGGGATTTTCCACCTGTTAAAAGCTCATATTTTGGAGTGAAAATAGTCCAAATTTGACGTAGATACCATTCTCTATCCAACCATGTAGATATTTCATCATTTATAGGCTCCCAAAAAAGTGCAACATGGCCCACACTACACTTTTTGTAGGTTGATTGTGCAAAAAGCTTGAAAATTTTGATCAAAATGCCCAAAAAACCAAAAAATTTCTCAAAAATCTCAAAATTGCTGGATGAAGTCCTAATGAAGTATGTCAAGCTACCAAGGAGGAATCAACAAGCAAGTCAAGTTTACCCTTCTCCTTTTGGCTGATTAGGGTCTCCTTGAGCTTATCCTGCAACTATTTTACCTTGATATTGCAAATCTTGTTTCTGGTATGGTAGTCGTCAACCATATGCCTCAAAATATGATTGTCCTTATTTTTCCTTGTGAAGGAGCTTCTCCAAGTGTATTTTTACTATGTCAAGCAAAAATTCCCCATTCTCATTAATTTCCATGGCAATCCTCTCCTCAAAGGTGAGTTCTTCTACCTCATGTTGTTTTTCCTGCTCCAATGCTCTTTTAAGGCCCCTTGTTTTTGGTATCTTCTTGGTGATCTGGGCCCCATCCTCATCAGACTCATCATGTCCCATCATTGATTTTCCTTTTAAATCTTTCCTCTTAGCCTTCAACAAGTCCATTTCCAAGAGTACTTGTTTTTCACTCAACTATTTGTTTTCTTGCTCAAGGAAGGAGATAACATACCGTGCCCTTGCCAAATCTTGCAGCTCTCTGATTTTGGAATATTTCTCTTTGATGACCAAGTTTAAGGTTTCATATTCATCTTGGAAATCCAAGTCCACTAGGTAAAAATATTTTTCTTCCTCATTGTGAAGGGATTATTTCTCTTGGACAACTATCTCCTGTTGCTTACGATATCTCTTCTTTTTTGATGTAGAAGGCAAGGCCCCTTCCATAATTTGTGGATCAAACACTTTCCTATGTCCTCTATGATAGGTTTTTAACTCTTTGTCCTCTTAACCTTTCCTAATTGTAGCCCTGCTAGATGACCTAGTTTGCTTGTGAGAAACTAAAGTTGATGGTGGAATAGGTCTAACAGGCTGATTTGGTGGTGTTGTGAAGACCTTTGCCTAAATGAAAGTCTCCCATGCAATATTCATCTATTTGAGGTGATGAAGGAAAATTATTTTGATGAGTGAATGATGGAAGAGACTATTCATTTGAAGCTCATACTCTCTATTCTTCACTATGCAGGCCATCTTGTCAATGCTCTTGTACAAATAATAGGGAATGTTGAGAAATTTCACCCTAGTTAAATGCATGACTAACCTAATGTGATAGTTGTATAACTTGGAGAATATGTCCTCACAAGTGAAATATTTCATGATGATCTTCATCATGGGAGAAAAAATATTAAGAAACTGAACGAAAGGAAACATTTTCTTAATGTTGTATTTCTAAGGTGCTTTGAGGTAAGGTTCATAGAGCTGGGCATCCAAATCTTGAGTTTTGAACCAATTTTCACCTACATTAGTTATCCCTGTTACTGCTGCAATGATGTCTATAGAAATGGTGAATGCCACCCCTGCAATGGTCACTTGGTCTTTTTGTAGGTTGATGATGAAGATCCTAGTCAAATTAGGATGGCTCTGCACTCTTTGGACCATCTCAAAAAACTCAAAACAACCTACATTCTGAAAACTAACTACTAGGGGTGATGACATCAATTCCCTAGTGTTTAGCCTTAGGATTCTCCCTAATTTATTTTAGGTATTCTTCTCTTCTTCTATGGTGTTTCTCTCTTCCTTCATAATGTTCAGTTTTGCGTAGAAACCCTAGGGGAGAAGAGGAAGGAAAAGGGAGTGGGATGATAGGGTTAGGGAGTTGGGATAGGTGATGGAAAATTTAGGGAAGGGTGTATGCGAGTTAGGAAGCTTAGAGAAGTGATGGGAAGTTGAAATGAAAAGGGGGGTCGGGTAGGGAATTCAATTACAGGGATGTAGTCTAGCTTCCTAGAAAATCGCAGCAGAGGGGTAGGGATTTAGGGAATATATCTTAAGAGTGATGAATGAAGGGATGTAAGGGTAGTGGGGGATGAACTAGAGTGTAAGGGAGGTAAATGGGTCTAGGGAAAAGAAAAAAAATTAACCTTACAAATCTTGAAAAATAGGGTTTAATCACCAAAACATAGCATGGAAGTCACGGAGAGGTTTTCACTATAAAATTATGACAATGAGCTGAAAGGAGGGGTTTGGAGGATGAAACTTAATTGAAAATGGATGAAGAAACCTTTTTTTGCTACTTAAAACTGTTGCAAAAAAGTTTTGGGGCTGTGGATGCTTCACAGAGAAAAGCATAGCGAGTTTGAGAAAGGTGCAGTGAGCCCTGCAAAAAGCGCAACATGCTCACTGCAAAAAGAGAAGCGCCTATGGAAAAAGCGCAGTGATGGACCTGAAACCCGATTTTTTGAAGTAAAAATTGGTTTTTTGCTTGGGAAAGTTTGAGAGATCGATGCTGAAGAGTGAAAATGAGCGAATTTTGGTCTTTGGGGGCCTTTTATACTTGGAGAAATATCATTAAATGGACATGGACCCACATTTCCTTTTTTCAAAATCAACCTTACATTGCTTTTTATGTTTAACCTTTGAACTTGGTCTTTGAAATATATCTTTTGATGGCTTAGGAACACTGAATTTATTTTTGGAACCTTTAATATTTTATGATGAAAATTGGAGTATTTGTAGCTACTTGGAACTCTAAAGTACTTATTACAAATTAGGAACATAAAATTAAATTTTTCTTTGAAATCAAATTTACTGATTCAAATAATTTTTTACTTGTTCACTTGTTGGAATTTATACATGGAATGATGATTTGATGACCTTGGAACCCTAAGAACTAATGGAGACTCTGGAGTTAATGAAACCATGATTAAAATGGATGTAATGAAGATCACAACTCATGAATGAGGGTACACTTATCTGAGAGATGAGCAAACAACCAGCAAAATTTTTGGAAGGAATAAAATCAGACCTAGATCTACATCCGGTGACCAAAGTTTTACATGATGACCTAATTAAATGATAAAAATTTGAAAATGGGACCCTAACCAGACATGATAAGAGTGTATTTGATCACTAGTGGCAGGATGCAAAAACTGACACTAAAAAGTGGAAAAAATGGACATGAAACCCATGATAGGTTCATCTATCCATTCATCTGAATATTAGCCTAATAAGCATGAAAGAACAGAGATGATCTGTTTGGCTTGGTCTGGATTGTCCTTGGGTAACTAGGCATTGTCACGTAAAAATATTTCAAAAATTTGTGATCTCTTAGAGAAGTTTAATTTTTTGTATAGGTAATTGAGGGCTTCCACTAAGAAAGGGGTGTTGGACTCAATTTGAGGAATCTGCATCATTTGATTGATTTCTTCAGGGGTAATTGAGAATAAAATTCTCCACTTGGGGCTACAACAACTCTTTGATTGGGTAAGTAACCAGCATGGCATCTGTAGATGAACTTAGGAAATGGTGGGTATGAGGAAAGCTATATAAAGGTAAATTGGATTCCCAGAGTCTAATTTAGTTACTATGGTTGTTACACTGAAAACTGTCACCTTGACATTCTGCTAACTGTATGAGCTCATTATTACTCATACTTCCTCCTTTTGCAAGTCCAATATACCAGCTTCTCATATCAAGCTTCAAAATCAGAAGAAAATCCCTAAAATCCCCTAAGAATTGGTATCGCACTTTCTCTATGCATTCCCCAAGGTTCCGCACGTAAATTTTAGCCCCCGCTCATGACTCATACCGTACGTTCTTTGTGTAATGGGTGCGGACCTCTGTAAAACATAAAAAGGCGAGAAAATGAAGATAAAAAGTGAATTCCAGGTGAATTCTAGAAGATTCTAGACGGGAATTTTCGGGAATGGATACGCTTTGAAGAGGTTCATGCATCCCTCACTTGATGGAGCTAACCCCTTGATGTAAGGAGCTTATCCCTTTGAAGGAGGAATCTATCCCTTCATATTTGGAACTAGAAACCTCCTCTCTTCCACTATAAAAAGAGGCCTTGGGTAGCCTCAAAGGGAGTTCAAGCTTATGAGATTTGAAGTTAAATGCTGTTGAGATTTAGATTTAGTTAACTAAGACTTTCTTCGTGAGGTTAAATCATTATTTATTGATGAGTCTAAGAGTGCAATGTTTGTCAAAGTAAAGAGATTCATGCCTTAATTTTATATCCTGCATTTCAACATCAAGGCACAGTTGGTAAAGGTTTCTCTATTCTTGTTAATAAATATACTCATTTCATTAAACTCACACCATGGTTTATTTCATAAATTCCTTGATCATTATGATAAGTATGATTTGTAATAATGTTTATACAGGTGCTGCTTAATCTTTTTGCTTGTTTGTGATTGCAGATAATACGAGGAACGTTCTTTCAGTGCACGGGAAGGACTTCAACAAAATCAAGCAAGCGTTGGACATAAGGTAGGCCTTACATCCGTATAGTGTTTTTATAAATCTTATATGCTTAGAGAGAGATTAGTATAATTGGCTGTTTGTTGCTAGTTACCTTTTGTACTAGAGAGATCGGTCTTGTCCGCAAGACGGATTAATCTACACAACAAAATGGCGACTCCACTGGGGAAGAACTTGTTTGTTCTTGGTTATCTTTGATTTTTTGACTTGAGAAAACGTTTTTTTTTTGGTTTTTGATTGATTCACATCTGTCTGGGTACTTTAGACTTTTTCTGTTTTTGAAAATTTAGAAGTTTTTGAGTTTTTCTATAATTTTTGCTAGGACCGCACTCTGCATAACCTTGACAGTGCGGGCAGTTTCGCACGTTCTTTACAGAACACAGTGCGGGACCGCACCTGTCAACACTGCTTACATGCGGACCCTGTAAAAATTTTAGAAAATTTCTAGGTTTCTTTTTCTGGTTAATTTTTTGAGCTTTGGTTTCTGCCCAGACTGGTTATTGAGTCTATCAAGAATTCATTGTGTAAGAACTCCAACAGTGTTAGTGTTTTGAATGATTTTCTAGAAGATTTTGCCGATTGGATTATTTTTTCCTGCTTGGTCTTTGTAGTGATTCAAACTTTTGACAATTTGTAGTATCTCAGATTACATTGATCTCTTTTTGTATTTTGAATCTGACCTGAGTTTGGAAACATCCTATGTTGAGAAATTAAGCCTTTTGATTTCTTTGCAAATCTTCGAAAGAACTTGCTTTAAAGTTTTGAATTTCATTTATTCTTTGAGTGTTTTGAAAAAAACATATTTTGAGTGTTTTTTGATCTGTTTGTTATCTGAACGAATAGATTCTTAGTTTGCTAAATAACTAAGAGAAACATTCATAAAAAAAAACTCTAAAAAGCTTTTACTCAATTTAGATTAGTTCTTAAAGATTAGTCTTTGTAGTTTTGAATAGTTTTAATTTTTGTAGATTTCTTTCGAAAGAGAATTGTTTTGTAGCTTCTTGTTTGGAAAAGAAAAGAGTTTTTCTTGTGAGCTTTGATAGTTTATTGAAAAGACAAAATAGTTTCTTTCAATTAGTTTTCATGTTTGAAGAAGAAATTTAAAGGTTGCATTCTCTAACTCTTCTTTAAATAGAAAGTTCATTGAAAGAAAAAGAATTGAATATCATCATAGGTGCATTTTAGTGTTTTTGGAAGTCGAGTCTTCACATCATACAAAGTTTCATTTCCGCACCCATTGACTTAAGAAACAACTCTTAAAAGTGACGCTTAAATAAAATTCATCTAGTAATCTTTTTATTTCTAGGGCTCTCATCACCAACATAGCTTAGGCTAGTATCTTGGAGTAGGGAGTAATTAACTCTCCAAGATAGATAAAACAAACAAGTAGATATATCTTGCGGTAGGAAGAATTCCAGGTGTTGCATGTATGCTCTGGGAAGCTCCTCTTAAAGGAGTTAAGCACGAGATCATATCTGAACCAGTGGGGTAATCAATCCTTCCTCATTGGGAACGATAGAAGATATACACGTATTAAAAACGGTAAACCTCGGATAGACCATTGTCGAGGAGCCAGGGGTCACTTGTCGGTAAACCTTGAATTCTATTCAAGGAGCCTTCAAGGGGATTGAGCTTTGTTACTCTGCCCTTGCGTGTGTGTCGGATCGTAGACTGTTCCCCCAGGTATATTTGTTTCAGTTGGTAACCTTAGAGGCCATAATCTTTAGGATTCTTTCCTAAGGTGACGTTGGAGGGAAGATCCCACTGTACCTGGAACAGACGTCGACTAGACTCACTTGGACTCTCTGGGGGGTTCTCTTCACTCGAGATGGTTATGTGAAGAAACTTGTGCCACTCTGTTTCATTAAGCAGGTTGTCGGGGTAACTGTTCCAACCGCCCTTTTCGTGTTAAAACTCTACTAAGTTGGATTTCATCACCAACTAGTGATTTTAATCCGGAAAGTTACTTGTTTGTGTGTGGTTTGAACTCTTAGATTTTTTAAGCGAGTGATTCAATTGTTTGTTTCTTAGAGACTTTAGGTGTTTTCATTGAAATTTTTCTTTGTTTGGGTGTGATTAGATAATTTTTCATCGTGGCGGAATTACCGAGACAATCCCGGAGAATACAAGGGAAACCCCCTGAATTTACACCAGGTCATCTTGAAGGGCTTCGAGCTCTGGTACCACACGGTAGCCGTAGACTTAGATCAACAGAAGCTGAAAGCTCTGCTATTGTGATACATCCTGATCATCAAATTCCTACAACAGAATATATTCAAGAACCGATTTCAGTTTCTGAAGTCACTGAAAATATTTCTCCTTCTGGTGAATTAGCTGACGAACCTGAAATCTCTGAGCCTGAAACTGAATCTTCTGTGTTAGAAACGTCCTCAGGATTTATCTCACCAACTTCTAGCGATCCAGGTTCACCTAGGGTAAGAAATATCATTACTGAAAATCTTCCCTCTGGACTAATTTCTATAGAAGAACTTACTAATCCAGACGAAGACATATCTCTTCCCAACTCCCCTCAATCGTTAAATCTTAGGGAGCGTGAATCTATTTTCTACAGCCCTATTCGAACTAATCCTTGGTATCTTTCTTTAACTGATTTTTTAGAAAATCCGGGTCTTGCTTTTTATCCACCTCGAGTTCCATTTCATCCTACACCCAGAGGTTATTATCCGTCATCTATTATGGCTAGAGAGTCATCCATGTTTTCGCAAACGCCTGAATCTTTTTTACATGGTGGTCCTTCTGTTCCTGCGGGATATCAGTCTTTGTCTGGTACTTTCTCAGGAGCAACTCCTCAACCTATCGAAAATGTGTTATCATCTGGTCTTGGTGGACTTAAAATTGAAACGTCGGATGCAGAGCAAGTTTATATGATGTCTGGTAACATTCCTAATCCTCAAGCTCAAGGCAGTCAGTTTCCTTCTGGGGGTCAACCTCAGGGAACTCAGTTACCGCCTGGGGGGCAACCTCAGGGTAGTCAATTACCGCCTGGGGGGAAACCTCAAGGTAGTCAGTTACCACCCGGAGCACAACCTCAAGGTAGATTTTTCCCAGGACAACCTGTGGATCCATATTATTTTGGGGGGCAACCCCAAGGACAGTACATACCTCAGGGTTACCAACCTCAAGGATAGTACATTCCTCAAGGTCAACCCCAAACTCAATATGCTCCTCAGGGTCCTCAACAACCCCAACTTTAGTACGTGCCTCAAGGTTATCAACCTCAAGGGCAGTACTCAATGCAAGGTTACCAACAGCCTTCTGGTCAACCATCTGTTCAAGGAGCCGGAACTTTACCTTATTATCAACCCTACGTTCAACCAGGTTTTGGTCCTTACGTTCAACCTTCTACGGGACAATACCCCGGAATGATGGTGTGGGATCCGTCCCAATATCAACAGCCTTTGCAGCCTACTGTGCAGTTACCTTATCAACCTGGTCAGCCATTGGTTTCTGGTTCAACTCAGCAACCTGTTAAGCCAGCTATTCAAACTCCTGCACTTAGTTCAGTTCAGCAAGCTGGGCCTAGTACACCTCAGACTCCGCCCCAAACCGCTGCAACTGCTGCAACGTCTGTTCAATCTGTTACACCTGTTTCTAGAGTGTCTGTAGCCCCGAGTTCGGCTATCCCTGTATCTGTGCAAATCCCTCAAGTCTCTGTACCTCAGTTAGGACCCTCAGTTCAGACTACAGTTCAGATGCCTGCAGGACAAGCCGGTACAAGTACAGTTGTTACAAGTCAACCTCAATTTACTTATCAACCGTACCAAGGATAGCCGCAATCCGGTCCCTATGTGCAGAATCCAAGCTATCAACCATACCCTGGTTATACTTATCAACAACCTCAGTATGGTCTGATTCATCCTGGTTATCCGGGAGGTTATACAATACCCAATGCTAATCCGATTCCTAGTTATCCCGGGTATCCGCCTCCTGGATCTGCTTTGGCTTCTCAAGGTTTTCGTGACCCTAACCGTCAGTTACCGTTCATCGCAACTTTGGACTTACCAGATTTGACGCGCCTTACTAATGATCCTATTTTCTATTATCAGAACTGGCCGTCAATGCCTCATAAGTTGCCCAGTGACATACCGAAATTTGAAGGTAAGTCAGGAGAGGATCCATCAAATCATGTGATGACTTATCATCTTTGGTGTGCATCTAACTCGATTATTGATGATTCGATTCGCTTACGTCTTTTCCAAAGGACACTCATAGGTCTTGCAGCCAAATGGTACATTGAGTTGCCACGAGGCTCGTTTCATAATTTCAGTCAGTTAGCAACGTCCTTCTTAACTCATTTCCAGTTGCCTGTCAGATACGACAATGGCACAGAATTATTAACTTCACTAAAACAATCTACGTCCACGTATATTTCTAATCATATTCATGAGTGGCGACGTAGACGACGTTTGGTGAAGGTTTATATTCTGGATCAAATTTTGGCAGAATGGTTTGTAAAATCATTATTGCCCAAGATCACTGAAGATGTAGCTAAGGCTGGTGTTGTTACTGAAGAGCAAGTAATTGCTCAGGCTTAGTACCTTGACCTCGTTTATACGCAGTCAGGTACTCTACATGAAAAAATTCCCGATTTACCCAAACAAGGTCAAATAGCTGCTGCTCCTCCAGGGTCTCATGCCGCTGACGGTATGATTGGTACAGTTAGTTCTAAAAGTAAGAAGAAATCCTCAAAGAATTCTTCTCCAATTATAACTTTACCTGATTCCCCGAAAGGAGAATCCTCTCAAGAAGTTTCTGCCGATATTCATGTCGTTGAAACATCTACGGCAAAATCAAAATCTGGTAGTAAAAAGAAGGGGAGGAACAAAAACAAGAAAAATTTGAAAGAGAAAATAGATAGAGAAGAATCCAATGACGAGAAACGTAAACCTCGCTATCCTTGCTTCATTTGTGAACAATATCACTTCACGAAAGAATGTCCATATCGAGAGGAGGTTACGAAACTCGTTAAAGGAGTGCAACAACCTGCTGTCTTGAAGAATCCTTTTCCAGTTCAAGATAGTAAAATGATTGGTTCTTCCTCGACCACTTTAGAAGAGCCTATTATAATGATGTCTCATGTAAGGATTGCGACGCGATCGCAAGATTATGGTTCTAAGAATCCCGTTGATGGCAAAGAAGGAGAGTCTTCTAATGCCAACGCATCAAATACAACTCCTCCTGTTTCCGGTCCGCTACAGATCGAGAAACAAAATCCAGACTTAATAATCAAACCGCCTGCTAAAGGTGTTCTTCGTAAATCAGCTTTCAATCCACATGCGAGAGCTGCTCAGAATTACAACATTGTTGAAGATTTAGTTGTTTCTCCTTCAGCAATGTCGGCTTTGGAAGTGCTGCAATCTTGTCCAGCACAGCGTAAATTATTATTGTCCGCCATAGGAGCTGTTGATGTTCAGGATTCTAACCTTATAATCTTCGATTTAGAAACTAGTACACCACGTCTTCCTCACCAAATGGCTTTCCAGATTCCAGTGTTAGTAAAAAACAGACCTATTTTTCGGACTGTGATTGATGAGGGAGCTTCAACGTGTATTATGTCGCTTCAGTGTCGGAAATCTCTTGGTTCTCCTACACTTAACCAATCTCCGACGATTCTAAAAGCTTTTGATGGTCGAGGTTTTCAACCTTATGGTATTTTGCAGGATTTACCCATAGGGGTTGAAGGGAAAATCGTTAATCTAGATGTGGAAGTGGTTGATGCCCCTCTAGATTACAACCTTCTACTGGGTCGTAGTTGGTCTTATGCTATGACTGCTGTTGTCTCTTCGATCTTTCGACTTATAAAATTTCCATATCAAGGAAGGATCGTGACAATAGATCAGTTAACTTATTTTTCGTCAGACCCAGCCTCTACAGAAACAATCCAGCATGTTGGTAAAACGGCTATCCCTTATAAGGATGTTGGAGTAGGTTTGGTTAAAGATTTTGGTTTGCTAGGAACTTTTTCCTTTCCTCCTCCTAACGTATCGTCTTCTACTACAACTATTCATATGATTTCATCAGACACTGTTATGTTTGATGATCCTTGGATTCTTCCTTCTGAATCCGAGATAGATTCATTTGATGGCGCGATGCCTTTGAGTCCATTTGAAATTGCGTACCAGACTATACAGTCTTTTTCCAACCACTCTTCAACTAAAACCGATCCAATGAATGGGATCCAAGAGAAATCGCTTTCTATTTCTAGTTCAGATGCAACGACATTTCCTGAAACTGTTCATATAAATGAGCAAATTCGTGAGTTTTTGTCTGTTGATGATTTACCATGGGAAGATCTCCAACACCGGTCTTCATTCTTACCTGAATTAGATCATTTCGAAAATGATTTCGCTTCAATTTTTACTGCTGAATATGCCAAGGAACCTCAGAATCCATTGCAAAATCCTGATTCTGAGTTAAATTTGGAAAATATATCTAGAACGGTTCCAATTGACATTTCAGTAAAACCAGGAATAATTGAAAACATTCATATAGGTGCTTGTTGTTCAGACGAAGAAATTCAGACTTATAAAGCCCTATTTCAAGAATTCCGTGACGTGTTTGCCTGGTCTTATGAAGAAATGCTAGGAATCGATCCATCGATCGTGGTTCATGAAATTAAGACTTACCCGGATGCTAAACCTGTTCGTCAACGATTACGTCAAATACATCCTAGAAAAGCTGCTGCTATAAAAACTGAAGTTGAAAAATTACTTCGAGCAGGATTCATTTATCCAATTCCTTTAACGGATTGGGTATCGAATATTGTTCCTGTCACTAAAAAACAAGGAACGATAAGAGTATGTATCGATTATAGGGATATTAATCGAGCGTGTCCAAAAGACAATTATCCAACTCCCTATATCGATCAAATAATCGACGATTGTGCTGGAAGTGAACTATTCTCCTTTATGGATGGTTTTTCCGGCTACAATCAAATAAACATACTCCCTGCAGATCAACCTAAAACAGCTTTCATTTGTCCATGGGGAACGTTTGCCTATTGTAAACTACCTTTTGGAATAAAGAACGCTGGAGCAACTTTTCAAAGGGCAATGTCTTATGCGTTTCATGACATTAAGCACATTGTTCAGCCATATCTTGATGATTTACCTGCTCATTCATTACGTAGGGCCGATCATCCCACTCATTTACAAGCAATTTTTATGAGATGTCGGCATTATCGGATAAGGTTGAATCCGCATAAATGTGTTTTCTGCGTGGAATCGGGTCGATTACTGGGATTTGTTATCTCAAAATCAGGCATTCGTGTTGATCCTTCGAAGGTCGAAGCTATTGTTAAATTGCCTCCTCCTTCGACATTACGCCAACTCCAAAGTTTGTAGGGGAAAGCAAAATTTTTACGTAGGTTTATTCCGAACTATGCCGAGCTTGCGAAGGGTTTTACTCGGTTGTTGAAATAGGACATTCCGTTCTTTTGGGACGAGGTCGCTGATCGATCTTTTGATGCACTTAAACACGCGTTGACCCATGCACCGTTATTGCATCCTCCCAACTACAACCAAGATTACATTTTGTATCTCGCTGCCTCTCATTCCACAATTGGAATGGTATTAGTTCAGGAAGATGAATCTCACAACGAACATGTGATTTATTATCTTAGTCGAAATTTGAATCCGACTGAAATCAAATACACACATGTGGAGAAATTGGCCTTGGCAGCTGTTCAAGCTGTCCAACGTTTTCGACATTACATATTATTACGTAAAACCACAATAATTTCTGATTGCAACCCTATGATGTATATTTTGACCAGACAATTTCTAGGGGGCAAGTATTCTAAATGGATAGTTATCCTGCAAGAATTTGACTTGGAATTTGAAAAATCCAAGGCAAAGAAATCTTTGGTTTTTGCGGAATTGATGTGTGATTTCCCCTCTACTGATATTGAAACAGTGGCAGAAGAGTCCATTGTGGACGAATCTTTGTTTCTTATCAGTACGCTTGATCCATGGTATGGGGATATTATGGTGTATCTCCAAACCCAATCTTTTCGGCCCGAAATTTCACGAACTCAGCAACGGAAAATACGCTTCCAATCCCAACAATATAATATCATTGGTGATGCACTTTATCGACGAGGAGTGGATTCTGTTTTCTGACGTTGTCTAACTCATGAAGAGGCTGAGAAGGTATTAAATGACTGTCATTCTGGAGCATGTGGCGGTCATATGTCTGGGTATGCCACTGCCCAAAAGATATTGCGTGCAGGTTATTTCTGGCCAACATTATTCAAAGATTGCATTTATGCGGTTCGGAAATGCCACAACTGTCAAATTTTTGATAGAAAAATGTGCGCGCCACCCGCTCCTCTTCACCCTATAATTGCTGTTGGTCCTTTCGCAAAATGGGGTATCGATTTTATCACATGTAACCCTCACTCGGCCGGGGGGCATGCCTATATTATTCTCGCAGTAGATTATTTTACGAAATGGGCCGAGGCGATGCCTACATATTCAGCTGATGGCAAGACTGCTGCAACATTCATATTCAATCATATAATTGCTAGGTTTGGTGTTCCTCAGGCTATTATTACGGATCATGGAAGTCATTTTCGGAATATCATGATGACTGAACTAACAGAACAACTTGGCCTACGCCATGATAGTTCCACTCCATACTATCCACAAGCAAATGGTCTGGTTGAAGCCATTAATAAAGTTTTAGTCACCATGATTAAACAAATCATTGGTATTCACAAGACGAATTGGCATTCCATGTTATTTTCAGCGCTTTGGGCATATCGAACCTCAGTCAAAACATCAACGGGTTTCACTCCTTTTCAACTGGTCTACGGTTTAGAAGCTGTGCTGCCGATTGAATGCGAAATACCATCATTAAAATTAGCCGTAGAATTACTTCCAGCTACGTCTGAAGAGGAAAAACGTTTCTTGTACTTAGCCCAATTAGATGAGAATCGACGAAATGCTGCAATAGCAAACGAGGCTCATGTTAAAAGGATAAAAGCTCAGCATGATAGAAATGTGACCCCTCGAAATTTTTCAGAAGGAGACCTAGTTTTACTTTATGATCAAGCTAATGACAAGCTAGGAGCTGGAAAGTTCGTGCCCATGTGGCATGGTCCTTATATTGTGAAACGAAAGTTAGCAAAAGGGGCCTATGAGTTGATAAATTTTGACGGTGTCCCTTTGGATAAACCCAGAAATGGACTTTATCTAAAGCGATATTATGCTTAAACGAGGTGTGGAGATTTTTGTTAGTTTAGATTTTCTTTACTGCTGGTGTGTTTTAGATTAGAAAAGTGTGCCTAGTTTAGAAGTGTGTTTTTGTCACTATGATTGCTTATCTGAGTTTTACTCTTGATATTGCAGATGTCGACGTCTCTTCAAACCTACATTGGTTTTGCCGATGGTGCTTGTCGTAGTACACGGAACATTTCTTCCGCAGCTTGGGTTATCTATTCACCCTCTGACGAGTTAGTATCCATGCATGGGGTAAGCCTTGGTCAAACAACAAATAACATTGTCGAGTATAGTGCAGTGATTGAGTTATTATCTGAGTCCATATCATTTGGAATTTGGAGTTTGATTGTAAGGTTGGATTCTGAACTTGTTGTATTACAGCTTAACAGGGTTTATACCATTAGAAATCCGGTGTTATTACGATTATTTTTGAGAGTTCGTCTCTTGGAACGTGAGTTTGATTATATTGAATATCAGCATATTCCAAGACATTTAAATACATTAGCAGATTCAATTGCTTCTAGTATGATAAATAGACATTTGCAATAATTAAAAACAGTAAAACAATCAACATTCATATATGTACACAGATAGCCGTCAAAATAGTGATATATATCATAGGAGTGTGTTCAAAAATATACATCGTCTTCGATCATAGGTTGAAAACACCTTATGATTGGCAAAAATGATAATACAAAAGTACAAAAATGAGTCTATACGATCATCCCATCACTGATGATGATCTCGATAGGAAACAACTGCTCGAGCCACCCTGCATAGGAACCTCCTGAAAGGTCCCGGGACTCCAATCACATATCTTTGTAGCCTGAGAGGGATGTCATCTATGCTGGTCTTTGGTATATCTAGAGTCAAACGCTCTAGATGATGCTCCAAATCAGTCAAAATCTTTACTGATTGGCCTGCTGGGGCTGGTGCGGGCGCAACTGGTTGTCTCCTCTTGAAAGGTTGGAGATGAGCTGGTCGTTGTGGACCCACATCTGTATTAAAAAAACTTTTGGTTATTAGTTTTCTAAGACGATAAAAAATTAAAAAATTAGAACTTAGCAAACGTTGAAAAATGTTTTACCTGAATCATCCCATTGTTCCCCTGCAGGGAGAGACATCTCTCTGTCACCGCGGAAATCCATCCCGGCATACGGAAAATCTTCTATCATGAAAACTTGGCGATCCATCCAATGAAAATATGAAGCAGGGAATCGTACAATCTCAGTGCCCTCAATAGCATGACGGGCCATCAGCGCGGACCAGCGAACCATTCTCGGTTCTCGAGGTCGACCGGCATCAACTGAAATACTCTGTGGAGCTAATTGAGGAATCCTCTCCAAAGCAAAAGAAACGACAATGGATCCGTATCCAAAGGTTTTTAGTTTCCCGGTTTTTTCTCTGGTAAGTTGGCCTTTTATATTGGCCAACACGGCTTCGCACCAGTTGAAGATGGTGCCGCGAAAACAGTCCACTGCAACACACATTTGGGAACCAATAGCTACATGAAGCGCGACGCTCCCACATAGTTTGGTAACAGTGAATGCTATAACTTTCAGTTCAGGACGGATGCTATGTTTTATGTCAATCCGTTTGTCCCGAGGATTTGCCTGATCATTGCAAAATTCAAGTTGAAGACTAGCGACAGTCTGGCCACCTGGCCTAGTCCCAAACAAGGATACATGTTCGCCCCTCTTGGACAAACCAGTCAAAAAGTATATATCCTCCAGCTCAATTTCGAGCCGGTGGCCACCAATAAAGAAACACTGTTCCTCTATGTGCCATTTGTCTACCAACCATGTTAAGAGTTCCACTTGTGCCCTCATGCCAGAGATGGCCCAAAATTTGTATAAGCAGCATGCTTTTAATGTCCTTTGTGTGGGCAAATGAAGTATTGCAGCTTCATCCACTTCCTCATGCTCCCTTTCTCGCCAAATAAGCATCTTGTTAATCCTGCAACACAAAATAAGGCATATTAGAATGATTTCATTTGAGAAATTTTGGCAGAAATTTGAGAAAACCGTGCTTTAAATTTAACCGCGCGGGTACCGCACCCGCTCTTTGTAAACAGAGCATAGCTCCGCACGCGATATGTGTGCCGGGTGCGGTACCCTCGATGTTTTCCCGTTCAGAAAAAATCGGGGTCCGCAGGTAACCTGTGTCCCGCCTGCGGACCCCGCGGGCGCATTTTTGAACCAATTTTTGCCCTAAAAAATCAAACTAAAGCCTAAAAATAAATTTCAAACGGATGAAAAACAAGATAAGGAGGTCGTGGATTACCTGGGGCTGACGATTTTTGATTCCAACGGTTGAATTTTCCAGAATCTTCACGGGAACTTTTTAACCAAAATCTTTTTACTTTTCACTCTGCAACTGAACGGTAAAAATGAAATAGAAAAAGTCCTTTTTATAAGTTTTTTCGAATGAATGAATTTTTAATTTGTTTATTTTTCACTTTAAAAGGGATATTTTTGAAAGCATTTTTTATCTTAAACAGGTATGTGTAATGTTTTGAGTTTTTGTGCAGAAACAGGATTTTTCAGGTGAAATGATCGTTTTTCAACAAAGAGCATACTTTTATCACTTTTTCGGACTCTTTCAAAAATCTTACGAAAAAGCGAAACCTTGGAGTCCTCTTTTAAGCCCTTTTCAGACTCTCTAAATATGAAAATATTGCCGAGTACTTGACTATTCGAACTCGTTAAAGTAAATGAACAGTCGTCCCTTCAGTATAAGTTTACCCCTTTTACGGACTGAAATGGACTATTTACGAAAAAGGTATACGTTGACTAAATACGGTCAATAGAGTTCTCTCCCCCATTATTTTATCCTTTTTCGGGCTCGAGAGACTAAATTTACGAAAAAGAACACCCATGGAGTTTTCTTAAGTTTTTCTTCTGACTCCCTAAAACTGAAAAACACCGAGTTTCTCCTATACTCGACTCGTTAAAACTTAACAGTAAAGGACCTGTTTAATTTTCAACAGGAACGAACCGCTCCTTCTTAGGGTTCGAATTTTAAACTAAGTTGGACTCATCCAAAGGATGAGCTTATAACCAAGCAAATGTTATCCTCCTCAAGCTTGTCAAAAATAAAGAGGTACTTGCCAGAAATGGTGGGGGAAAAGAGAGAAAAATGAGCATGTTTGTTGTATTTTAAAATTGTCCGAAAACTTAGTCGACCACTCTTGGACATGACACTTATATTCGCCTGGGTTGGGAAATCCTTTGCCTAACAGTTAATCAAACCATATTGAAAATTTTCAGCTGGTTTCTGGGTATTAGCTTTGGGTCAATTGTTACCAAGCCATCTGCAGTGTCGTTATGTGTCCAAGAGAACAGTTCAAATAAAACCATTCATCTGCAAAATATCTGTCATCCATCTTTGACCATCCCTGAGTCAGTCCTTGCCAATATATTTTCAAAACTTGATCTATGATTTCGTGTTGTGGGCTTGCCTGCGACAGATCGCTTTCTATCGACATTAGCACACTATCTAGGAAGTTGATCCAGAAATCGTCAGTACCTTGAAATCTGCATGCCTCAATGGCAGGTTTCTCGCTTTCGATGACAGGTTGCATCAATGACCTTCGATCGAATGACTCCGTGACATGTTCGACTTCAGCTCATTCATTCACATTTCATGGACTGTACTGAGTACTTTGAGAGCCATTGACATTAATGGTGGTTTCTCTCACACTTGTTAACAGTTTACATCATTGACTGGTAATCAAGTGGTTTCTACCATGTTCGACTTCAACACATTTATTCACATGGATAGAATCGTACTAGTTCGAGATGCGGAAATCAAGACCCTGGATCTAGTTTCCACCATCCAGGTTGCGAGGAATTTTGTTGTCATTTATACAGTAGACTATTTATTAACAGATGGTTGTGTCCATACCGTGTCTACATATATCTGTACTATGATGTATTCAAAATCATTCCTGTATCAGAATGATTTGAGTTAGTTTCTAGTTAGTTTTAATCTGAGTATGGGAATGCCTACCTCAGTGATGACATATATATGTATATATTTTGCATTGAATGTTTTTACAGGTTCCGACTGGGGTGTCCACAGGATGATATTTGAAATGATAAAGTACTGCACTCTTCATATATGACAGACTACAGCTTCATCTATTCCAGACTTTGCACTTTAGGGGGCAATTTGTTACACTAAAAACTGTCACCTTGACATTCTGCTAACTGTATGAGCTCATTATTACTCATACTTCCTCCTTTTGCAAGTCCAATATACCAGCTCCTCATATCAAGCTTCAAAATCAGAAGAAAATCCCTAAAATCCCCTAAGAATTGGTATCGCACTTTCTCTATGCATTCCCTGCGGTTCCGCACCTAAATTTCAGCCTGCCTGCGGACTCATACCGCACGTTCTTTGTGTAATGGGTGCGGACCTTTGTAAAACATAAAAAGGCGAGAAAATGAAGATAAAAAGTGAATTCCAGGTTAATTCTAGAAGATTCTAGACGGGAATTTTCAGGAATGGATACGCTTTGAAGAGGTTCATGCATCCCTCACTTGATGGAGCTAACCCCTTGATGTAAGGAGCTTATCCCTTTGAAGGAGGAATCTATCCCTTCATATTTGGAACTAGAAACCTCCTCTCTTTCACTATAAAAAGAGGCCTTGGGTAGCCTCAAAGAGAGTTCAAGCTTATGAGATTTGAAGTTAAATGCTGTTGAGATTCAGACTTAGTTAACTAAGACTTTCTGTGAGGTTAAATCACTCATCTCCATTTGTCTTAGTTCAAGAGTGCAATGCTTGTCAAAGTAAAGGAGATTCCTGCTTCGGACCTTGGGAGGACCTGCACAACATCAAGGCACAGGTTGTAAAGGTTTTCTATCTTTAAAGTTAATACAAATATACTCATTTCTCTCATTAAACTGTCAATTCATGGTTTATTTCATAAATTCCTTGATCATTATGATAAGTATGATTTGTAATAATGTTTATACAGGTGCTGCTTAATCTTTTTGCTTGTTTGTGATTGCAGATAATATGAGGAACGTTCTTTCAGTGCACAGGAAGGACTTCAACAAAATCAAGCAAGCGTTGGATATAAGGTAGGCCTTACACCCGTATAGTGTTTTTATAAATCTTATATGCTTAGAGAGAGATTAGTATAATTGGCTGTTTGTTACTAGTTACCTTTTGTACTAGAGAGATCGGTCTTGTCCGCAAGACGGATTAATCTACACAACAATGGTCTAAATGATTTCCTTCGATCTAACAACACAATTTTAATAAATCGAATCACACTTTGTGTTTGTGATCTTGTAATCTCTGTCAGGAAGGGGAATATGGTCAAGGTCAACTGTAGGAGGGATCATCAGGTTGCTTGAATTGTAACTATTTTTCTTCTTGGGAGGTATTTTGACATTTTAAACAACAGGAATAGGGAGGTACCAGTGAAAGGTTACCGAGAATTTTGATGATAGTCAAATTTTGGTGATAGGGATGATTTTTTTCCTACGTTTGATTGTTTCTTATTCTGGTTTTGAGAAGCTGACACTGTGAAAAAGAGGAAGAACGAGGAGGAGTGATCAAATGAGTGAAAATTCATGCAAATGGTGTGAAATGGGTAGATAGGGATGTTTATATGGTAACAACAGAGGTCTGTTAAGGACGCAGGACCATTAGAAATAGTAAACAACAATCCTGGGAAAAATTGAATGCATAATGGTCATGCCAAGTGTTAGAATTGGAGTGGAGGTGATAGCACGAAGGCTGTTAGCGGGAAGAAGGAAGTGGGTTGGTGGTTTTCAGAGGGGGTTCGTAGTGGTAAGAAGAAAAAGGAGGGGTGTGTGAAAAATCAAGGTTTTGACACGTTGCGTTTGGCCGACAGGGGAAAGGCATAGGATAAAGCTAGGATGGGTAGGGGGGGTGAAAGGCATCATGGACCGTTGATGTGAGATGATGCTGATCGGGCTGTTAGATAATGAGCACGACTTATCGCTACATGACAAGCACCTTTTCCGATTGTGCACTTTATTACATTAGTGCCAACACTTACACTAAAATAATTAAGTGTTTAAACTTTGGATAAAAACATATAATGTACCTAAAATTATGATAAGAGCACAACTAATGTAAAATATACAATTATATTTTAAAACCTTTTTATTTAAATTTTCTCCTAACGAAAGACTAATTTTCTTCTCAGAGATAAGCTACCAGTGCCCTAGCTAGTTTATTTCTATTCTGTCTGTAAACAAATTTCAGTTCTTTGATATTAATGAAATGAAGTGTTATTTCAGCTGCATATTTATATTTATGGTTACATGTGTATTCTGTTGCGTTCCTGCATAAATATGGATCAGTGGAATCATAGTAGTCTACTTTTTCTTGATCCTTCTTTGCATTTCCCCAACGAGGTTGAGGTATAAGGAGTTGGGGCTCGATCTGGTTGAACCTTTGCAAGATTAGCCTCGAAAACCCCGATGGCCACCCATGGGGGACGAAAAGAAAGATGAGGGAGCAGGAGATCCTAGCAAACTGTTGCTCGAGGAGGCCCTCGAAAAAAAAAAGGAACGGGATGATGGATAACTTTTCCCAGATCCTTCAATGACTGCCCACTAGCGGTGCATCTACATCCAACATCCACTCTAGAGGTGCAACTCCTTTTAAGGTAAAAGTAAAATTTTACATTCCTGTATTTGAGGGTCAAATAGACGTAGATGTCATAGGTATATGGTTGAAATCTATTAGAAGGATATTTCTTGGTTCATGACCTTTCCGACTGGGAGAAGATTTTTTTTTCACTCCTCAAAGTTAACCCCCATGTCAATGACTGGTGGGAAACCTTCTGTGAGAAAAAGGCTGAGACAAAACCATATCTATTCTCAGCCATACCCACTTGGAATTATTTTGAATATGCCATCAAGGAACAATACTATCCCGTGGGGAGCTATGAGGACAAGTACATATAATGGACAACGCTGTGACATCAAAGGGATTAAGATGTGAAAGAGCTTACGAATATGTTCCATACCTTGCACACAAATTTGGGTATCAAGTATTCGGAGAAACATTTGGTGCTAAAGTATCGCAGTTGTCTACACAGATACATTCAAGAGGAAATGGAGTTCCTCGACATCTCCTTGCTTGGTACGACATAATGATATGCTGCCAAGATTGACAAGAAATTCAAGCAGAAGAAGCGATACTTTGGATCTGCGAATCAAAAGCAAGGGAAAGGTGCCCCCAAACCGCAGAAAAAAGGACAAAGCCAAGGCATGTTAGCCCAAGACAACCTGCCAAAGCCACAAGCAAAGAACAACATTGCGAAGCCAAAGAAGGACACAGGAAAGTGGTGTGAGTTCCATAAGAGCTTCACTCATAACACAAGTGAGTGTCGGGCCAAGTAGTCGCTTATGGCCGAGATGAGGGCTTCTAAATTAGATGCATGCTCTGACTCTGAATCAGAACCTGACAAGGTGAATGAAAAATGGAAACAGATTATTGATGCAGAGCCCAATGCCACTACTGCCACTGCGAAGATCTAGAAGGAGGAACCGGAAGATCCAGAGGAGGCGGAACGTCGCTTCCACTCCTAGATGTGGGTAAAGGGTTCCCCGATACAGTTCATTGTTGACAATGGGAGCCAAAAGAACCTCATTTCAGCAGATGTTGTGAAGTGGTTGGGCTTGCTGACCACAGCGCACCCACAACCATACACCATCAAGTGGCTGCACCAAGGACGAGATCTCCATGTCAGCCAACAGTGCCGCCTTCCCTATAGCATCAAGCCCTTCACAGATGATTTATTATGTGACATTTCTCCTATTGATGTTTCTAATGTATTATTAGGCCAACCATACTTGTGTAAGTGACATGCTATGTATGAGTCACGACCTTGCGTTGTTATTGTTACCTTGGAAAATAAGCTGTACAGGATAGAAGTACCACCACCTACAACTATCTCTTTGGTTATTGAAAAACAATGCATTAAGTTCATTTCCCAAACCAGGAAATTTGTTTTCCTGATGATCCTCCCCCAGGGCAAGAAGAATACTGTGGACACGACCTCCAGACATGGCTCCTCTACATGACAACAACAAATGGACAAGGTTGTGGAGGAGTACGGTGACATTTTCACCTCACCCACAGGGGTGCCTCTACACTGTCAGGTCAAGCACCACATTGATTTGAACCCAGGTGCGCCGCTACCCAATGGACCAATCTATCGATGCTCTATTACGGAGAATGATGAAATTAAGAGGCAGATTCAGGAGTTGCTCCAGAAAGGTCACATTCGGCCAAGTTCATCATCCTGTGGGAGCCTGATCGTGTTAGTATAGAAGAAGGATGGGACTTGCAGACTCTTTATTGACTATCGGACGCTAAACAAGATCACTGTCTGGAATAGGTACCCGATCCCACGGATCGATGACCTTCTAGAAAAAATCAAAGAGGAGAAATATTTCAGCAAGATCGACTTGAAGTTTGAGTATCACTAGGTACCCATCGAACCCTTCGATGTGTGGAAGACTGCCTTCAAAGCTAAGGAGGGCCTTTTCGAATGGTTGGTCATGCCTTTCGGGTTGACGAATGCTCCCACAATCTTCATGAGGTTGATGGATGACATCTTGAGGCCATTCACCAACTAATTTGTACTAGTTTACCTGGATGACATTCTGATCTTTAGCCAAACTTGGGTATAGCACCTCCACCACATTTGACAAGTCCTCCAAATACTACAGCAACACAAGTTGTGTGCCAATTTGGAGAAGTGCACTTTTGGAATGACCCAAGTTCAAAATCTGGGATACATTATTGATGAAAGGGGGGTGCATGTGGATCCAGTCATGATCCAAGTCATTCGAGACTGGCCAGCCCCAACCAATCTAACAGAGCTTCGCAACTTTCCAGGTCTTTCTAATTTCTACCGCAGGTTCGTGTTGGGATTCTCTCATATCACTTAGCCCTTGAGTCAAGTCACCAAGGGAGGAGCGAGAGAAATATTCTTTTGGTTGGAATCTCAACAAAAGGCATTCATATAATTGAAGGATCACCTCTGTTCTACCCCAATTCTCACATTACAAAACTTGTAACAACCATTTGAGATCGATACAGATGCCTTTGACTATGCTATTGGGGAAGTTCTTAATCAATAGGGGCATCCAATGGAATATCATAGTGAGACATTGTCTGACACAGTTTGAAATTATTGCACTTATGACAAATAAATGTATTCCATTGTGCAAGCTTGTCAACAATGGAAGCATTAAATTTTGGGGAAGGAAACAATCATCCACACAGACCACCGACCCCTTCAGTTCATATAGACATAAGGGAAGTTACAGAATGATCGCCATCAGAAGTGGTCCACATATCTGTAACAATTTCATTTGAACATAAAGTATAAGAAGAGTAGCACCAATAATGTTGTAGACTGCCTCAGCCAACCACCGATCATGGCACTAACCACCGTTCTCAACTCTTGTGGGCACGAGAATTATGATTGGCCGCTTCCCTACAATAGCGATCTAGAATTCGGCCACACATACAAGGTACTCTTGGGGGGTATACAAGTTCCAAAATTTCATCTCCAAGATGCACTGTTATGTCACCTGGGACACCTTTGTGTTCCTTCAAGAGAGCGTGCGAAGATGATATGGGAAGCACACTACAGTCGGGTCATTGGGAATTTCGGGGTAGAGAAAACAGTTGTAGTACTGCAAAAGTATTTCTATTGGCCGAAGCTTCGATAGGATGTCGGGAATTACATCAAATCCTACACTGCTTGCACCATTGACAAACCATCCATCAAGAAACAAGGCCTATATACTTCGCTACCTACCCCTAGTCGACGTTGGGAATCCATCTCCATGGATTACATGTCAAGCCTTCCTTCCACTAAGCATGAAAACGACTGTGTTTTCGTGGTCGTCGACAGATTCTCGAAGATGGCCATTATGGCGGCCTGCAAGAAGAAAAACACAATAGAAGCCACTACTAAACTCTTCTTTGAATGTGTGTGGGTGCACTTTGGGATCCCACAGTCTATCATATCAAATTGCGACAGTAGGTTCCTCAACACATTTTGGTCTAGCCTCCAGTCAATGTTGGACACCAAGCTCACCAAGTCCACAGCTTTCCATCCCCAAACGGATGGCCAGACAGAGGTCATCAACAGGATGATTGTGCACATTATGCACATGTATAATTCAAAGCATCCATGCACATGGGATGAGAGCATCCCCTATGTGCAACACAGTTATAATCGAGCTCTCCATAGCTCAACCGACCACAACCCCTTTCAGGTGGGCTTGGGATTCCAGCGACTATGTCCCATTGAAATAGCCATGCCATTTGCGTCTACTCAGGCCGCTTCGGCTCATTTCCATTCTGAAGATGACAAAGTGAACAACTTGATCGAGCGCATTCAGCACATCCTCCAACAATTTCATGACATATTGGAAGAGCTAATGCTAAGTACAAGCAACGACATCATCAACATTGGGTACCACACAACTTCCAGGTGGGTGAAAAAGTGTGGCTACATTTGTAGAAGGAGTGCCTCATTGGACCCCACTGCAAGATTCACCTACTCTGATATGGGTCATACACCATCACAAAGGTGGTAGGGAAAAATGCCTTCGAGCTCAGTATTCCACCATTCCTTGGTCTGCACCTAGTATTCAATGTGGACCGCCTTCATCCCTAGTTCCCACCTTTGACATTGCAGAACAACTCACAACAATAGAGTTAAACCCAGACTGCATGGAAAATGCCACCATAGATTGTATCATGGACATGCAAATCAAGAACACTAGCCAACAAAAGATCCAGCTGTATTGGGTTGTCAAAGCTAGCCAACTCCTACACCAAGGCAAGCGGTTCACCAGGGATCAAGTTCAGCAGAAGTTTCCTCATCTCATGGAGGAAATCAAAGAAATGGGGTCCATTGCTTCCTAAGGGGGGAGGAATGATCTAGGTGGATATTGGTGGCCACCCACCTATTTCACTTGGGGCCCCACCATTGTCCCTTTCAGTTTTTCAGTTTCAACACAACTTACTATTTTTGACAGTTTTTCAGGTCCTGAACTTCCGGAGCCATTTTGAGGCCCTAAACGACATTTTTTGGGAAGACCCTTGTTTTGTTTTTCTTAGAAAGGGAAAATCATCTAACCTAATCCTATTTATTCATTTATTTCATTGATCGAGCTTAAAAAATTGGATCAATTTATTCATCTACCTAACTATTTTTAGCCAAGATTAAATAGTTTGGATAAATTATCCCTTTAATATAATTAACATAAATTGAAACTTGTATGACCATGATTACATTGTATGATCTAAAAAAAGACTTATTGTTGTGGCATTTTAAAAAATTTGCACACACATTCTATTTATTCTTAAAAACAAGCTATTTATCTATTAGTGGCATTTGAATTTGCATCACTTTCACATTTGTTTTTATTTTTTCATGGGGTTCTTTCATCATCATTTTCTATTATATCTTTTATTTTCATATATCCTCTTTTCATTTTTTTTTACTTTATATTTATATATTTTTTTGGAAATCATTTGAAAAATTAAATATTATTTACAATTCCATATGACTGAGATAAAATAATCAATCACCTTGTGATCCTATGATTTATAGGACCCTAACAATGGCTTCAACTGGGGATGGCACTCTCCCTGTGAGGTGCCAAGAACTTTTGACTAGTAGCCTGAATGCTCTCCTTTATTACTTTCCTGCATCTAATTTATTTTCTTGCTGTGGTAGTTATGGTGGAAAATTAACTAGGATATTAGGGCCTTATCTTTGGGCTTAAAATTCTAATAATAAGTCACCCATTCATGACAGTAAAAGAAATGATATTTACAATGAATTTATCAAGAAATACTTTCATTCCTATGAAAAATCATATTTCAACATCCTGCCATTTACAGGTCCATGAGGTAGCTCTACTCGATCCAACTCCTTGATCCAAGTGGATATTGGTGGCCACCCACCTATTCCACTTGGGGCCCCATCATTGTCCCTTTTAGTTTTTCAGTTCCGGGACAACTTACTATTTTTGACGACTTTTCGGGTCCTGAAATTTTGGAGCCGTTTTGAGGCCCTAAATGACGTTTTTTGGGAAAACCGAGGAAAATCAAGCCCATATTTCTTGCATAAATTTTTTTATTCCTCAGATAGATATTTCTAATGAGGCATGGTGCACATTAAATGGATATCATATGCCAAATTTACGTCCTCGGGAAGTTGAAACACCAATTTACCCAAAGAGGGCCCATAGTTTTGGCGCTTCAACTCCTAAGGTTAGGGTTTTGGATGTTTAGGGTCTTCCATTATTTATAAATAATAAATAGGCCCTTGAGCCTCATTGTAAGTCAGTTCAGAGGCCTGTAGCCACCACATTTCTTCTCAGAGATAAGCTACCAGCGCCCTAGCTAGTTTATTTCTATTTCGTCTGTAAGCAAATTTCCGTTCTTTGATATTAATGAAATGAAGTGTTATTTCCACTGCATATTTGTATTTATGGTTACATGTGTATTCTGTTGCGTTCCTGCATAAATCTGGATCACTCCTTGAGGAAAAATGCATTATGAACCTTATATGCATGGATTATGTAAGGTCCTTTCCATAGATTATCAAACTTACCATGCTTACCTTTCTCTTCCCTTCTTGAATCCTAGTTCAAAAAACTATCCCCCAATTTAAAATAATCAGCCTTGGTCCTTCTGTCATAAATTTTCTTGATGTTTTCGTGGATTACTTGTATTTTATTGTACACTTCTTCTTTGGATTGTTGGAGCTCTATGGTATGATTTATCCTTCTATGAATGACATTTGATTCCACCTGTAACTCCTGAAACATTTTCATAATTGTGACACCTAAAGAAGTTGGAAAAAAAACATCTATTTGATAAAATAATTCGTATAGGGACATGCCAACTATTTTCTTAGTGGTGAGTCTCTTAGCCCACAGTGCATTTACCAACTTGTTGTTCCATGAATTCTTGTTTTCTTGCAACAATTTTTTGATGATATTGACTAAATTTTTGTTGGAGGATTTTTCTAATACATTCCCTTGAGGGTAATAGGCAATTGAGTGTCCTAGAGTGATTTGATACTTGCTGCAGAAGTCCACCATTTTCATTGACTGGAAAGTTGCCACATTATCGGTGATACGTTTCCCGGGACATCCAAATCTCAACAGTATATTAGCTTCTAAAAATTTAATGATCAGTGCATCTGTAGCTTTCCTAGTAGGCATGGCTTCAATCTACTTGGTGAAATAGTCAGTGGTTGTGAGGATCCATTTGTGTTGGGTAGAGGATGGTGGATGCATTTATCCAATGAAATCCAAACCCCATTGTTGGAAAGAATTTTTAACAAATATTGGTTTCAAGGGTAAATGTAGTTGTTTCCTTTTGCCTTCAAAAATATGGAATTTGTGACATGAGTAACTTTTTTATGGACATTAGCAAAGAGTTTTGGCCAATAAAAACTAGATTTTAGGATCTTATTGGTAGTGGTCCTCTAATAAAAATTTCCACCACAGTCTCTCACATGGAATTCTTGCATTATTTTTTCTACTTCATCCTTCAACACACAGTTAATTAAAATTCCACCAACATCTTTCCAATACAAATTATTGTCTAAGACAAAAAATTTCATAGCCTTTAGTTTGATAAATATAGCCTTTGTCTTGGTCAAACCAAGAGGAGCTTGTAAATTAAGTGATACAAAAATGAGGTCTGCATACCAGGTAGAGGTTGTAAAAGTCTTTGCTATGTGGAATCACCTGCTCTTCTTAGTCATCAAGTGCAGCTAGAAAATTAATATCCAAAGTATGAAAATTAGACTCATCCATTAACTTATCTAATCCCCGACCTTTAATGATCTTGGTGGGTTTAGTTTCAATGTCATAATCAAGCATAATGGAAATCCATTCACCTTTTTTCCCATCAGGACCATTTTGGGATAGTATATCTTTGACCACAGAGTTTGGAACAAAATAAATTATGTGAGAATGAATAATATACACTCTGAAATATTTAATTTCTTTGATCAAAGAAAATGATTTCTTTTCAATTATATTTTATTTTAATGCAAGATATATTAAGGCCTTGCTAAAGAAATAAATGACCTGTTCATGTCCTTCGTCGTTCTTCTGTAAGAGAACTATTGCAACATTATGTTTAGATGCAAATGATAAAATTAGGAAATATTTTGTGAAATCAGGGTTGATTAACACAAGTTCTTGTGTTAGGGCTTCTTTTACTTGGTCAAATGATTGTTTTTCCTCAATATTCCACTTTAGTTCCGTGTCTTTTCTCAACATGTTTTTTATGTTCCTAAGAAGTTCTGCCAAGTTAGTGATAAATATTCTTAGAAAGTTTATTTTACCAATGAATGATTGAAGCTCTTTCACATTTCTAAGATGACTTATCTTTAAAATGGCCTCAATCCTACCGAGATCAATTATGATTCCATTTTTCGAAATAATATGTCCCAGTAGTTTTCCTTTTTCTAAGCCAAATAATGTTTTATTTGGGTTGAGGGAAATTCCAAATTTCCTACACTTTTGAAATACTCTCCTCAAATGTAGCAATTTTTCATCTCTTTTGAGAAAAAATTTATGTCATCAAGATATATGACTATGAATCTACCTATTTCATCAGCAAAAGCAATGTCCATTTCTCTATGAAATGTAGCACCAACATTCATTAATCCAAAAGGCATCTTCACATACATGAAGGTACCCCATGGAGTAGTAAATGTTGTCATTTCCTGGTCTTTAGGGTGGACTAAAACTTGGTTATAACCAAAAAAACCATTTAAAAGAAAAATCTTGTTGGACCCAATTACCTTTTGTAAAATATGATCCATCTTAGGTAAAGGGTAGTTGTCTTTCAGTGAGACTTTATTAAGATTCTTGAAATCTACACAAAGTCTGATTTCTCCTGTCTTCTTCCTGGTTGAGACTAAGTTGCATACCCACTTAGAGTACCTCAAAGGTGATATGATCTTAACATCATACATTTTCTTAACCTATTTTTTAATTAAAGGCATCAACATTAGGTTTATCCTTCTAAGTTTTTGTTTAAAAGGTTTCCGGTATTCTTTAATAGGAATTTTGTGTTGTATAATGCTGGTGTCATAATATTTTAAATCTTCATAACTCCATGCAAATACATCTATAAATTTTTTAAATAGAATGATATATTTGCTTTTCAATAGGGGGTAATTATTTAGACAACTTTACCATCTTTGGGTCTTGCTCATTTCCTATGTTGTAGTCTTCCACTTCAGCTCCACTGGGTTCAATTTTGGGCCTTTTGGCTACATCGTTAAAGTCAAACAATTATTCTAAGGGAACTAACCCTTTAGGTAAAAAAAATATTTCAATTGCAATATTTCTAATTCCTCTGTTTCTTGATCTATCTCTTGTAGTTCTAGCTTATATACATTTTTATTCACATGGTTTCCTAACTGGTTTTCTAAATCAAAATTTACATCTACATTATTTTCTAACTCACAATCTAAATATATGTTAGCACCTTCAAATTCATCCTTGGATTGTAAAAAAATTTCAATTGTTGATAATTTCCAAAATCTTTCCAATATCTAATGTTGTCTTCGACAGTTGCCCTGTTTTTTAACTCCACTGTGCATTGATGACTAGGACAAAAGGAGATTTTGTGGGTACTGGCAGAAGTGGTCAGACCATCAAATAGAATGTTATTACCTCTAGGGATTACTGACAAGTCATATTCCATAAAACATTCCAAAAAATCCAAGATAAAATTTATGTAGGCTCTTAATATAGGGTATTTAGTAGAATATTCTCCCTTGATATGTTTTATTATTATATCAGAATCTCCATGGAAAGAAATTATTTTAGCACCAAGGTTTTTTAACAATTGTAACCCTAGAATCAATGCTTCATATTCAGCTATGTTGTTTGTACATTGAAATTTTATCTTATATGAATGTCCATCTGCATGATGGGTTCCGGAACTTGAAACACATACTCCTACTCCTGACCCTTCTTTAGTAAGAACTCCATCAAAGTGAATATTCTAAAGAGGTTCATCTTGTGTATTATGTTCCACTATTGCTATTTTGTCTTCGGTGATTTCAAAAAGATAAATTTCTATGTTGGTAACCTATTTTTTCCATGTCCTCATCATGGTACAAAATGAATAAGTCAAGGTCTGAGTGGACAGAGTATAAGGGGATAATTTTGGGGTTTCTCTTGACTATTGAACATGAAATTCATTAGTGTCTCCCTATATAATCTCCTTTGCTGACCAAACACTGGGATGGTAGCAATGGTCATGTCCATATGAAGGGTTCCTTGCAACTTAGCTCCCCATGAGCGAGATAGTAACATGCCATACTTAGGGGGTAGTCTACATCAACTATTTCCATCACCAAGCTCTTTATTGGAATTTGAGCTAAAGTGACACACAAGTCCTTAATGATACCTAAGAACTTTACCTTACTTGAATCAAAAGAGTACAAATATTTGTATGGTCTAGTGATGTCAAGTCCTATATTTTCCATGACAGCCTTAGGCATAAGGTTGTGTGGGGATCCTGAGTCTAGCATGGCATTGTGCGAAATTTTGTCATGAATGTTTAGAGTCATATATAATGGAGGTACACCTCCTTCTTGAGATTTTCCATCTACTTCAAGCCCAAACAAAAGTTCATGTTGATCATCAACAACATTGACTGTATCTACACCTTCTCCTATATTCATAGCTTTCATTACTTGGGACCTATATACATTCTTATTCATAAGCTCTGTTAATTGAATGGGTATCTTAAGCTTTGATAATTCATGTTCAATGCTGAATGTTGTTTGAATTTTGTTTGAGTTTAGGAAATATTAATTTTTAGCAACATCCCTTTGGGTAGTGTCTTTCTGCTGGCTAGTGGATGGAACATCTATTTGAGTCGTTTTTGAAATAGTATCAAACATCTTTTTAGTTGGATTTTTTGCAGTCTTTTTAAGATAAATTTCAGAACTTTTATTTGCAGGGGTATCTTCAGTATTTTTAGTGTGAGTTTCAACAACTTTCTTGGTAGGGTTGTGAGTGGTTTTATTACTTCTAAGGTTATATTGCATATGCACTTCCATGATGGCATTTTCATAACCTTGTTTATAGTCATCTGATTCCTCGAAATCAACTTCGGTTTGTGAAAGAAGAAAAATTTCTTGTTCTTCTTGAGTAAGAAACACAAAATCATCATCATTTATCTCCATTAAGTTGATTTGAGTGTCATCTAGGTCCTCAAATATTTCACCCTCTTCATCAGCATAGTTCTTATGAAATGGAGGCCTGACCTACTAGTTTGGTCTCTTTTTTTCCTTTTGTTTGATTTATGGTGGGTTCCTCCTAAAATTGGAATTTCTAATTTTAGGACCAGGTTGATTTTCTCTAGGAGGATCCCTATCCGTAATATTCATTCCATCCATCATTCTTTCCATTTTTCTAACTAGGGAATATATCTTAGCATCAACAAGAGGTAGATGGTTCCTATTTTATGGTTACTCTTCTCTCAGCCCTAATCCTAGCTCTCTTGGCCAACAAATTGGCCTCTACACTGACAACATCTCTCTGCATCTCTTCCAAGGTTGATGGATTTATTTCTCCTGATTGGTAAGACATGTCAGCATTGAAACCACCAGGGAACTTAATCAGGGCCAAACCTTGAGGGGGCTTAATTTTTGATGAAATCACATTGTAAACACTGTTAAATCTAGTGCAGTAATCCTACACACTCTGTCTAGGGGTCCTTCTAATTTTCTCATATTCTGATAGGATCTTAAGGGGGTTTTTATTAATCTCCCATCTGTTGAGGAATGATCAATGAAAATAAATGATATCATTTATATTGACTGTTGGTAAAGCTTTGAACCATTTTATAACTTCCTCGGTTAGAATTTGGGAAAAAACTATCATTTTTACATTTTCCTCATCAAATTCTTGAAGATCAGAATAATCATTCATTCTATGAACATGTTGCTGAGGAGTGATGGGTCCAATACCATCAAACTGAGGGGTTCTAGTTTGATATTCCTGGGGAATATTATGAAAAGGAGAAGCCAAAACTAGGGGAGTGTACCTTGCTACCATGATTTGGATTTGGGGATGAAAAATAGATGGGGATGTGAGGGGTGTAGGTGTAGGAGTTCCTATTTTAGGTTGAAAAATGTCTGACATGCTATTTGAGAAGTAATGGAGATTATAGAGTAAGTGGGAATAGTTGATGTAGGTTGAATAGATTGAAAGAAATCAGAATATGTTGCTATTGTTAATGTAGAGAGTTCAACATATTTTTGAATGTAAGCTTCATGCAAAACTTGATTAAGGTCTGATACTAGGTCCTGTAATTTGTTAAAGTTTTGGAGGATTTTTAGACCAGATTCTGGTTTAATAGGTTGAATTTTAGATGTAAAGGGTTGTAGAACTAATTGATCAAACACTGTTTCTTTCAAAAAATTATCAGAATTAGTCCTAAATAGATTGTTTTCAAATGGTATGTCAAACTCAATATCTTCTAAAGTGATAAAAATCTCAGGAAGAGAGTTTGCTCTTGGTGGGGGACTACTGCTTCCCTGACTTCCAACTAAAATTCTTTTTCTAATAAAATTTTCACAGTCATCTACAATCTTAGCAGGTTCTGGATTAGGATGAGATCTAGTGTAAATTATTTTTGAAGCTATGGCTAAAAGTTTAAACACACACAATTATTTACAAAATTTCACAACCTATGAACATTTATTTCTAAAAGTTAAAACATTAATTTTCCTAAAATAAATTTCTTTAACTAGGGAAATGAGTTTTCAAAAAGGTCAAAGTGTGCTCGCTACCCAGTATGGTTGCCATTATGTTATCACTATGTAATTTCTGAGGCTATGAAAGAAATCATATTATAGGTAACCACAAAACCACTTTGGAGTTTAGGATCTAGCCTTCCTAAACTCAGAGAGGGATCTCTCTGTAAAATTTAACTTTGTTTGTATTTGAGATATTAGGCTAGTTATGAATGTTCAGTTGTTTGTTTGATTTGTTTTATTTATTAAATGCCTAAATTTCCAGTGGGCTATGGAGTCTATAACTTAACTTGGATCTATTTCATATTTTAAAAAGGGATTTCATAGGGAAAGGTAGCTAAACTAATTGTATTTTGTAAATTAAATGAAGTGTAAGATAAGGAATGAAATAGGTTCCATTGAGCAAAGAAAATTTAAGAATTATTTAGCTTATTTTCAGAAGAAAACATTTAAATCATTCACAACCAGAAACATAATGTCTTTTACAAAAAATTCTGTTCTTAAAATTTCTGTAAAAGAATTTAGATAGGAATACATAAGCATGGAAAAAAGGGAAATAAACACATAAACAATGAGAGAAGAACTTCACCAATAGTTCAACATGTGAATCCTGTGAAAGAGTTCTTTTTATTACTAATCAACACAACAAATTTGAAAAAGTACAATTGCCTTATGGAGTGAAAAAATCAACCCCCAATACTTCAAAATCTAAATTATTTTTATAATTATTTACAAAAACCCTGTCATGACATATCATGATGTATTTTAGGCATATCTAAAACAAATTACATCTTTTATTACAAAATAATAGGAGAAGTTGGAACTGTTCGAATGTTGGCCCTATTTTGGAGGAGGTTGTTGCTGAGATGTCCCTCCGACTCTTCCTACGTTGTTGATCCTATTGCTAGAGATAGAGTTACTTATTCACTCAAGTAACTCGCATAACTTTTCCCACCTTTCTTCACTTGGAATAGATAACTTAGTCACTCTTCTGTAGATATCATCTACTTCTGTATACTTGGAAAAAGTAGGCTTGATGAAAAAAAATTCATTGACCTCATGCTGGATACTTAAATCATTCTCTGGTGCCTCGAGAAAAGCCTTCCTTGTAATGCTGCCTAGTATGCATGCAAATTTAGAACCATATTTAGATATATCCATCAATTTCTTGTTATAAGTACCCAGGGTGATTAATTTATCATTTATTACAAATAAACCTGGAAGTCCTTTCTTGCTCAACACTTCAAGCTTGTTGAAGAATGTGTTGACAACAATTTCTAGCCCCTGACATTTTTCCTCTAGCTGCAACATGAGGTTCCTTTTAGTTGACACTTTCTTGAATTACAGTATAGTATATGTCCTGTCTTCAATCTATAATTATTCCAGCTCATACTTGTTCTTAGAATTCATAAATCTGATGATGTCTGTAGCTTCTGTTGGATTGTCTCCTAGATTATCTTTGATCTGCAAAATTTCTTCCTTAGAATTCTGAATTAATTCATTCTGATAAAAAATAATTTGAATGGAAGGCGAAATTTCATTCATGGATTTATGAATATCTATCCATATGTTTTTATTATCTTGGGCTAAGGTTTGAGCCATGAAAAAATCTTTCCCTAATTACTGTAGTCTTTGTGTGAGTCTCCGAGACTTCTGTACTTCAGACATATGTGAAGTTTCTATCCTTATTTTCTGATATTTTAGGGCCTTAACCTGTCCTTGTAATATTTTTATTTCTTCTCCTTGTATGGACATGTCCTCCATAGTCTTTTTCAATTTACCAACAACATCTAAGTCCATGGATGGGCCCCTGTTGCTAATGTAGAAGCCCCTGTTGTAATTGAGGCAACCATTCCTATTTGGGGTATTGTTGTAATAGATATAGCCTCCAGTGGGACTATGGCCAACTATGCATTATGTTCCTTTTCTTTTACTAGTTTCTCCAATTCCACTTCCATGTCCCTGATTTGTGCATTTTTCTCCATGATGAGTTTAAGCATGTCTTCCTTTTGGCTCTCTGTCTCTCCCATTTATTTTGTCTGTGGATCCTTAGTGGCTGGTAGTTTTAAGTGTTTCCTAAGTGCTGCAATGTAAATATTCTTATTTTTGATAATTTCTTCTGCTGCTTTGACATTGGCTGGGTCATATCCTATTTTGATAACGAGGTCTTCTAAGGATTTATTTTTATTGTCCTTAGCTAGAGAAGAGATATTTTCGATATTTAACTGTGCTTGGACATTGGTGAGTGACAACTACAACTTAGAAGCATTCATCGAAGTGTTTGTCAAGGTGGAAAATATCATTTCCCCTATTTATTTATGCATCTCCATCTGATCAATGGGATGGATGTCCTTGGCATCAAGATCAAAAGAGGTCTACTTATAATCTATTGTTGTTTGAGGATGGGAGACCTGTGCTTGTAAGAATGACATTTGCATTCTTCCCTTCCTTATGTCAAAATATGACAGAAGTCTATGTTGAGCAGTGGTTGTCTACTTCAAAAATTGAGTATAAGTACTGGTTATAAGGATTTCATTCTTAAGTTCTATTTCTTTGAAATTATCAAAGATTCTCTTTTCCTTCTGTCCTTGGATTAACTTGGAGGTTTGAGCTATGCTTGGATTTACCTATGAAACTGACGATGCTGGAGAGCCTGTAAACACACTGCCTGATTGTGCTGAAGAATGTGGACCCTTTCACACTATAGTAGGTGGTTATACTCCCTCCTTTGGAAAATATGTCTTGGGAGTTATTTTGATCTCCTTCGTGTAAATTTTGAATTATTTTGCTGAGAGCTCAGTGACTCGAGGGGATCCCTATTCTCTTGGTATATTTTTCTGTCTTTTCCTATGGGTTGGGAGTCCGAGAAATAGAGGTGGAAAAAAGTTGTTCTTCTGACTCTTGTAGAGTGTTCTCCACCCATTCAATCAGATTCACGTACTTCTCAATCTTAGGCATCTGATTATGAACATAAGGAGTGGTCATGTGATCCACCCTTAGCTTGGAAATTAGGCCAAATGGGTCATATGACCATGTGAATTTCAAGGGGAAATTCATCCACTTTAGGATGATGTCTGCCTCCTCCCCTGCTGTCCTGCTGTTACAAATAAAGGGGCCAATTTGGGTTTTTATCCTGAACTGAGATTTATTTTTAGCTGAAACAGAATGAATCTCATATGAATTGATCATCTACCTGAAGTATTCTAAAAAAAATACTATCATTCAGAGGTATTTGGGCAACCTGTAGGGTGGTAGATCACACCCATAGACTCTTATTTTAGTTTAATTATGGTAAAGGTACCAGTCTCTTGTCTTGGCCTGCTTTGTGAGGTATAAAAATTTCCGTTCATCACTAATTCTGGTTTCTGCATTGTTGGTCAGTAAACATAGGTTTGGATGAATAAACTGATCTATTTAATCTCTGAAAGTATACTCTTCTGAATGATTTCTTACTAAGGAAGTCGAAAAAATAACTGACTGTGGATTTACTTCTTCATCCAGCTTCTGGAGTGTGAATGGGAACATGTTTTCTTGGTAATATATGGACATATAAACTAAAATCAAGGCATACTTGAACATTTCTTCAATTTTTAACTTGTGGAATTGTTCATGAATGATGTCAGCAAGAAATTGATTGAAATTAAAAACAATAGAGGGTTTCTCGTCTGTGGAAAGAATGGATAGGAAACCTAGGATAGGTTCATCTATCCATTCATCTAAATAATAGCCTAATAAGCATGAAATCATAGAGATGATATGTTTGGCTTGGTATGGAAACATATATGAGGAATATGGTGGATTATTCTTGGGTAACTGGTCCATTTTTAAGTAAAAATATTTTGAAAATCTGTGATCTCTTAGAGAAGTTTAATTTATGGTATAGGTCATTGAGGGCTTCCACTGAGAAAGGTGTGCTGGACTCAATATGAGGAATCTGCATCATTTGATTGATTTATTCAGGGGTGATTGGGAATAAAATTTATCCACTTGGGGCTACAACAAATCTCTGATTAGGTAAGTAATAGGCATGCCATCTGCAGATGAACTAAGGGAAATGGTGGGTCTAAGGATATATATATAGAGGTAAATTGGACTTCTAGAGTCTAATTTCATCACTTTGCTCTAAATGATTTTCTTTGAGCCAAAAATACAATTCAAATAAATTGAATTGACACTTTGTCTCTGTGATCTTGTAATCTCTGTGAGCAAGGGGAATATGGTCAAGGTTGACTGTAGGAGGGATCATCAGGTTGTTTGAATTGTCCCTGTTTTTCTTCTTGGGGGGGCATTTTGACAATTTAAAGTGAAGGAAAAGGGAGGCGACAGTGAAAGTTTACCAGAAATTTTGCTGACAATCGAATTTTGGTTATAGGAATGATTGTTTACATGTGTTTGATTGGTTCTTCGTCTTGTTTGAGGATTTGGCATTGTGAAAAAGATTAAGAACGAGGAGGAGTGATAAAATGAGTGAAAATTCATGCAAATGGTGTGAAATGTATAGATATGGATGTTTTTATGGTAACAACAGAGGTCCGTTGAGGGCATGTGACCGTTACGAATCGTAAATGGTAATCCAAGGAAAAATTGAATGCGTAACAGTCATGCCAGTTGTTGGAATTAAAGTAGAGGTGATGGCGCAAAGGGTGTTGGTGGTAAAAGAAAGGCAAGTTGGCAATTTTCGAAGGGGGGTCAAAGTGGTAAGAAGAATATGGATGGGGGGTGCGAAAAAGTGAGGTATTGAAACGTTGCATGGGGCCAGCGGGGGACAAACCGCTTTTCAGACCCCCCCTCTGCCAATAAATCTAGGATGGGGAGGGGGGGCTGAAAGGAATCAGGGACCGTTGATGTGAGCTAGTGCTAATTGGGTTGTCAGATCATGAGCACGACTTATCACTACGCGATAAGCACATTTTCCGATTGTTCACTTTATTACAGTGGCTCCAACACTTAGGCTAAAATAATTAAGTGTTTAAACTTTTGTTAAAAACATATAATGCGCCTAAACTTAGGATAAGAGCACAAATAATATTAAACATAAATTATTATCTTTTAACCCCTTTTTATTTCAATTTTCTCCTAACCTAAGACTAATTTTCACTGTTAATGGTGCATTTAGATTTGTACACCCTTGTTTTATTTTTCTTTGAAAAGGAAAATAATCTAACCTAATCCTATCTATTCATTTCTTTCATTGATCCAGCTTAAATAATTGGATCAATTTGTTCATATACCTAACTATTTTTAGCCAAGATTAAAAATTTTGACTAAATTATTCCTCTAATCTAATTAAAAGAAATTCAAACTTGTTTGACCATGATTACACTATATGATCTAAACAAAGACTTACGGTTGTGGCATTTTAAACAAGCTGCACACAAAATTCTATTTATTCTTCAAAACAAACTATTTATCTAGTAGTGGCATTTGAATTTGCATCAATTTCACATCTGTTTTTCTTTTTTCTTGGTGTTCTTTCATCATCATTTTTTATTCTATATTTTCTTTTTATATACCCTATTTTATTTTTTATTATATATATATATATATATATATATATATATATATATATATATATGAAAATCATTTGCAAAAAACAATATTATTTACAATTTCATATGACTGAGAGAAAATATTCAATCACCTTTTGATCCTATGAATTATAGGACCCTAACATGAACCACTCTACATGACTCAAGTTAAAACCTCAACTCGAATTAACTGAACCAACTAATTCAAACTAACTTAGTTAACTAGTACAAGTTGTCATGTGATGTGGAATTAAAATTTTATTTTAATTTACTTCAAGGGAAAATTAAATTAGAATCTTTCATGGTGGCATTTTCAAGATTTCTTGTTGCCATTTTCAACACTTTTCCTGTTTTCAATCATAATTGAATAAATAATTAATGCAATAACAAATTGGTGTCATGACAAAAAATGTGAGAAGGAAATGACTCTTCTTGGTAAACCTTAAATACGTTTTTTCAATCCCTCATGTTCAAAATTGCATTCATGAACTCTAGGTTTCATATTCACCAAGTGTTTGACAGAATGTCAGTCCCGGTGGGGGATGATCAGGTCAAGTCATGTTTTATTTTTTTTGTTTATAGGCATTGTTTCTATTTTATTTCCCTTCTTGAGAAGTTTCACTAAGTTATGTGCAGAGACTTGGGTAATCGAATTGAAAAAGTGGCACAATATTCAGAGTCGCTGGCATAGAACTGAGCAAAAAAGTCCATAGTCACATGTATTCAGGCTTATGAGTGTGACTGGGAACCCATAGTTGCATGGAGGCCTTTAAAAGGTAGCGAATGGGGCTCTAGGTCATGTAAAATGTGAGTTGTCTCAAGGGTTGGACTCCTGGAGGGGTTGGGTTACTCTTGGAGGTCCTGTGGCACCTAAGGGAAGTCGGTAAGGCCTTAAGTTGTCAACTCCATTTCCTTAAGGTCACCTAGGAGGTTAAGTCTTATCATAGTGACCCCCAGCTCCTGTTTACCCCGGGCATGCAGTTAAAGTAAGTAGACATGGGAGGAGGCGTTACATTTTTCTTTGCATCAAGGAAAAATATAAGATTATATCACCAATAGAGTAATAAAAAAATAACAATTATTTTTCCTAAAATAAAAAAAATGATATGATTAGAAATGAATGAAATAAAAAGAAAAAAATACTAATAATCAAATTACTAATACTTTTTTCTTTTGTAAACAATCCAAATAATACTCTTTCAACACCAAGATCTTCTCTAAATCAATATAAACTTTCCTCAAATTCCAACAAGAATATAAATAGATAACATAAACTTGTAACCATTTAATTCTAATTAACATCATACAACCCATAAAACTTTTATTTCAGTAAACAAAATATCATTTCACAAGGTCTAGGTTTTAGAGATATTTTAAACTAAAGCAAAATATTATTACAAAACTTAAATTAAAACAAATTGTTAGAGCTATTTAAAGTTTCAATAAATCAACATAAACACAAGTAATAAAAAATATGTCATGAATTTCCATAATTTGGAGAAGAATAATCACTAAAATAAATCTCAAAGAAGATGGAAAATGGGCATGTTATGTTAATAGTGATTCGACAAAGATAAAGGATATAAAGGCAGAAGAGGTGCTCCGAAACAATCTTCCCACATGAACAAGCGAAAAGAAGTAGCAAAAAATACTTGATTCTTAACAAGTGTTACATGGCAAGGAGTCCTTTCCGCAAATTTGAAAAATTATATTAATTTGCAAAAATATATTAAGCATTTAATTTAATTTATGAATGAAATTACATGAATTGAATTTTTATGACCTTATCTTAATGATTTTGTGTAGTTGATTTACACATAATGCAAAAATATATTGTTTTAGCTTACACATTTGTGTAGTTGATTTCTCACAGCTAAATACACATTTAATTCAATTTATATATGAAATTACATAAATTGAATTTTTATGATCTTATCTTAATAATTTTGTGTAATTAATTTACACAATGCAAAAATATATTGTTTTAGTTGATTTACAAACAACTAAATGCACTTGAACCTAAACGTGAATTTATACTTAATTATCTTCATACAAATATTTAAAAAAAAAATGTGCTATTAATTATATCCCAAGCAACATCACAAAGGAAATGACAACTTTATATTTTTTAATATATAAAAAACAATAATATATAAAGATGGTCCAAGGACATTTTCTAAAAATTTCATATTAAATATTTTATATATTTTAAAAATAGAAATTATGATGAGTTCTATTAGGTTTATTAATAACTTCTTTAATTGTTTTTTAATATATTTTAAAAATAAACTTATAATTATTTATTTTATATTTTATTATTAATTTATGTAAATAGTTAAAAAATGTGATTATTAAAATTTAAAAATATATTTATAATATTAATAAATAAAAAAGTTTATAATAAAGTTAAATAAAAAGTTGTACTGTAACCCAAAAAATGTTAAATTAAAAATATAGTTTTGAACAACCCAACAACGAATAAAATGAGCTAGCTTAAGAAAATATAGTTTTGAACAACATAATAACATCTAAAATGAGTTTTGGTCTTACATCATTAATATTTTCATGTAATTGTGAACAATTAAATTCCAAAGCAATGATAAATTGCTGCTATTTTCCCATACTAGAGAAAAAATGGTGATTTTTTATTACAAACAAAAATAAACATTGAATTACAAACAAAGCACACATGCCACTAGTATCATACCAAACATTTGGTATAGAGCATGGAAGTTCTACTTCACAATGTATTTTGCTTCTAAATTTGGAATTTTACAAGAATTTGGATATAACAATAATATATCCACGAAATTATAAAATTTGTACTTTACACAAAATTGACAAACTTAGAAATCAATCATCATGCTTTTACTTGTACACAGGGCGAAACAAACTCTATGATGAGAAAACTTGTATTTTTTATGAGAGAATCAACTATTTATACATATGAGATATCTGTACTAGAAAATTATGTCTAGATAGGTTATTAACTGAAAAATAAAAACTAATTTCACTAATAATGTATAATAATAACCCTGAAGGATTAGTTAACATTCCCCCCTTAATCCAAATGGACATCTGACATGCCAAGTAACATTCTGAACTTTTCTAACTTTTCATGTCCCAATTCTTTGGTAAATATGTCTGCGATTTTCTCTGAAGTGGAATAATGTGTTAGATGAATAACTTTGGCCTCTACATAATGTCAAATCAAGTGATATTTGGTGTTAATATGCTTTCTTCAATCATGAAACATGGGATTATTGGCCAATTAAATACAAAAGAATTTTACATAAATAGAGGAGTTGAAGCCTTTTGTTTCTCCTATAAATATTCAAGTATATTACGAAGCCAATGATTTCCTTTTTTAGCTTGAGTTGCTGCAACATATTCAACTTTAGTTGTAGAATCAAAAGAAAAAATTTCTCGTGTGATCTCCAACTGTTAGTTGTTGATCCAAGATTCATCAAATAACAAAAAAGTAGTGATCCCGTTCTTCTAATCTCCCTCAAAATCATAATATGAATAGCCAATGACATGGAAATATGCAACTTTCGAATATTTGATGCCATATGTTTGAGTTCCTTTTAAATACTTGAGCACTCATTTTGCTGTAGTCCAATGACCTTCACACGGTTGATGAATGAACCTAGAAAGTACCCCTACAACAAAAGCGATGTCAGGACGATTTGTAGTCAGAAATTCAATCTTGCAACACGTTTTGTGTACTTTGTTGGATCTTCAAATTCACTTCCTTCAGTGGAAGTAAGCTTCAAATTTTTCTCCATAGGAGTATAAATAGGTATACAATCCAACATTCCAAATATGTTCAATAACTATCCAGTATAATTCTTTCGAGAAATAAAAATGCATTTGGGTTTCTGATAAATTTCAATTCCTTTAGAAAATGTAATAAACCCAAATATTTCATGTCAAAAAATTTCACTAACTCTTTTTAACAGATGTTATATAATCATTATTGTTCCCTATAATCATCAAATCATCAACACATACAACCATATATAAAATTGACTTTCTAATCTTCTTGACAAAAACAGTTGCATCATCCATATCAAATAACTTATAATTTAACTTGAGAAGGTGTTTAGTTAGTTTTTGATACCATGCACATGATGCCTATTTCAATTCATACAAATATTTTTCCAATTTACATACCTCATGCTATTTTACTTTGACAACAAAATCTTCTGGATGAAACATATAAACACCCTTCTTGAAATCACCATTCAAAAATTTTGTTTTTACATCCATATGATGTATTTTCCACTCATTTTGTTGAGATTGCAACAAGATGATGAGCTTAGTGGAAAGAAGTCGGCTTCACTAAGTGGGCTCGCAGGCTATTTTTGGCGCAAGTCTATTTTTAGACATATGGATCATGTTCTATGAGTTGCAGGATGCTATTTGTGGATGGTTGGTCAAGTCGGAAAAAATAGATGGACTTATATTTTTAGACATATTGGGTGGAATCTATTTTTAGATTGCCGGTCTAAAAATAGATATGTCGAATATTATTAGCTCTTAATAATATTTGGACTCTAAACATTATCTTATTCTCTTGGAGCACTTCAGTTAAGTGCACAGATGTGGCACAGGAGCTGACAAAAGGAATTACGCTATTCCTGAGGGTTAAGTGGAGCTATTGCATGGAAACTTCAGTTATAACTCATGTGAAAAAGTTTGTTGGAGTTATTGAGGTAGTTGATGGAGTTGCGTTCAGTTTAACTGAGTTAAACATAGTTGAGCTAGTTGTATCTATTATAACTGATTGATACACTAGTGAGAGTGGTGTGAATTAATTATTAATTAATTCACTAATTATTAACTCATTAATCAACTAAAGAATACATCATTTAACTACAGTGCATGGACAGTTTCAGTGGAGACCAGTGAAGAGGTAGGTGAAAGAGTAGTGTGACCATCAGTTGTGACTATATTGTTGCATGATTTGTAACAACCAGTGATTGGAGATGCCAATGAGGATTACGTGAGCAAGGCTAGACTAATTAGAGTTCATTCAGAGCCATTCTTCAGCAGTGATTGCACAGTAGAGGCAGGCTATCAGGTGGTAGAGATTGGAGCATGTGATTTGCTAGATCGGGCTTGATTAGTGTGTAGCAATTGGAGATTATATTGAGAGCTTGTGAGGAGCTTTGTATAATGATTGTTACATGATCTCTATGACATATAATATACAGATAGTTGGGGGTTTTCAGCTTTAATATTTCCCATAAAATACTGTGTTCATATGTGTGACTTTTTATGGTTTTAATGTGCGCATGCGATTGTTTTTATTTCCGCAATTAATGATCAATGGTAGAAGAGATTCTGTATTGTGCATGAAGTTAAAATAGTGTGATCAGGAGAATATCAGTGTATAAAATATAAGTTATTCAAATTTCTACACATTTTGCGCTACAAGGGAAAACAAAGTTCTAATTGTGCCCCATTTTGTTGTAGGAGCACATGTCTCTGTGTAATATGAGAATATCCTTTCTCTACAAGTATTTCCTTGAATTTATTAAGTGAACCATCTGCTTTACATTTGATCTTATAAACCCATTTACAACCAAAAGGTTTAATATTAGTAGGAGGATCCACTAACCTCCATGTACCATTTTTAATTAGGGCATCATACTACATTTTCATTACATCCTTCCATTCATCACAATTAACAGCTTCTTCAAAAGAGACTTGTTCACTAATTGTAATATAACTAAAATCATAATAATGAGAAATGTTATCTGAATTGGAAGTAACATCACCTCTAGAATACATTTCTATTTCAAAATCATCATACTTGCTTGGAAATTTCTGAACACGTGTGGATCTTTGTAAATGTTTCTGAAGTGGATCTAATGGTTTCTCATGTTGAAGTACAAGTTCTTTGGGGACACTTTATGACCTGTAGAAACAACACTATCCTCCAAATTTTCTCTAGTAGAAAAATTATCATGAGAAAAAGATTGAAAACCCATAGAATGATTCGGAATGGGAACCCTCCCTTTAGTATGTGGAACATCATTATCAAATTCAAAATAAAACTTTTTGGATGCAAATTTCTCCAAATGATTCAGTTGTCTATTAATAGTGGAATTATCTTTATCAAATTTAAGTTAAATAACATATCTAAAAAGAATGAAATTCCTATTTTCTTCACCATATATGTTGAAATGGCACCCAAAGGGGGCTTCTAATTTAATTTTCACTTAATTAAATTAGAAGAGAAATTGTAATTTCATCTCATGAGAACTTGTATTAGTTAACTAAGTCAGGAAGAATTAGTTAGCTTAGGAGATTAAAGTTGAGGGTCAGAGAGTAGGCATGTAGATTTCTCCCATGATTTTAAGGGGCCCAGTTATAGTTATTTGTGAGTTGTGATTAGTTACTCAATTAATTGAGTTAAAATCAATTTAACTAGTTCTAACTAAGAGATGAGATAGTGATAAGTCGAGTGAATTAAATCTGATTTAATTCACAAGTAGTGATCAATCAGTTAACTAATAATTCACTATAAATAGTTGTTGCATGTTAGTTATAAGGAAGGCCTTGTTGAGATTGAGGTTAAAGGGAAGATAACTATTAGTTGTATCATTAGAAAATTGTACAGGTCATGTATGAGGTCATCAAGAAGCTTGGATGAATTGAAAAATAAATTCTTGGGAAATTCCTATTTAATAAGGCCACATTTTGTCGAAGAATAAGTGAGTAAGTCTAGTCAGACAAAGGCTAAGAATTGGTTAAGTATTGACTGATTTTTCCTAAACCAGAGTGAGACAATCAACAGAGTGCAGAGGTTTCTCAGTGAGGGAGATAATATTGTACTATTTCATGGTCTTGACTTTATACAATATATAGACAATGAGGTTTTGAGTAGTTTCTTTCCCAAGATACATCTTGTGTTGTGTGTTCGATTATTTGTTTCTCTTACTTGTTATGTGATTGTGCGATCGTATTTGGTTTCCTCAAATCGTATACAGATTCAATCTTTTGTTTTAGTACATTACAAGATTAGATTGAATCCCTTTGGATAATTTCTACATGGTATTAGAGCGCCAAGAATTAAAATAGAAGAGAAGAACTAGATTTTGTTTTGAATAGGTACATCAAATTTGCAGATTTATTCTTCAGGACCAACAACATATCAAGATGTATTTCAATGGCTTGAGACTCGAATATCCCTTAAGGGAAATTCGAATTACATAGAATGAAAGGACAAGATGGAGGCAGTGATTGAGGACAACTGACTGAAGACAATGATATTCCACATCCCGCAGTAGTAGATGCAAAACAACTTGATGAATGGAAGAAGAATGTAGCAAAGGTGAGAAGGATATTATTAGAGGGAGTTCGAGATCATATTTTCTCGAGTATCCATGGAAATGTGAATCCATATGCTATGTGGAAGCCCTTGACAGATCTATTTCAAAATAGAAGTAACTAAAGGAAGTTGGAACTCAAATACAAGTTCAGAAAGATCAATATGGAGAAGGGAAACATGATCCAAAAATACTTGACGAATTTCATTCAATGTTGATATGAGATTGGAAGTCTTGGGAAAATAGTTTCCCATGATGATTTGGTGAGCCTATATCTTCTAGGCCTTCCCAAAAGCTTGCATAACTACCACGATTCTGTGAATGGGAGGGAGAAGCTACAATACTGGGTGAAATTATGGTGCGCTTTGGTACAAGAAGGGATTCGATGGAACACCAAATATGGATCCTCATCAAAGACTGATGATGAGGAGAACTGTGCCTTAGTTGGAAAGGCAAATAAAGGGAAAGGGAAGGTGTCCCATTCCAAATCAGAGTCTATTAGGGCAGGAAAGAAGCAAAACTTGTGAAAGGTGAAATATTTTCAATGTCATGAGCATGGACATTATCCCACAAATTGTCCACAAAATAAGACCAAAAGGATGGCATCATGAGGAGAGGCAGGTAAAGAAATTTCTTCATAGTTCAAATTTGATTTCTTTCCCATCTCATGCATGGTGTCATCAATGATGGGTTCTGTGTGGTAATTGGATAGTGGAGCTTCATTGCATATGGCTGACAACAAAGAATTATTCAGTAGCTTGGAGGAGAAGGACTCTAGATGCACATCGATATGGGATATGATGGGAGGTATAGTGCTACCAGTTTAGGTACAGTTACCTTTCAGAGGGAGTTAGGTAATCCACTCACATTAAAAGATATCATGTATGTTCCTAATTTAAAGAAAAATTTGGTTTCTGTTGCTATGTTGGAATATTGTGTATATGATGTGATATTTAGTGAAGGAAGGGCTTTCCTTTGTCATAAAGCCATGAGACAGATGAAAAATATTAGGGTTTGAGTAAAGAACCTCTACAAATTGGATGTAGAAGACTATGATGCCCTGAGCACTAAAGAAGAGAAGGTAAATAGAAAATACATCAATGAGTTATGGCATAGGAGATTGGGCCATCTACACCACAATGCTTTGAAGATTATGCAACATATTTCTACAAGACTTCCAAAGGGCACACTTGCACAGAAAGATACATGGAAAGGTTGTACATTAGGGAAGTATACCAAAGCCACCTTTCATGATAAGGAAAGAAAAGACAAGGAGATCCTTGAGAGAGTTAAATCATACGTGTGTGGACCATTATCGAAATATTCCACAAAAAAACATAGGTATTATGTGATTTTTGTTGATGATTTTTCAAGAAAGTGTTGGATTTTATTCATGCAGAAGAAAGATCAGACATTCTGCAAGTTTTGTGAGTTCAAGGCACTTGTTGAGAAAGATACAAGGAAGAAGGTGAATATTATGAGGAGTGAAAATGGTGGATAATACATTTCTAATTAATTCAAGAATTTATGTTCCTCAGAAGGAATTCGAAGAGAATAGATAGCACTTCATAACCCGCAACATAATGGGGTTGCATAAAGAAAGAATAGAACTATTATGGGAGCAACACAAGCTATGTTGCATGATCAGGGCCTATCGTTGCATTTGTGGGTGGAAGCATGCAATACAACAATATTTGTGCAAAATATAAGTCCTCATCGGATACTTGGGATGAGTATACAAGAGGAAGATTGTTTAGGTAAGAGACTAGATGTGTCGCATTTTAAAAATTTTAGTTCATATGTTTATTTCCATATAACCAAAGATGCCAGTAATAAGTTAGAGCCAATAATCGATTTGGGGATGTTGGTGTGGTACACTGATACACCTCACAACTATCATGTTTGCTTGCTAGCACATAGGATGCCAGTGGTTAGAAGAGACGTGAAATTTTATTAACAAAAAGCCATGCGATTGTCCCTTGAGAGGGAGTTTGAGTTGCATGTAGTTGAGGATCTCTTGGCTCCAAAAGAAGAACCTCAGGATGTGGATCATCCATAAGAAGAGGAACAAAGAGTGGTAGAAACCACTCATGCATATCCATCCACCAAATATGGAAGGAAGCGAACTAGAGAGGCTGAAATATTGTTGATAGATGCGAGAGAGAATGTGGGAGCACCCACATCATAACAAAGGCAGAGAAAGTCCTGAGAGTAGTACACTGGATACATGGCCCTTTCGAGTAAATTTATATAGATAGAACCATCCTCTTTCGAGGAAGAAGTGCAGAAGCCAGTTTGGGTTGATGCCATGGTTAAGGAGCATGAATCCATTATCAGAAATAATGCGTGGGAAGTTGTCCCAAGACCAGTGGGGAAGTCAGTTGTAGGATCCAAGTGGGTCTAAAAGGTGAAGCATGCAACAAATGGGAGTGTGGAGAAGAACATGACCAAATTTGTGGCCAGAGGGTTCTCTCGAGTGGAAGGGATCGAATATGATGAGAGTTTTGCACCAGTCACAAGGTACTAATCTATCATATCCATCCTTGTAGTCTCAATGTAGATGGGATGGAAAATACATCAGATGGAGGTAAAGAGAACATTTCTCAATGGAGTTATTGAGGAGGAGGTGTACATTAAGTAGCCAGAAGGTTTTAAGACCTTAGATAGGGAGTCACATGTGTATAGTCTTAAGAGGGCACAATATGGGATGAAGAAAGCAATTCGTGCTTGGTACACTAGGATCAAAAACTATTTCATCGGGTTGGGATTTTACCAAGAGTGAAGCAGATGTGAACCTTTTTCAGATTGTGGTAGATGGTAAGCTTTTGTTTATTGTACTTTATGTCAATGATCTGATACTGACAGGTGATGAGAAGCTTATCAAGTCTTGCAAAGATGATCTTGCAATAGAATTTGAGATGAAAGACATGGGGCTCTTGCACTATTTCCTTGGATTGGAAATATGGCAAAGAGATGGGGAGCTATTTTTATCTCAGGGAAAGTATGCCAATGAGATCCTGAGGAAGTTCCACTTGGAGGGCAAAAAACCCATGGAGACTCCTCAAGTAGGAAACTAGAGGAAAGAGGGTGTTACTTCAGGTGAAGTAGTGGATGCTAGTGTTTACAGGAAGCTTCTGGGTTCACTCATGTTTTTGGTTATGCGGGTAATAAACTTAGTAAAACTATGGTTAAGCCTACCAAGCTATTTTGGAAGGCAGGAAAACATGTTTTTAGATACCTAAGAGGCACTATAGAGTATGGGATATGGTACAGATGGACAGAGTGAGTGAAGATTCAAGGCTTCATCGATGCAGATTGGGTAGGGAGTCTATCTGACAGGAAGAACACATTAGGGGGCATCTTCAACATAGGATAAGAAATGGTTTCCTGGTACAACAGGAAATAGAGATCAATTGCACTCATTTCATTAGAGGTAGAGTACATGGTGGTCAGTTAGGCATCATGTGAGGCAACATGTGAGGCCATATGAATGAGGAAGATAGTTGTTGGTTTGTTGGTCGAAAAATGGATCCAAAAATGATTTGTTGTGATAACCAGAGTTGCATCAAACTCCCAGTTAATCATGTTTTTCATGTCAGGTCGAAGCATATTGATATCCGATATCACCATTTTAGAGATTTATGTGCAGAGGTGGATTATGTCATCAGAGTACATTCCCACAGAGGAGCAGGATGAAGACATATTGACGAGGGCACTAGTAAGAAGAAAATTTGAGTTCCACAGAGACAGGATCAGGGTACCTGATAATCCCTTTCTTGTTGAGAGGGAGTGTTGAAATGGCACCCAAAGGGGGCTTCTAATTTAATTTTACCTTCATCAAATTAGAAGAGAAATTGCAATTTCTTCTCATCTAAATTGTATTAGTTAACTAAGTCAGGAAGAGTTAGTTAGCTTAGGAAATTCGAGTTGAGGGTTAGAGAGGAGGCATGTAGAGTTCGCCCATGATTATAGGGGGTCCAGTTACATTTATTTGTGAGTTGTAATTAGTTAACTCAATTAATTGAGTTAAAATCAGTTTAACTAGATCTAACTGAGAGACGAGATAGTGATAGGTCCAATTAGTTACATATAATTTAATTCAAAAGTAGTGATCAATCAATTAACTAATAATTCACTATAAATATTTTTTGCATGTTAGTTATAAGTAAGGCCCAGTTGAGATTGAGGTTAAAGGGAAGATAACTATTAGTTGTATAATTAGAAAATTGTACAAGTCATGTATGAGGTCATCAAGAAGCCTTGGATGAATTGCAAAATAAATTATTGGGAATTTCCTATCTAATAGGACCACAATTCTTCCAAGAATGCATGAGTAAGTCTGGTCAGATAGAGGCTAAAAATTGTAAGTTTTTGACTAATTTTTCCTAGATCAAAGTGAGACAGTTAGTAGAGTGCAAAGGTTTTTCAGTGAGGGAAATAACATTTTATTGTTTCATGGTCTTGAAATTATAAAATATATAGATAGTGGGGTTTTGAGAAGTTGATTTCCCCAGATACATCTTGTGTTGTGCAATTGATTATTTAGTTCTCTTACTTGTTATGTGATTGTGCGATCGTATTTTGTTTCCAAAATTTTTAAAAGGATTCAATATTTTGTTTTAGTACATTACAAGATTAGATTGGATCCCTTTGGATAACTTATACAATATAAGCTATAATCTTTTGAAGTATTAGAATATCCAAAAATATGCATTTTCGACTTCTGGTACCAATTTATTTCTCTGATGTTTAGGAATTAAATCATAACAGGTTGATCCAAAAACTTTGAAATGATGAACAATATAAAGTATATTATACCAAAGTTCATAAGGAGTTTTTTTGTTGATAATAGAATAAGGACAATGATTTATAATATAAGTTGCACAAAGCATTTATTCACCCCAAAACATCAACTTCACATTTTTTAAAAACACCATGGATTTGATCATATTAAGCAATGTCCTATTCATACATTGTGCAACACCATTTTTTTGTGGATTATAAGGTATTGTAGTTTGATGTTTGATGCCATTGTCCTTCAAATATTGTTCAAAATATTTAGAAGTATATTAATCATCGTTATGAGTTCTGAGAATGCCAATATTCAGTTGAGTTTCATTTTTTTATCATCAAATGAATATTTTTAAAAATTTCAAATACTTTTGATTTTTCCTTCAACAAATAAACCTAACACATTCTCGAATAATAATCAATAAATGTCAACCTATATTTGTTACCAGTGGAAGATGAAATAGGAATAGGTCCACATAAATATGAATGTATGAGACCTATTTTTCTTGAATCTCTAAAAGAAGAACTATGAAATGACTGATTAGATCGTTTCCCCAAAAGACAAGCATCACATGGTGTAAGCATCCTTGGAATTGTAGGAAATAATTTTACACCCCGTTGTCTCGTAATTTTGATGTTGTCATAATTAATGTGACCAAAATGAGCATGCCATAATAAACTGGAAAAAAATGTATCACTTTGTTGTGATAAAATAAAATAATTATCATGAGAATCTATAGTATATGATGTGCCATTTAGTTTTAAGAGCGTACCTTCCTCAACACTAGTCATAATAATTGCATGATTAGATGCTCTACATGTCTCAATAATTCCATCGAAGATATGTATGGAACTCCTCTGTTCCTGGATACATATAAGAGACATTCAATTTATTTGAAATTGTGGAATATAAAGGACATACTATAGAACATAATATGCAAGTTTTGGTATCTTCAAATGAATGGATCTAATTCCCAAATACTTAATTTGATATTTTTTAGCAAAATATACTACCCCATAAACTTGGTCACTAAATGTTTCAAATAAATCTCTCCTAAAATTCATATGACATGAAGCTCATGAATCTAAAATCCAATTGTCTTTCCATAAAGGAAATGAAATATTAAAAACATCATTAATGTTAAAATTGAAATGAGCAACAATATAATGAGTAGTTTCAGAAGATTTTTCTTTATCTAGTAGTGGTTGTTCTTTATTTTCAGTAAATTGTTCTCTCCTTTCTGTCAGCCATCAATAAAATTTTTTCATAACTAATTATCGCTAAAACAAGTCTTTTAGTCTTCAAGGAACAACTTTTGAGAAAAATTATGAGTTCTTGAAGCCTTGCTGTTTTCCTTGTCCAAAAGATATTTTCCTTTGATTAATCTTCATTAAATAAATCCACTAAGTAACCCTGCTGATACCAAAAGAAACTATTTTTTAGCCATTTTCCATCATTTCATGAGCCTGTTTCATTCATTTTTCCCACTCATTTTCACTTATCCAAATCAACCATTTTTCTCTGAAAAATCCCTTTAACCTTTTCATTTACCCCTTTTAAACCATTAAAACCCCTTTATAATGGTTTAAACTCCCTTTTTACACTTATCAAAACACTAAAAAAACCCCAAAAAAACCCATTTTGGGCCTATTCTGACCTTTTTCAAACATAAGGCTTTAAGCCCCCTTGGCTTAAGCCCCCTTCCTTTTTTCCGTCATGTGACCCAGATTCGAGACCTAAGTGCTAAGCCCATCGAAATTTCAGCCTTTTTCCTTTCTCCATGACCTTTTTCCTTTGTTAAAAAGTTTGCCGCCGATGCGAGGCCCCAATCGTTCCATCGCATCGGCCATCACATATCAGAAATCCTCGTTTCCTTTGTCCCGGACCCTTTCTCTGCCGATATGACGATCTCTCGATGGAATCTCCACTGTCGATCTTCCCCAAGATTCGACGGCTATCACTCCATCGCGTCGCTCCACTTCATCGAATTGGCACGTCACAAATTCCCAGTCCCCTTGTCTCCTAACCCTTTTCCCTCCACCGATGCGATCCCGCGATAAAATCTCCACCGTCGAACAAAGTTTTATTGGACAGCCTACACTGTTTTACATGATTTCTTTCACTCTCGCCTGTCCATCCTCTGCGATTGGATCTTCACTATTGTTCTGACTCCCTCAGATCCAACGGTCCTCGCTATCTCGCAATTTCGTTTTCCTCTGACCATTCCCCTCTACCCACCTTTTGCCGATACAATCTGGACCATTGATCTTTTCAATCCAATGGCCATCGCTAATTCGCTCTTTCCCCTCCCCTCGCACCATTCAAGCCTTGGTGCGATTCCACGACGCAATCTCCACCGTTGATCTTTTCAATCCGATGGCTCTCATTGTCTCCCATGATCCCCTCCACCACTCTTATAAACTCTTTTTCCCATGTAAAAAACCCCAAAAAAATTATAAACTCTTCTCCTCGACTAATGGCACCCCGATGCATCTACACCATCGATCTGGGAGATCCGACGACCATTGGGTTTTCCCCATTTCCCTTGACCCCTCATCTATTTCCGCTTCTTCGATTTGACCCCGACCATTGATCTTGCTGATCGGATGGTTCCTATTGATCCTCACATTTGACCTCCACTAGACCAATTTTTACCTTGTGCAAAGAACTTTTCACTATGAGCCAATTCTACTTACGTCAGCTTAGCCTGACCATCCTTCATCGCGCATCTTTTCTATTTTTCACGCTCATTTACAGCCGTAGATCTGGCCCCCCTAGATGGGACGGTTTAAAACCATTTTCGCATTAATTTCACAAATAAAATTGATCGCCCATTTTCAACGCGAAATAGGTGGTTTTTTCCTGGACACGTGTCGCCTAGAGACCTGTATCATGTTCCCTCGAGGCAAAACCACTTACCACCCATCGGCAACATGAAAACCGTCAGTGGTATTCCCGAAACTGCTTATCCATTATTTCACGCTGATATTCACATTTAAACTCCGTTTTCGCAGGTTTCCTCCTTGGAACCTCTTCCTGCATGCATTTTCCCCTCTTCACTGCTCTTTTCGCCCTCCGCCGAGACTCCAAAGCAGTTTACCCAATACGCACAGGTTTTTATAACAATTTGTGGTTTGTTGTAGGTTTTATGGCGGCTGTCATAAAAAGTGATCCCACAGTCAAAGTTACAGTGATATAGCCTTGGATGACGATCCAAAAAGGCCCAAAAGCAAAGAAAAGGGACAAAAGGGGATTGAATTTCAAAGTTTAATAAGTGTTTCATGGACACTGGTTACACAGTAAACCCTCCAGCGCAGCAAAAGAAAGCCACCTGTACACAAAGGAAAATAATGAAGATCAGTGAAGAAACAATGAAGACAAAAAATCAAAGGATAAAGGTTAAAGACACAGATTGAAGAATTAAGATGATTAAAGGAGGCCTAAAGCCAAATCAGAGGCCTAATCAGTGTTTAAAGAAACAAATCATAACATATCAGCATAATGAATGCTTCAAATGCCAAATCACCGAAGCAGTTACTCCTCCAAAGATCAAAATGCCACCTACAAGTTCATTTTCCTCAAAAGAATACAAAGTGAATGCACAGTCAAAGATATTTACCAAAGATAGCTCAGAAGTAATTGCCAGCCTACCAAAAGCCTCCAAAGTCAACAAAAGTGACTGAAGTAGATAAAAGTTAATGTAAAATTAATTAAAACAGAGTTAAACATCTGAAATCTTCTCCATAAGGCCTCCCAAAGGTCAAGAAGAATTTACTCTGTATTAATTAAACAATTAGACCTTATTTCCACTCCACCTCCTCAATCACCTATATATATCATAGGAGGAGTTCGTTGTTATTGTTGATTGAATACTTGTTGAATGTAAATAGATATTGAGGGTGCTGAAGCTCTGATAATAATTGAAGAAAGATAGGTTGAGAAGAGAATTTTGAAGCTGTAAAGTCCTACTGGACTTGAAGATTGTAACTGGTTTGAACATCAAATATACAAGCTGATTTATGGGATCCTGGTCTATGTCAATGGTGATGTTTTTCTTACTGTAATTTTTATTTTTCTCTTGTTTTCCATACTGTCCACTTTCTCTGATAAAGAACAACAAATATAGATTAGGATCTGTAAAGTATCTTATTTCTCACTGATAAATATTTATCTTTATGTTTTCTTCTAATTGTGTTTTTGAGGATAATTCAATAGAGTATAACCAATGAATTGTTGGTAAGCCCATGTTTCCTGAGTATAAATTGAGATATTTCCTTTAAAAGTTCTTGAAAAGTCTGCTAATTAAAGTTGAACTAGAGAAGTCTATGGTTAGCCTTGTCCTCTAGTTTATCTCCAACAGTTTCTTTGAAAAGATCCTTGAGAGTATGTCAAAAGCAAGCTAGGTTCAAAGTCCTTACCTGACCTCAGGCTAATTTTTATGTTAATCTTGAATGTTTCCTTTGAGAATATGATGAAATCAGGCTAGCTTAAAAGTCTTTACTTGATCTTATGTTATTCTTTGTTTTAAATTTTTTTACTTGAGAGTATGTTAAAATCAAGATAGGTTCAAAGTCCTTACGTGATCTTAGGATGCACTTTGTTTTCTCATGTGTTTGATTTTTTTTCCACACTTCCTGATGTTTCATGCCATAACTCAATCTTAAAATATCCTTTCATATAGATGACTTGCCCCATGGACCATTCTTGAAAATTGTTGTGCAATTAAATCCTTTTGTGACTCCATAGCCTAATGGATTGATATTGTTTCTTACCTATCCTATCAGTTGAACCATTATTTCAAACTACTCACACCTTTACCCTTCAAAATACTTCCTTCATTTTGATGATATCCATCCCAACCAAAAATAAACAAACCCTTGTACTTCATAACTAGCTTAATATCATATCTTTTGAAAACACTTATATAGTGAGATCCCTCTCTGAATCTAGAAGGGCTAGATCCTAGGATTCCAAAGTGGTTTTGATGTAGGCTCTGTAGTGTTTTTCCTGCCAATATTGCAAACTAAGGAGACCTAACATAGTGGTGACCATACTCGGGAACAAAAATATTGAGGAATAGATAACTTCACAACTCAACAAACCCTTATTTCTGAATGAGACAAGTGTCACCAGGACTGGTTATTATTGATTGTTGATGTTGAACAACAACCAAACCTTGAAAACAAGTAAAAATCCTTCACCTGGCGACTCCATTGGTATTCAGTAGGCCTGCTGACCCCACTGGTTGTTCCTAAGAATCCACTGGGAAATCATTTTATATTTCAAACATCATTCAAACCCAGTTAAGAAAAATTTGAGGATTGAGTTTTCTTTGAAAAAGATTAGTGAGCCTTTAAAATACTGTCATACTTGGCTAAAATTTTCTCATCTTTGGGTCTAAAAACACCACATAGTGGCTTCTAGAAGAACTTATAATAAAGCCTATCCTGACCCAAATCCTCCTGAGATAGTTGATAATCTATAAAGTATCCTTAGGAAATCTCCTAGATCCAAGACTTCAACTGTTGTCAGACCAATTCATAGAGCTAACTCTATACCTGAAGATCTCTCAGCTCTGCAAAATACACAAGTGGAATTAAGAAACCCATCTAGAACAAAGTCACTTGGTGATATCGATCAGATAGAATTTAAGTCTCCACACTCACCCCAACATAGTGGTGAACATACTGAGAGTAGAGAAACCACTCCACCTGACCTTCATTTCATTCATAATTTTGGTTTTTCTCATCCTAGATATGCTCAACAGTCTTTTGCTAGCCCAAGTACTTCTGTTATCCATACACCCACTGTTCAAAATACTCCATTCCATCCTCCTCCTCCTTTCATAAACCCTCCACTTGTAAACCCTCCATTTTTTCCACAACCTCCTATCATGGCAGCATGGTATGCTCCTCTAGTCCTTCCTTTACCTTTAGTAAATTTACCATAGGACTATTAGTCCAAGATCCCAATATATGATGCTAGTGGTACTATTACTGCTCAACAACATGTGGACAAGATGAATGACTATTTTGATAGGAATGAGATAGATGAGGAAACTATTAAACTCAAATTGTTTGCTCAAATTTTAGGGGGAGAAGCAAGAAAATGGTTCAAAATATTAATCCCTAATAGTATTAATGACCTCCAAGATTTCCATCAAATATTTATAAATAAATGGGAAATTAGGAAGAACCCTCTCCAAATAATTTCAAATTACAACAACCTTAAGAGAAACACTGGGGAAAGTGTTCAAAATTATTGCACTAGATTTAATACTGTTTATAACGCACTATCCCCAAATTTGAAACCTCCACAAGGCTAAACTTTGGCCAAATTCCCTGAAGCATTTGATCCCGAAATGGCCTATCAGCTAAGAGAAAGAGATCCCTTAACTTTAGAAGACATGCATAAGGGAGCTCTTAGTGTGGAAACAAATCTGATTGAGAAGAGAGCTAGAATGAAGACTGAGAAGAAGGTATCATATAGGGAAGACACTACACCTTCCACATCTGACTCAAAATTAGATCATCTAGCCAAGAACATGGATACGTTGGAAAAACCTATGGAGAGGTTAGATGTCCAAACAAATGCTCAGAATAGAAACCAACCTCAAAATTAGAACTAGAACTTTAGGAGAAATCAACCTCAGAACAAACAAAGAGATGTTGATCAACAGATCAGACCTCCTTTTCAAGAAAATTATGTCAATGAGGATGAAGAAACAAGTGAACAAACAGAGGATGATCACATAAAAATGTTGGGAGTAAGCAATGAAGATTCTAATTTCCTCCATGAAACAAACCAAGGTCTATATACACCCTATGATGATAGAAGACCAAAAAATGAATACTATGAACCAAAATTTGAAAATGCCATCATAGGATCACCTAAAAAATATGACCTAAGAAGTAAAAAGAATCAATAAACTCCCAAGAATAAAACCTCTGAAAATTATGCCAAAAACAACCCTGTAAATACTTCCAAAAAGATAGTAGAAAATCATAAAACAGTGGCTGAAAGTTCTGATCCAAACAAGGGAAAAAACACCCAAATCAATGAAAAACAGAATGGTGACCCTAGCAGCACTAGTACTTCAGCTAATGCTCCTGAAAAAACCATTTTTACTGCTGTAAAAAGTAGAAATCAGCAAGCTGATTTTGCTGATGAATCAGTGACTAAGAAGGCTGAATCAAACATTTTGAAAAATCAGATTCCTTTTAGCCTAGAGAGTGAAATTTCCAAAATCAAAATCTCTGTCCCACTCGCTAAGTTAGTCACTCAAATGTATATAGATGTCAAGCTTTGAAAGCTTTGAACATAGAAGAAATTCATGATATTGTTAACTTGAATGATGACACACCAGAGCTTTTGTTTGGTCCTAAGATTGAAGGAAAATTTCAAGAAGGAAATACCCCTCCATTCTACATCAGTTTGAACACCCATGATAATATTTTTCACAATGCCATGCTTGATTTAGGATCATCACATAACCTCATGCCCAAGGTAATAATGGAAAGAAGAGGCTTAGAGGTGACCAAACCATACAAAGATTTACATTCCTTTGATTCGAGCAGAGTGAGATGCCCAGGGCTTTTAAAATATCTCTGTGTTAAATTATCTCAAATCCCAGCCAAAAGCCTAGTGATGGACATTGTAGTGGCTGATATACCCCCCAAATATTGCATGCTTCTTTCAAGATCATGGGGTGCTAAGTTGCAAGGTACTATGCAGATGGATATGACTTATGCCAACATCCCTATCTTCAGTCAACCTAGAAGACTCTATAGGGAAACACACATGAAATATATGGTGAGTAACCAAGAAAGACCAGAAAAATATCCTCTTTATTCTATATACACTAACCTTGAATCATTCATTCTTTATAATAATGAGATTCCTGATGAGAAAGATTTAGTCAATGAAACATCAACTAATATAGTGGTCACTCCACGTCCAAACATAGTGGAAGCCATAGGGGAAAAGGAAAGAAAGGAGAAAACTAAAAGACAATTTGCTAATTTAGAAAATCACAGAAAACAAATCACAGGTCTTGAGGTCAAAAACAGTCATAAATATAGTGCAAATCATGAAAGTCAAAGAATAAAACCTCAAAACATTGAAAATATTGAGGAACAAAACAAAATTCAACATAGTGCAGTTTTCAATGCAAAATAGGCAATTTTTTCCTGGACATGCTTTGCCCAGAGATCTGTATTGCATTCCCTAGGGAAAAAACCACTTACCACCCATCGACATCGTGAAAACCACTAGTGGTATTCCCGAAACCTCTTATCCACTATTTCGTTCCTAAATTCACATTTAAACTCCGTTTTCGCAGGTTTCCTCCTTGGAATCTCTTCTTGCATGCATTTTCCCCTCCTCACTGCTCTTTTTGCCCTTCGCCGGGCCTCCAAAGCAGTTTACCCAATACGCGCAGGTTTTTATAACATTTTTGTGGTTTTTTGCAGGTTTAATGGCAACAGTCATAAAAAGTCATCCCATAATCAAAATTACAGTGATATAGCCTTGGATAACGATCCAAAAAGGCCCAAAAGCGAAGAAAAGGAGAAAAGGGGATTGAATTTAAAATTTTAATTAGTGTTTCATGGACATTGGTTACACATTAAACCCTCCGGCACAGCAAAAGAAAGCCACCTGTGCATAAAGGAAAATAATGAAGATCAACGAAGAAAGAGTGAAGACAAAAAATCAAAGGATAAAGGTTAAAGACACAGTTTGAAGAGTTAAGATGATTAAAGGAGGCCTAAAGCCAAATCAGAGGCCTAATCAGTGTTTAAAGTAACAAATCATAACAGATCAGCATAATGAATGCTTCAAATGCCAAATCATCGAAGCAGTTACTCCTCCAGAGATCAAAATTACACCTACAAGTTCATTTTCCTCAAAAGAATACAAATTGAATGCACAGACAGAGATATTTGCAAAAGATAGCATAGAAGTAATTGCCAGCCTACCAAAAGCTTCCAAAGTCAACAAAATTGACTGAAGTAGATACAAGTTAAAGTAAAGTTAATTAAAATAGAGTTAAACATCTGAAATATTCTCCATAAGGCCTCCTAAAGGTCGAGAAGCATTTACTCTGTATTAATTGAACAATTAGAGATTATTTCCACTCCACCTCCTCAATTCACCTATATATATCAAATGAGGAGTTCATTGTTATTGTTGGTTGAATACTTGTTGAATGTAAATAGATATTGAGGCTGCTGAAGCTCTGTTAGTAATTGAAAAAAGATAGGTTTAGAAGAGAAGTTTGAAGCTATAAAGACCTACTAGACTTGAAGATTGTAACTGGTTTGAACATCAAATATACAAGCTGATTTATGGGATCCTGGTCTATGTCAATGGTGATGTTTTTCTTACTGTAATTTTTTTTTTCTCTTTTTTTCCATACTATCCACTTTCTCTGATAAATAACAACAAATATAGATTGGAATTTACTGTAAAGTACACTATTTATCACTGATAGATATTTATCTTTATGTTTTCTTCTAATTGTGTTTTTGAGGATAATTCAATAGAGTATAACCAGTGATTTGTTGGTAAGCCCATGTTTCCTGAGTATAACTTGAGATGTTGTGTTTGAAAGTTCTTGAAAAGTATCCTAATTAAAGTTGAACTAGAGAAGTCTATGGTTAGCCCTGTCCTCTAGTTTATCTCCAACAATTGCTTTGAAAAGATCCCTAAGAGTATGTCAAAAGCAGGTTAGGTTCAAAGTCCTTACCTGATCTCAGGCTACTTTTTATGTTCATCTTGAATGTTTCCTTTGAGAATATGATGAAAGCATGCTAGCTTAAAAATCCTTACTTGATCTTAGGCTATTATTTGTTTTAAATTTTTTCCCTTGAGAGTATGTTGAAAGTAGGATAGGTTCAAATTCCTTACCTGATCTTAGGCTGCACTTTGTTTTCTCATGTGTTTTCTTTTTTCTCCACACTTCTTGATGTTTCATGCCATAACTAAATCTTAAAATATCCTTTGATATAGATGACTTGCCCCATGGAACATTCTTGAAACTTGTTGTGCAATTAAATCCTTTTGTGACTCCATAGCCTAATGGATTGATATTGTTTCTTACCTATCCTATCAGCTGAACCATTCTTTCAAACTTCTCACACCTTTACCTTTAAAATACTTCCTTCATTTTGATGATATCCATCCCAACCAAAAACAAACAAACCCTTGTACTTCATAACTAGCCTAATATCATATCTTTTGAAAACACTTATATAGTGAGATCCCTCTCTGACTCCAGGAGGGCTAGATCCTAGGATTCCAAAGTGGTTTTGATGTAGGCTCTGCAACGTTTGTTCTTGCGAATCTTGCAAACTATGGAGACCTAAAACTTTCATTGACCTTATCCAAAGGAGCTATGCAATTAATGGAAGTATGGCTTACTCTTCCACATCGATAAGATTTGAGATTTTGTTTATTATTATGAAAAAGTTGTTGTTTTTTGTCACCCTGTTTCCTATCACCATGATTATTATTGCCCCCCTTGCCTCTAAAATTTCTTCTACCAAAACCTCGAGTAATTTTACCACCTACAAAAGATTAATCATGATACATTTTGTCTTTTTGTGCAAGGAAGAAAGTTTCTACGTTAGAATTGGGTGGAGGCTCTTTCTTCCCAAAGGCCTTTTCTCTCTTAGCGTTTTTACTCACTAATCTTTCAAATGTAATATCTTTTAATTATCTGCTATCTTGGAAAGATTCCAAGTAGTGTGAATAGACAAGGTGGAGAAATTTAATAAAATAAGTAAGTTTTAAATATAATTGAACAACAATGGATTTTATATAATGAAAAATAACTTTTATTTCATAGGCCATCTTCATGGGATCATTATCTTTCATCTCCAAATTAAACAATCTCAACAACAACTGAATAATTTCAAGTTCTAAATGAGAATCATAAAGTTCCTTCAACTTTTTTAATGCTTCAAATGTTTTATGACAAGAAAGAATATATTTGCGTACCTCCTCTTTCACTGATGTAGTAACTAAAGTATATGCTTTATTGTCTTTAATTTCCCAAATTGCATGTTTCTTTTCATCATCAGGAAAGTCGGGTGGAATTTATTGATTATATTTGTCTTTCTTTCCCCGACAGATTCATTCCCAAAAATAATTAAAAATAAGTGCACTTTTTATGTTCCTAGATCATTCTTGATAATTTTTGTATTTTTTTTTTGTACATTTTTTTTCTCTTAGTACAACTCCCATTATCGATCTTAAATAAGTCATGTTTCTAGAAATAGTTGAAAACAATACAACTAATTTCTAAATTTGTCTGAAAGTAATAATACCAACCAACCAAAAATATTTTCCTTCTCTATAACAACGTGCTCTTTAAAAATAGTAATGTGAAATTAAAAACCATTTAGTTTAAAATAAACATATAGGCTCAATGTTCAGACTGGAAAAAAAAAATCGGTTTGACTTCTGTTGATGGCTTGAAAGGTCGGCCTCAACATTGGGGAAAACCAAACAATCGCAACCTTAGAGAAGATCCTTCTCCGTTTGGGATGATGGCTCCAACTGGAAATCAATGGAACTAGTTTCCTGATATATGAAATTATAAGAAATAAATTGAAAGAAACATAGAGCTGTGATATAATTAATACTAAAATAAAGATCAATAAACTTATATCTATCTCAGGAATGCTATTTGTATATGTGATTGCAAATATTTCATAACTCACATGAAAATATAGATTAGCATGTAAATATGAAGTTAAAACTGAGAAAGATAACTAATTTAATTAAATAGTTAATTAAATTAGCTTATAAAACTGTCACATATATGAGATCTCGTTGTTCATTTATATAATTTAAAGAATTCAATCCAACACATCATTAATTATAATGAACAATTGTTAAAACACACATATAATGAACAAAATTAAGCATCCATTTCACTCTTAAAGAAATAATAATACAAGGATAATAGTACCCGATATATCAATAATATACTCATGAGAAAAATGGCGATGGTTCAACTATATATTAAGAAAAACTTGAGTTACAATAGTGCAAGCTTAAGCCTTCTCTTCAAAAATTCAGAGCTCCTTCTCTCATTAAATGGAGGGGATTTATAGTTTCATTAAAAAATGTAAATATAGAAATAACATAACAAATTCAAGAGGTGTAGCTGAAACAAATAAAAAGGAAAAATTTAGAATATGTTGAAACAAATTATCTAAGCCTAGGAAGAAGATTCTTCTCCGATTCATTGTTGCAGTTCATAGATATCTGTCATATTATTCAATTTGGATGGAGTCCTTGGTTTCATTCACATTTGTATGGTGAATATTGTCTCTCTTAACGCTGTCAACATTTGAGTGGTCATGCTAGATAGACAACAGAGCATTAACCAATGGCTATTTGGTTTGATTAAGAATTTCCAATGACTTTCCAAGTCGACTTTAGTTAATTTCTCAATATTTTCGGCCTGCTTCTTGGAGGTTTCTTGCCATATTTTAGTGAGTGGTTTAATACATGGTAATGAGCCTTCAAGAATAATTTGTATTAGGTTGTCTTGAAATAAATTGTCACTGAGTGCTTCAATAAGATTATTTGAAATATATCTTGCTTAAAACACTGTTGTTTCAGTATGCTTGAGAAAAATTTCCCATTCTATGAAAACATTGTCCTTATGCGATTATTCAATTCTTGGAATATTAACTAATATTAACTCTGTGATGTATTTCCATATTATGAAATTGGAAATCTTCTCTTCCATGACATCAATATAAGTTTTAACATCTAATTTCCGGTCTACCAGAGAACTAGGAGTTTTGCATAAATCAAGAATTGTTGCCAATTTCTAGAAAAAAGTAAATTTTTGCTGAGCAAGAAGAGTGTTTAACTCTTTCGATTCCTTCTTGAATTCAATGAATTCAGGATTAACATTCAGCTGTTCAATCCTGCTCTATATATCCTGTATTTGAGAGTCTTGGGCTTGTAGATCACTGTCATATTTAACTCTAAGAGAGTTAATACTATTTTGAATCTCTGCGACTTGTCCTTGTAATATTTCAACAATAATTTTCTTTTCAATTGTAATACTTTGTTCTGAATACACAATTATTTATTCTTTTTCCTACAACAAATTTTGTACTTCAGTGAATTTATCCATTTTAACTGAAGCATAAGTTCCAATGAATTGGGAGAGCTTACCCAACTCCTCTGTGGGAGTGGCTTTAGAACCTTTCCATAATACTTGAAATGATGCATCTCCAAGAATTAAATCCTGGGACTATTCAATATTTATTTTCTTCCTCTCCCTTTTTACCACAACCTTGTGTTGAGGGCTATAAAAGATATCAAGTGGAGGAATTCTCTAACCCTTAACAAAACCTCGGATGTTGGGAATTGTCGTATAATCTCAATATCTTGGTCCTCCAAAGGATTTTCAGAGGCCTTTTTTGTAATCATAGTTTTTTCAAGGCTCTTGCAAGTGTCTTGGCCTTTATTTTGCAGAGGAGTATTATCAACTTAAGTTTCATCGACCTTTGAATTTAGATCCTGATTATATTCCTTCAATATTTATTCTAGCTTATCTTTAGGAAAAGGATCTTCTGTTTGTGAAGAAGAGGAGGAAATTGTTTCTTTTGACTGAGGAACATCAATAGTTTGTGTAGAAGAAAAAAAATTTACATCACCAAGAACCTTTTCCTCTAGATGAATCCTCAATGAATCAATAGGTAAATTATCTAACCTGGAAGCCCTATACTGTGTAAACTGAATCATTTGTTGTGGAGTCAACTTTTTCTCTGCAAGTTTCATGACAACTGAAAAAGTAGGAGATTTCTTAAATAGATCATCAAAAATATCAGGTTCATGGGTGAATTTCCTAATACTTGATGCTCATGTAACCTTTTTACCAATTTGATTTGGGTCATATTCTTTGTTGGGAATGATGGTAAAATTAAATTCTTGATTTTAACTAATTTCAAGAAGAGCATTGTTGAGTCCCCATTTTTCCCAATTTTGACACCTTTTTTAGACCTTATCTCTCCCATTTTGACCTCTCATTAACCCCTAATATGCTTATTTTGGTTATATCAGGTAGGTTTTGGCCAAAAGGGTACTATAGGCTTGAGGTATGCAAATTAACATAAAAAGTATCATTTTTTACCTTTAATATTAAGTATTCCTTAGCTAGTTGTTTCCTTATTGAAATTATCCTGACAACTGATATACGAATCCTATGCAGATTTTCTTTCTTCCAAAACAACCCCGAGATTCCTGAAGACAGCTCGTGCGGCCGCATTTCCTGTAGATGCTCGAGGAACCCTGTAGCGGATTTCCTGCAACCAATCCAATTTCTCGCAACAGAGTTAGTGGTTAGCTATGTTTCACTTGCTACCAAATAAAACGAGATCATGGGTTTTGTGGGGAATTCGCCATACATGGACGATGTCTTATTGGCCATGCCAAATCTGCCTTCGAAACTACCCAGATTCATAGACTTCTTCTCATCGGCCACATGAGGAGCAACTTTAGCCTTGTAACGAAAATTGTCTAATCCATGCTTTCAGTCATGGATTAGAACCAGATTAGCTATTTTTTATAATATTGTACTTGTATTGATAGATCCTAGCATAGATTAGAATTTTCCTCATTCGAGCCAAATATGGGCTTTCAAACTTGTATAAATTTTACAGTGTTTTACGATGTAATGAGTTTGTTGGGTTGGGATTTGCTGATAACATATATCAGATTGTACTCGACTATAATATTTCCAGATTAATATAATATTTCATGTTCTGTCCACTATACTGATCAAACCTCTTTAATCTTGCAAGGGTTGTGAGTGAGGGAGGGCCCCCTTCATTCACAACTCCCTTAGTTGTGTGTGTATGAATTTTAGTTTCTGTTATGTAGTAATAGTTCTTTCATTTAGCTAATGCACTATTTTTGAAGTTTTCAGCAAAAATGATTAATTTATTAAATAATTCATTTTTTATGTTAAAAGTGTGTATTTCATTTGATCAAGTTTGATTTGTATTGTCAATTTTATTTCTTTCTTGCTGTAAGTTTGATCTCCTATCTTTCCTGATCATATCAACAAGACTAAGAGCTGTAGAGGGATGTTCAGATCCACTCCATAGTCTTTGCTGCAAAATGCAGATTCAGAAAAGGAGCATTAGTTTGATGAGTGATTGACTGGTTTGATTAGTAAACACTTGAAGTATTAAGCTTGCATATATTTTGCGCAACATCTCATAAGCCTACCTACCCTAGGTTGACACTTTATGATTGAAAAATTATAAGCCTATAATTTGACTCAACATTTTGGCGATGTTGCCAGGGAGGTACTAAGGGATGATACTGACAAGGTTTTTTTTTTGTTTTTTTGTTTTTTTGTTTGAGATTTTTTGCAAGACTTGGGAAGTCGAAGTGGTAAGATGTGGGGTAAGGCCTACGCACCTGCAAAGATTAGAATTTCGCCAGAGCCATGTCGTTCTTGTTTGGTAAGTATAATTTTTGAATTTGTTTGTATAATAGATGAATAGGGTCCAATATTTTCAGTTATTTTTCGTGGTGGTGTGAGCACCACTTCATTTACTAATACGCTGGATAGAACAAGGAGGTCTGCAAGTAACAAGGAATCAAAAGAAGGAGAATCTGAACAGGAGGTCTGTAGTCCTGAAGAGAGTTTTGTTGTTGATTCCAAACAAGTCAATACCTATACAACAAAATATTTTGTTGGGAAATCCTCTGTTGCTGCCCATTTAGAACCTCTCCTCCCAAGGAAGTCAACATCATTGCTAAGTGGTTAGCCTGAAGAGGAGTTATTCATTAATCCTATTCAAGAACCAGAATTCCAAACCATTGATTCTGAGGAATCTGTATTTTACAGAGGTCTTTCTCTCTCTTGGTTGGATATGGCTCATGAAGAGGTACTGGTAACACAGATGGGATCTACACTAAGAAAGAAGAGGAACTGGTTACCTTTGAATTCCTCAGATGAAAAACATTCCTCCCTCAGCCTTGCCTCTGATGAAAAACATTCCTCCCTCAGCCTTGCCTAATTTTCGTGGTGCCTCTAGTAAAGATCCTGATGCCTTGTTATTTGAGTTCGATGTGTTATGCATGAGCTATGAATATTCTTCTAATGCTCAAAAGTTGAAATTTTTTCCTGCTATACTGAAGGATGCGGCTCTCAGGTAGTTTATGGGTTTGGATCCAAACTCCATTTCAACTTGGGATGAAATGAAGAAGGTATTCTTGAAGAAATACCAAGATTATTGTCAATATAGAGACCTCAGAGAAGATATTTTTGGCATGACTCAGATGGAAGGGGAGAGTTTGGAGGACTTGGTGGAAATATTTCAATTTAATCTAGAGAGATCCAAGATGAATCCTCTAAGCAAAGAAACCAAAAGGACAATTTTTCTTAGGGAAATCATACCAAAATTTCTAGATGTTTTAAACTTAATGGGAGTAGGTGACGTATCAAAGTTGAGCTATGATGATACGTGTCAGCTCTGCAGGAGATATTCAAGAGGAAATTCCAAGGTTGGAGGTGGGCCAAGAGACACTTCTTCCAGGAGTGTTAAATCCGTTGCCGGAACTAGTGTAACCAGAGATGAAATGGGTAATTTATTTTAAAATTTTAAAACTGATATTCCTAGCACTTTATCTTCACAACTGGATGTTTTGCAGGCTAAGAAGAAGTAGGAGGATCTGGATAAAACCATGGATGTGTTATGCTCCAAACACAGGAAGAAACATGCTCGATGGGAATGCCCCGCTGACATCATAGAGGTATGCCAAATTCATTAGGGGAATTTTGAGGTATAAAATGGGCCTCCTAAGGAAATTATAAAATAATAGTGGAAATACTAAAATAAGATTCGGTTACATCATCAAATTTTAGAGGGAAAAAGAAAAAAAAACTTTTTCAACTCATATTTTGAACTTATATCCCTAAGGTTTTACTCAAATTTTGAGTAGGAATACTATTTGGATGAAAATTTTAATTCACCATCCAAGGAGTACCCATGTTGCATACTTTTGATGGACTTTTCTACATGAAAAATTAGAAATACATGAAAAATGTGATTGCAATCACGTTTTTTCATGTATTTCTCATTTTTCGTGTAGCAGGGTCCATCAAAATTATGCAACATGGGTACTTCTTAGATGAGGAATTAAATTTTTCATCCAACAAGTACTCCCGCTCAAAATTTGAGTAAACATTTAGGGAGATAAGTTGAAAATTAGAGTTGAAAAAGTAGTTTTATTATTTTATTATTTTTTAATCTTTTTACTTTTTTACTCCAAAAATGGTGAATCATCCCCCATGGTTGACATAATCATCTTGAATCCTATTGGTTCTCATAAAGTTTATTTTGGTTGTAAATTTTTCTTAGGAGGCCCATTTTAGACCTCAAAATTCCCCTAATGTGTGAAGCTGAGAATTCCACTGACCAATGTCCTTCTCTTATTGAAATTAAAGCAACATATATAGCATATTAGGGAGCTGTCAATGCACTCTATGCAATGGAACCTAAAAGACAATGGCAGCCACGTCCTACAAGTATGTCACAATCACACTTTCAATTTCCTTATGCTCAAAATTAGATGTGGAATATTCCAATGCTGTGGCAGCCCTAGCCTCCTTGACAAACTTGGCAGAGGAAATTTTCTCACCCTTCTGCTCAGAAGTTTCTAGCTCAAACCTTTATCCTTCACAGTCCACACCGCAAAAAATTATATAGCCACACCAACAACTTCAGTTTCCTGCCCCACCAAATCAACCTCATCCTACACAACTCCCTACTCAGCCAGTGTCTAACCCCAATTATAAAACCATCCAATATTATCAAAATACTATATTGGTCACTTATCTCACTTTTCCTACCTACTAAATTGCACCACAACTGCTGGAGGAAATTTTTGTTCATGTGTTACAGGAATTTCCTATGTCACTGCAGGAAGTTTAAGTTCCCATGTTATAGGAATTTCCTGTGTCGTTGTAGGAAATTAAACTTAGATCGGGAAAAGTGGTGACTCAGCCTGAAATGATTGAAGATATTGTAGAGCAAGATACTATGGAAATGCATGAAGTTGAAACTAAACCTAAACCAATAGAACAACCAACTTTAAGGCTGCAAGAACCTTCCTCATCCCATATGGTCCAACCTCATTTTCCAGAGAGGTTGGAAATGAAATTAAAACAACTTGGGTTTGATATTATGTCTAAATTGAGAAATGTGCACATTAAGATCCCATTACTGCAAGAAATTAAGAATATCCCAGTTTATGCCAAAACAGTGAGGGAGATATGTACCAAGAAACCAGGAAGACAGAAGAGAGAACCCTCCACAATTCAAGTAGGTGGAAAACTTGCAATTTTAATGTCCACCGGATTTGTTACTGAAAAATATGCAAATCTTGGAATCCCTGTGGTCACCACCTTTATCAATGGATATCCCATAAAGAACAATTTAATTGATTCACGTGTAGCCATTAATGTGATGTCGATGGAGACTTTATCTCATATACGATCTTTTGACTTATTACGTACTCCTACCATGTTAGAATTAGCAGATAGGTTGAAGGTAAAGCCAGAGGGGGTATTAGAAGACACTGCCATCTCATTATATTATTGGGAGTACCTTGCAGAATTTTATGTTTTTCAACCTAAAATTAACTTTGGAGGGCATCCTTTGATCTTGGGGGGGCTTTGGTTAGCCACGACAGATGCCTACATAGGGTGTATGTCTGGAAACATGACCATCACTCATGGAGCTGAAACAAAACATATTAATTTGTACCCCCTGCTAAACCCCTCTCGAGATCAGAAAATACATATTGGGTTGAAGAAGAAGAGCATGATTCAGAATGTACCCAGCCAGTTTTAATAATTACCCAAGCCATTAGCCTTAAGGAAAATTCAGAAGAAAAATTGATAAAGTGTTGTATTTCTAATCTTGATTTTCCGCAGCATTTAGTAATGACATCTAAATATTTCAAATTAGTAATTTAGATGTCATTACTAATTTGAAATATTTTTATGAGAATAGTACAACATATGAACTAAATTCAGCCCTCTTATCTGCATTTCTTGCATATACCATGATTGAATGGGGAGTAAGGTAGCTGAATATTTTCTTGGAAAATATTTAAACATTAATTCTTCCTTAACTCCTGAACAAGAAAAAAAATTAATTCAAACATTGAACTTTTTTTCGGATACATTTCTATGGGAATATACAGACATGAGGGGCATTCACCCAGATACATGCATTCATCATATTTATTTAGAATAAAGTTCTAGGCACGTGAGACAAACACAGAGAAGGATGAACCCTGCCTTAAGGGAATTATAAAAGATGAATTGCATAAATTGTTAAATGTAGGGTTCATGTATCCTATCTTAGATAGCCAGTGGGTATCTCCACTAGTTATTGTTTCCAAAAATAATGGTAATTGGTGAGTGTGTATAGATTACAGGGAACTAAACAAAGCTACATTAAAAGGCCATTTTCCTTAGCCTTTTATAGACCAAGTGTTGGACACTTTAGCAGGGAAAATTTATTTTTTCCTTCCTAGATGGGTTCAATGAATACAATAAAATTAGGATAGCTCCAGAGGACAAGGAGAAGAAAAAATTCACATGTCCCTGGGGTACCTATGCATACATGGTATTACCATTTGTTCTATGCAATGAACCAACCACATTCCAGCAGGTGGCCCTTGGTATTTTCTCTGAACTTTTGCATGATTGCGTGGAAGTTTAAATGGATTATTTTACAATAATGGGTGATACTTTTGAAGAGGATTTACATAATCTTGAAATTTTTTTGCAGATATGTAGAGACACTAATATTTAATTAAGTAATGAAAAATGTTTTACGATTATAACTGAAGGTATTTTTTTGGGTCATCATGTTTCTACTGTAGGAATTAAAGTTGATATGGAAAATATTGAAGTTATTGTAAAGCTGCCTCCACCAACCAGTCGAAAGGGAGTTTGAAGTTTTCTTCGACATGCAGGCTATTATAGAAGGTTTGTTGAAATTTTTACAAAGCTAGCCTCTCCATTGTTCAAAATATTGACTAAGGAATCTGAATTTCATTGGAATGATGAGTGTCAAGCTGCATTTGATATACTCAAGGAAAAGCTTCCTTCAACACCTGTCTTAAGAGGCCTATATTGGAAATTATCCTTTCACATTTGCATTAATGCCTTTGATTCAGCCATAGGAGCAGTATTGGATCAGAAGGAGGATCTAGTAACCCGTGCTATTTATTTTGTTAGTAAAAATTTAACTCCTATAGAACTAAATTACATGGTAACTGAAAAATAATTCCTTGTTGTAATTTATGCTATTAACAAGTTTAGCCACTACATCACAGGTTATGAATTTTTTGTACACACCGATATTTCTGCCATTTGATATCTCATGAATAAACCAATCACTAATGGCAAGATCACTAGGTGGATTTTGCTGCTGCAGGAATTTGACATCAGAGTATTGGATAGACCGAGAAAATAAAATCAGGTAGTTGATTTATTATCTAGCCTCAACCATGCAAGTGAGGATGTTCTTGTTAATGATGGCTTTCCAAATGATTTTTTTTTTGCTATTTCTGTCAAAACACCTTGGTTTGCACATATGGCCAACTACCTTGCTACATGAAATTTGTCACCCTACTTTTCATCTAATCGGAAAAGGAGGATTATTAGGAAAAGTGATGGTTACTACTGGATTAAGGGAGATCTCTTTTTCAATGGATCTGACTTGATTATTCGTAGGTGTGTCAGGGAGGATGAGATCTATGAAATCTTGAGAGCCTATCATGATGAACCTTGTGGAGGACACTTTGCAGACAAGTGGACAACCTATAAGATCCTCCTCTTAGGTTAATATTGGCCAAGTATTTTTAAATATGCAAGGGAGTATGTTTGTCAGTGTGATAGCTGCTGGAAAATGGGGCATCATGTACAATTAAACAAGATGCCTTTGCAGTCACAGGTTCTCATAGAACCATTCGAGAGGTAGGCTCTTGATTTTGTAGGTTCCATCAATCTTATGTCCAAAGGTAAGAAGTAAATTTTGGTTTGTATTGATTATGTTACAAAGTAGGTGGAGGCAAGAGCACTACCTAGAGCGACAAAGAATGTAGTGGTATATTTTCTTTTCTTTGATATTTTTGTAAGATTTGGAGTACCTAGGGAGATAGTTACTGATAAAGGTGCTTAGTTTGTGTGAAAGATTATGCAGGGAGCTGTGAAAAAATATCAGATTACTCATCGGAAGTCCATCGGAAGTCCACCCCTTACCATCCACAGGCCAATGGGTAGGTGGAATCAACAAATAAAGTGTTGGAGACAAACCTTAAAAAGAGAGTGCAATTACATAAGAAGGATTGGTCCGATCGACTTCCAGAGGCATTATGGGCTTACAAGATCACATGGAGAAATACCACTGGCTTCTCTCCATATGAATTGGTGTATGGAAAGAAATTTTTACTGCCCGTTGAATTTCAGATCAAAACTTTCAAGATGGTAGCATATTTGCATATAGACCTTGATGGAGCTCAAGAAAAGAGAATATTGCAGCTCAATGAGTTGGATGAGATTAGGTAGGATGATTTTCAGCATACTGACTTGATCCACCAAAAACGAGCTAAATGACACGACATATACGTTAAAAAGAAGAAATTCAAAGAGGGAGATTGGGTATTATTGTATGATTCAAAATTTAATAAATTTAAAGGGAAATTTAACACACATCGGCTAGGCCCCTATGAAATTGAGAAATTTTTTGATAATGGATATGTTCGGGTTAATAATATTGATGATGGGAATTTTATCTTCTTGGTGAATGGGCACAGAATCAAGCTATATCAAAAATCCCAATCTAAGGAGGAATTTGTGGAGGAAATTGTGAAGAAGAAAGAGCTAGAGATGGTGAGAGAAGGAGTCATTCCTTCCACTACCTCTTCTTGATTTTCCTGCTGATACAATGAGCTCACTTCATTCCTCCTCATGCTCAGTAAAGCATGAGAGGAATGTCTATTAGGTATAGGTTTATTCCTTTTTCTGGGCCCAATGGACTAGCTACGAAAAAGGAGCCCCCTTGGAGTCTTCTTTTTCAGTATTTCAAACTCTCTAAAATTGAAATCGGGAGAGCATGGACTGGTACTAGGCTCGTTAAAAACAGAGGTCGGTAGATCCTTTGGGATCCTCTCATTAAATTATGTTTTTCAGTTAATATTTGGATTTCTCGTGTTGGACTGATGTGGGATTCCTTAGGGCCCTCCTTCCGACAATCTTGGACCATTGACATCAACAAATTATCTGGGTGCTAGATCAGAGCCTTATAATGCCTAGAAGTATGTATGCCCTAATGAAAGACTATCTCGCCATCAGAAATAGGGAATAATTATGGCCCCTTGACTGCTGGATCCTACAGGGGGTTCGACATCAATTCATAAATTGACACTTGATAGGATGCATCAGGGTACCTTGGTCCTCATTCTCATTAATGGTGATGGGCCTCTCATTGGTTAATAGTTGACCTCAATGGATGGTAATCCAATGAGATCATTTCCCATTCGACATCAACACCTTCATTAATGTGTAATGAACTGTACATAAATAGGGAGAAACAGATTTTCCTGCAGAATGTTTAGCAGTCACAACTTCATTTTCTATAGCAACGACTTGGTTTCCTGAAGAACAAAACGCATAGAAAGAACATTAGTTTAAATTATTTGATAAATTACTAAAATTATTATTGGTCGAGGTCATGAATTGTGTGATCATACATCTGATGTAATTTCGAGTGGGTTATCAATCCAAGAAACAAGTAAATGTCATCGGAGGACTAGACTGTTAGGAGGTAAGTTCGGTAAGGTACAACCAGTGACAGGACACTTGAGGTAAGAGGTAATGATGCTTAAATTTTAAAAAATTGTATAGTTTAATATATGGTAACCCTTGCAGAAAAAAATGGTTGTAAACCATTGCATCATAAATGAATCTCCATGCCCGATCATCATGATTCTGACATGACCTGCAAACATACTTCCGATATCCATTCTGCAGGTCGGATCATGATGATAATCATGATAACGACCTGCTTTGAAATCTCTGTGCTCTTTCATATTTCCAATTCAAATCTCCCTTTGTTGAATGATCCATTGCAAGTTTTAAACAACCACATTTCTGTGAGCCTCATTCATTCTGTCTTTTCCATTTTTCTTTCACCATGTCAAGACTGTGCACCCTTGTTTGGTTTGAGCCGCAAGGCCGACCTGCGCTGTTGGAAGTTGATCCTTGTAGCAGCGCGAGATTGGAGAATGCGGGTTGGTTGCCATTGTTTGAAAAATACAGTGGCTACAATTCATAAGTCACGAAATCATTCGCCCTTAATATAAATGGTGATAACGCACAGGTCGAGAACCGTTGGTTCTGATTAATAGAGGATCTGGTGGCTCGGGCATTCGGGATATCACAGGACAAGGATTTTTGGTTTAAGAACCAACACTTTAATAAGGGAATTTGTGCATCCTTTCTCGAGAAGGAGCATCCAAACCCCGACAAAAGCAAGGGGATTCCAAAATAATTTCTGAGAAGTAAGTATCGGTGCATATTATATTTCTTGCAGAAGTATAAAACATGCGAAGGTCGTTTTGGGCTTGCGTTTTTATTTCACATTCTTCTTCTCGGACATATTTGAGATAAGCCTTTGAATTTTCCATATTATTTGAAGAAGTCTCTAATGAAAATGTCTACGGCCACTAAGGAAAGGAAAACCCACTTGGATGAAAACCTTTATCACCATGGGCTTGTAAAGATCATCTTAATGGAGGTTCTACAAAAGAAGAAAAAGACGTGGGAGGATTTTTTGGCCGAGAATTATTTTGTGGCGGACGAAAACTCTGATCGTTCAAAGCCCTAAGAAGAAGAGCCAGTAGAAAATCCAAGGAAAAAGCCATAGAATCATGGACCAAAGACAAAGGAGTATGAAGAAGATGAAGAAGTGGTGGTGACTGGGGAGACTACAGTTAAAAATACCAAGTTAAGGGTCACTTCTACCCCTCTAAGAGACTCACAAGGAGCCAAGCTACCAAGATGGATAGAAAGGACACAAAGAAAAGGGGGGTACTTCCCAAGAAAGTTGATAAAAAGAAAGGAAAACTCCATGGCTCCCCTGAACAGAAGGAGTAGGTGGAGAAAACTGCATTCATTGATGGAGAAACAATGTCCTTCCAGGATACCCCACTGCAAGAAAGTGGGAATGAAACAAGAAAAGAACAGGCATACCTTAGTATGTCTCAATATTCCCAAGGACATCATGAGGGGGAAGTAACCCCCTATAAGAAGTGGTATCTACAAGAGTTAGAGGATATTATCATTGAGCTCACATTTTCAGAATGGGCCTTGAGAAAGGAGAACGAAGCTTTGAAAGAGAACAACCTTTGTATGCAGAAAGAGCATGACGAATGGCATGAGAAGGTTGCCCAAATTATAAAAAAGAGGCTGTTGTGTAACCAGCTCCAAAAATAGAAGAAAAGAGATATCAATGCCTTAGAAATAAGCCACTTCGAGGGGGCAACCTCCAATACATTACATAAATGAGCAATTCTTGGATGATACAATTTACAAAACCTCCTTTCTATATATAGGAGTCCATGTGACCATAATGTAATGCTAGTGGGCCATAATGTAATCCTAGCCAACCTAACAATAATAATTTAAGTGCACAATAATAAAAAAATGGGGGTTACAAGGGTACAATAATAACAATAAGGGGGTTACACTAATAACAATAAGGGACTATACTAGTAATATAGGGACCTAACATGCCCCTCTCCTTCAAAAAAGTTTTGTCCTCAACGCTTGAGTAGCTCTGGGTGCTTCTGTATAAAATTCTCATCCTCCCATGTAGAATCTTCAGTGGGTAAGTTCTTCCACTTGATTAGATACTCTGAAATTGATCGATTCCATAGCTGTCGAGTTCTTGTTTCCGTGACTGCTTCAGGTTCCAATATGATTTTCATTCCTCATCAATTTCTGGAAATATTGTTTGAATTGGAAGATTTTCACCTATAACCTTCTTTAAGCATGAAACATGGAAAACTGGATGCACTCGTGAAGAAGCAGGAAGCTCCAATTTGTATGCCATAGTACCAATATTTTCCAACACCTTGTAAGGACCATAGTACTTTGGCGATAATTTATTATCCTTCTTAGCTTGCTTGAGGGACATTTGTTTGTATGGTTGTAGCCGTAAAAATACCCAGTCTCCTACATCAAAAATTCTCTTGCTGCAATGTTGATCTGCCTGTTGTTTCATTCGATTTTGTGCCAAATTCAGGTTGTCCTTTAAGAGTTGGAGAACTTCTTGTTGATGCTCGATGTGATCTTCCACTGCTTGAACCTTCGAATTTTCTCTTAAAGATGATGTGATGGATGGTGGATAATATCCATAAAGTGCCATAAATGGGGTCATTTTTGCTGCAGTATGGAAGGAAGTGTTATACCACCATTCAGCGAGAGGTAACCACTTGACCCATTGTGTTTGTTTATCAGATACAAAACAACGAAGATATCCTTCCAAACGTTTATTTACTATCTCAGTTTGACCATCAGATTGAGGATGATAAGATGAGCTATGAGCTAATTGAGTACCCAAACAAGAAAATAACTCTGTCCAAAAATTTCGAGTAAAAATGGGATCTCTGTCGCTCACAATAACCCTTGGGCTTCCATGTAGATTTTGAATTCTGTCCATAAATGTAGTAGGAACTGCACTTGATTTAAATGGATGAGATAATGCACAAAAGTGTTCATACTTGGTAAGTCTATCAACTACCACCATGATGACACTCTTTCCTTCGGACTTAGGTAAACCTGTGATAAAATCCATTGAAATCTCCTCCCAACGTTGACTTGGAATGGATAAAGGTTGTAGAAGTCCTGGGGTCTTAATTGTCTCAACTTTATTTTGCTGGAAAACCAAACATTCTGCCACAAACTTTTGAATATCAGATTTAAGGCCATCCCAAAAAAATTCTTTCTTCACCCTGTGGTAAGTTTTTAAAAATCCTGAGTGTCCTCCTAAAGGAGAAGTGTGAAATTCCAGAAGAATATTTTGTTTAGTTGGGAATTCTTACAAAGATATAAGCGATCTTTGTACCATAAGGAATCATTTTTCCAACTAAATGTATCAGATGTACTAGGATCTTGCTGCAACTTTTGAATGAGTGTCCATACATCTTTGTCCTTCTTCCATTCATCTCTTGCTTCAGTTATCCAATCTGGTTGGATAATAGAAATGGCACAAAAGCAATGCTTCCACCTCTTCATTCTTTCTTGAGAGTGCATCTGCAACAACATTAAGCTTTCCTTTTTTGTATATTATTTCAAAGTCATAACCCAACATCTTTGTGACCCATTTTTGCTGCTCTTCTGAAGATAGTCTTTGTTTCAAAAAGTGTTTAAGACTATCATGATCAGTTTTTACCTTGAAGTGTCTTCCCATTAGGTAAGTTCTCCATTTCTTTAGTGCATGCAGTATTGATAACATTTCCTTCTCATAAATAGGTTTCTGTAAATACTTTCCTTTGATTGGGTGACTTTCAAAAGCAATGGGTCTTCCTTCTTGCATTAAAACAGCACCAATTCCATTTCCTGAGGCATCACATTCCACAATAAAGGTTTTTGTGAAGTCTGGCATAGCTAAGACCGGTGCTAGGCACATTGCCTCTTTAAGACGTTCAAAGGCCTTAGTTGCTTCGGGAGTCCATGAAAATGCATCTTTCTTCAATAATGTTGTTAGAGGTGCTGCTATTCTCCCATAATTCTTAACAAACTTGCGATAATACCCTGTTAACCCGAGAAATCCTCGCAACTACTTTATGGTTGTGGGGACTTTCCATTCCTTAATAGCTTTAATTTTGTTAGGGTCTACTTTAACACCCTCGTGAGATACAATATGACCCAGATATTCCACCTCTTGTACTCCAAAGAAAAATTTGGATATTTTTGCATATAATTGTTTCTCCTGCAATATTTTGAGCACCCTGTCAACATGTTCAACATGATCCTTCCAAGACCTGCTGTAGATTAGTATATCATCAAAAAATACTAGCACAAATTTTCTAAGGAAGGGTTTGAAAATGGAATTCATCGACCCTTGAAATGTAGAAGGTGCATTGGTAAGGCCAAAAGGCATGACCAAAAATTCATAATGACCCTCATGAGTTCAAAATGCTGTTTTTGGAATATCTTGAGTCTTCATTCTAATTTGATGATATCCTGAACGAAGATCCAACTTGGTAAAATAAATTGCTCCATGCAATTCATCCAATAATTCATCAATCACAGGAATGGGAAATTTGTCTTTAATGGTGAGCTTATTGAGCTCCCTATAATCCGGACACATTCGCCATGATCCATCCTTCTTGTGTACCAATACTACAGGAGCAGAGAAAGGACTTTGACTAGGTTGAATTATACCCGCCTCTAACATTTCTGCAATCATGCGCTCAATTCTTCTTCCTCTTCACAATCTATGTAAAATAATTTCTTCTCATCACACTTATGACCTTTAGTGTATTTTCTATCACAACTGTAGCAAATCCCTTTTTCTCTTTTTTCTTCCAATTGTTGTGGTGTCAACCTTGTAGGTTGTGGAAATCTAGGCGTGAAACACTTCCTTCTTTATAGAAGTGAGTGGTAGGCTTCATATCGCCATAATTTTACATTCAATTTTTCTTGCCAACTTTGAATGCCTTCTCCAGTGAATCGGGTTCCAAAAGAACTTCATGTTGGATGTTATCCTTTAAAGTACCTATGAAGAGATCAATCATGTGTTCCTCTCGAATATCAATTACCATTATATTCAATTTTTGGAAGTCCTCAATGTGCTCCCCCATTGAACACTTTTGTTTGAGATTTATCAATTCGTTAAAGAAGGTGTTTCTCTTTGTATCCTCATAATGTGCTATCATTTCCTCCGTAAAAATTGACCAAGTGACAATTTTTTTACGGGAGCAAAGCCATCGATACCATACAAATGTATTTTGTTCTAAATGTAAAGTTGCAATGCTTACCTTTTGTGTGTTTTGCACGCTATGGAGATCAAAATATTGCTCCATCTGTAGTATCCATGTTACAGGATCCTTTCCATCAAACTTCCTCATATCCATTTTTGGAATATGGTGGTTCTTCCCGCCAACATTAGAGTTTATGAAATCACGATTAACATTTATTTTGTTCTCATCATTAGTTTCCTCTACTATCTTTTCACCATTAGGAAACATTTCTTGTATCAACTTTGTCAAACCTTCCATGTCTACTTTTAGATCATTCTTCATGTTTTCCATTTTAGCTTCCATGTCATCCATCTTAGATTCCATGCTAGCTTCCATGCCATCTATCTTAGATTCCACGCCTTTCTTCAAACCATCCATATTATTCTTCACACCATCCATCTTTGCTTCCATGCCTTTCTTCAAAACTTCCATTTCATTTTTTGCTTCTCTTTGCGAGAGCGAAATTTGGTGCACTTGCTCTTGTAATTTTGATAGATCATGTTGAAATTATTCATCTTCATGAGTCATAGTAGAGCCTTCTGAAGGCTTAATGGGTGTTGAATTATATTTATGAGGAATTTTTTAGAACCCAATACTGATATCTATTCTACAATATTCCCTTGCAATCAATTCAACTTGATTCTTCAAACAAGACTTACGCAATTGGGAAAAAAAATACACACCTTTTACTTGCTTTTGAGGAGCTCGATATTGAAATTGTATTATCTATGTGATTGTGGCTCTTAGATATCTAAAATTCAGCACTGAAGTAGCCCTCTGAATTCTCTTTTTAATGCCACAGGTCTGACTTGAGTGGATTCTCCAAGAAAAAGTTGTGTCCAATCTCCCACAATGACCTAATTATGGAATGGTTCAGTAGAGCGAAATTGTACGACTTTCCACGTGTCACTGTTTCATCCTTCGTCTCTAAAATTGATAGCCAAGAAACTAAAGTCTGTGTACTTGTGAAATTTTTTTACGGCACTCCAATCCGATGCCCAGAGAGAGAGTTATTGAACTTTTCCCACGATCACCTCTTTGAGATGAAATTCAGGAGCCTGAAAAAGCACTACCTTCCACAGATCATATCTCCAAAAATATTGCGAACCAAGCTCTGAAATTTTTTGACGAATTTCCTCAGGATTTCATCTTCGCACCATATGAATTTCAGACTCTGAACCTTCGTACAAAAAAATTTATAGCGCAAATTCCACGATGACCTGTTTATGAGCCTGAAAAAATACCTAACTTCCACAGATGATATCTCCTCAAATATTGCGAACCAAGATCTGAAATTTTTAGACAACCTTCCTCAAGATTTCAGCTTCGCACCCTAAAAATTTCAGCATCTGAAGCTTCGTAGAAAAAAAGTTATAGCGAAAATGCCACGATGACCTGTTTGGAGCAGCGAAACCCTAGAATCCCAAAGCTCTGATACCAAATGTTGTGTAACCAGCTCCAAAAATAGAAGAAAAAGATATCAACGCCTTAGAAATAAGCCACTTCGAGGGGGCAACCTCCAATACATTACATAAATGAACAATTCTTGGATGATACAATTCACAAAACCTCCTTTCTATATATAGGAGTCCATGTGGCCATAATGTAATCCTAGTGGGCCACAATGTAATCCTAGCCGACCTAAAAATAATAATTTAAGTGCATAATAATAACAAAATGGGGGTTACAAGGGTACAATAACAAAAATAAGGGGATTATGCTAATAAAAATAAGGGACTATACTAGTAATATAGGGACCTAACAGAGGCAGGCTCAGATTGACCATTTGAAGAAGAAAAATGAGATTTACAGGGGTGAGGTTCAAGCAGAGTCCAATAGACCCAAGCTGGATAATTTGGCTGCAGTAGTTGCAGCCCAGGGAAAAGACTAATTTCCCATTTTTGAGGATGAAATATTTTTGCTTGCATAAGGGACATGCAGGACAACATGTGTGGGGGAGATGTTGAGTCCCCATTTTCCCCAATTTTGACACCTTTCTTAGACCTTATCTCTCCCATTTTGACCTCTCCTTAACTCCTACTATGCTTATTTCGGTTATATCAACTAGGTTTTGGCCAAAAGGGTACTATAGACTTGAGGTATGCAAATTAACATAAAAGGTATCATTTTTTACTTTTAATCTTAATTATTCCTTAACTAGATGTTTCCATATTGAAATTACCATGAAAACTGATGTAAGAATCCTATGCAGATTTTCTTTGATTTGAAACAACCCCAAAATTCCTGAAGACAGCTCATGCGGCTGCATTTCCTTCAGACACCCCAAGAATCCTATAGCGGATTTCCTGCAACCACTCCAATTTCCCGCAATAGAATTAATGGTTAGCTATGTTCCACTCACTACCAAATCAAATGAGAACATGGGTTTTGTGGGGAATTTGTCTTACATGGACACTATCTTATCGGTTGTGCCAAATCCACCTTCGCAACTACCCAGATTCAAAAATATCTTCTCGTAGGCCACATGAGGAGCAGCTTCAGCCTTGTAACGAAAATTGTCTAATCCATGCTTTCAGTCATAGATTAGACCCAACTTAGCTATTTTTTATGATATTGTACCTTTTTTGATAGATCCTAGCTTATATTAGCATTTTCATCATTCGAGCCAAATATAGGCTTTTGAACTTGTATAAATTTGACTATGTTTTATGATGTAAAGAGTTGGTTGGGTTGGGATTTGTTGATAACATATATCAGGTTGTACTCGACTATAATATTTCCAGATTAATAAAATATTTCAAGTTCTGTCCAATATACTGAGCAAACCTCTTTAATCTTGCAGGGGTTGTGAGTGAGCGAGGGCCCCCTTCATTTACCACTACAAGGAAAAGGCCCTCTAGCGGATGTTTTTGAGGAACCACAAAGAAAATTACCCATACATCGGCTTCTAGCGGAGGTTTCTAGAGGAGGTTGGTGGGCAGAGGGTTTTGTGGATGTTTTCCTATTAGTGATCTTATTGTTAAAACTCGCCCCGGTGCTCTTATTGTTAAAATCATTGGCACACTGGACACCGTGCACTCCGTACACACACACCCGGTGCATCATAATATAACAGAGCACCGGTGCCTCACAAATAATTCACGCCGATGCATTATAAAACAAAACCACAACACCGAAACCATGTGGTGCAGTAGACAGAAACCGCACCAGTGCATAAAACAAAATGCGCCAAAACAAAAACCGATCGTTGTGTTTGCAGCAAATAGTACCGGTGCGCTTATAAATAACATGCACTGGTAAAGGGTTAGATTAAACGACAAAAAACCCAGATTTTTTAGTTTTCCAGTGCTCTTGAGCTATCAATTACCGGTATGCATGATACCATAGAACACACTAGTGCGCACCGAACATTGGCACACCGGACAATGTGCATGAGGTACACACCACCGGGGCATCCAATTACTGTAAGGCATCGGGGCGTTAATACTCTTTTGCGCTGGTGCATCATAAAACACCACGCCAAAACAGAAACGAACAGGTGTGTTCTTCTCTAATAGCATCGGTGCACCAGAAACAACACGCACTGGAATAACGTTATATACAAAAAAAAAATTAAGGCCAAAAACCAGTGCTTTGCGACTATTACGCATCAGTGCTTTACCATTATGCCGCCTCGATGCATCATCAAATTTTCGTGACGAAACTAAAACATCCCAGTGCGCGGTTGGGGCAACGCCCTGAGGTGTTATAAACAATGCGCCAAAATTGATACCTCCTAGTGTGGCTTTATTTAACCACACCGGTGTGCTTATGAAACCCCGCTCACCAGAACAGGTTTAATAAAAAAAAATTACAGTAAAAAAACTTCATTATTCACTTTCCTCAGTGGTCTAGAGCTCTGAAGCCCCGGTGCTATTTCCTTATTTCTAAGCCACCCTGCCATTGGTGCTCTCATTGCACCCATTGCACGAACTGCTACTCTGCATTGCCAACCAATCTACAGCTTGCATTTTAAAAAACAGTGGGAAAATTTTATTTTCCAAATTTTATAGCCAATATGTCTCCTCGATTGCGAAATGTACATATATTTTTCTAGTTTTTCTATAATTAAGCCTTTTACTGGATTATATATTAAAATAAACTTAAAAATAACCATTAATATATATATATATATATATATATATCTATATATCTATATATATATATATATATATATATATATATTATTTTTATTTTTTTCGCGCGGTGCACTCAAGCTATTCGGCTCGCATCGGTAGTAGTGCTTTCTGTAAAATTTACAGGCAGCAGCTCTACCGGTGCTAACGGTAACCGCACCATTTTCGGGGCGGTGCCGGAAGGTGCCCCGAATAATTTTAAATTAAAAATAAAAAAGAAAAAGGCAATGAGCTCATTTATCTAGGCACACTGTTGACCCCGACAATCATAGTGTGATGAGTTGACTGTATTTTCCGCCCTAGTTTATGTCAGCGCACCGCCTTTTGCATTCCGAGAGGGTCAACGGTGTGGCCGGGTAAAAGAGTGCACCATCAACTGTGTCATTGTCATGAAGTCGATGCGCTGACACGACTATACGTGCTGGGGCGTATATTTTAGTTAGCACACCACTATTCTAAATTATATACAGTCTGTGGTGCTTGAAAAATAGACATCGGCATCGAAGCTGGTGTGGTTGGTTTCCTTAGCGGCCTTGAGGATGGTGCGCTAAAATATTAGAATGCACCGGCACTGGTGCGTTATTGTTTTTATGGAGCACCGAATTGTATGTATGTTTTTTTTCAAAAAAAAATCTATATGTATATTTATAAATACATTTATGTTTTAATAAAAAAAAATTATTTAATATGGCAATGATTTAGAGAAAACAGGAGTAACAACAGAAACAACAAGCCGAAAAATATGACATGATTCGCCAATGGGAGGCAAGAGAGAGGGAGAGAGATGGATGCCCTCGCCCTATTACTAAAGATACCAAGGAGATCCTTAAGCAGGTAGGCCTCCTCAAGTTCTATGAGGAGGCTATTTCCAGCCTAAAGGCCCATAGTGTGATTTTGAGACATCTTATCGGCAGGTGGAATGCCCACTGACAGGATTTTCAAGTTGGTCCTGACCAATGGCACACCCACTGAGGAGGAAATTTATTTTATTACACGACTATCGAGGAGAGGGGTATATTTTCCCTCATTCCCAGATGTGCCACCTGGTTGTGTAGCAAGGAGTTAGTTAGTTTACTCCGAGAGATACATTGGAGCACATGTCCTGTCTCCTTCAGATTTTTAGGAACTTGAAGGTCAGTTACATATAGGTGCTTTTGGTAGATAGGACATGCAGTGCCTCTCTATTATCGTTTGATCACTTTGCACAACACGAGTGACGGCCAACGCATTAGTTGCTTGATTTTATATTACATTGATTCTTTAGTATAACAGCCACAACTTGTCAGGTGGTCCGCCATTTTTTTGCGACAGTTTCGTACAACCTTAGATAGATGTCGTGCTCATGCACAAGGGAGGGTAAAATTCCCTTTTTCTTCAGAGCTGTTTTGTTTATTTTTTGAGAGGTTTCTAGAGATGAGACCTAGTTTTGTTTGACAGCCTCGTAGGCCGATGTTGCAGGCCCAGATGTGCATGTGGGGGCAGATGATGCCCAAGAGGGGAGACACTATGTTTCCAGTGAGGATATCACATGATTCGCTAGACTTACTAGCCAGCGTTGGCGGGATACATCCCTTCATTATGGTCCCATGTCCTTATGCTGGACTAGAATGGCGAGGGTGTCCCAACATCCTCTTCACTCCTGATGAGCCACCAGATGATAGAGGTAATATTACTGTTTTATTTATATTTATTCTAACATGTTATTTAACTTGTTTTTATTAAATTATGTAATGAAATTATCTAATTATTGTTGTGTACTTGTATATATTTTGCAGACATTGGGTTTTTCGATGGTAATGAGATGCCAAATCCACCACATGATCCAGGTTCCGATCCTGATGATTATGATCAGGAGATGGCTGATGTGCCAAATCAGGATGAGGCTGGTGGTGCAGTAGAGAGACGTGTTGATCCTCATGTGCCTCATGGTGCACCGGTACCACCTTTTGCTAGGCGTGGTCGACCAGAGATCAGATATCGGATGGATTTTGGCAGCCAACTCTGTGGATTGATTTCATATGCGGGCATCCGGCCCGCTCATTACAGAGAGATACGGGGTGATGATAGATTGATATGGATGTGGAGAGGCATGCCGCGTTACACGTACGCTCTGATGCGGCATGTCGTAGGAGCTATGAGAGCTGTTACATGATTGAGGAGGATTGTCTATAGCTATAGGCATAGTCGAGCTGCAGCATGTGATGGAGAGTCTGCCAGCAACCACTCAGATTCATCTCATGATCATTCACCTCGCGGCGCGCTTGATGATCAACATGAGGCTCCACTACTAGCATCTGACACTAGTCATCATGGAGATGAGGCTGGACCATCAGCCACGTCTAGTTAGCAGCCTACAACATCCACCATGAGTACTAGTCACGATCATCATGATTAGGCTGAACCATCGACCGCTGAGGCTGCAGTACTATTGACTGAGCAAGCCACCTCCACTACTACTACACCTCATATTGATCATGTTGTACTACCACCAGCGGATGCATCCATCAGTACTAGTGATAATCATGATCATGAGCAGGCTAGTCGATCATCGACTGTCGAGGCTGCACCCAGCGTTACTGAGCAAGCCGCATCCACATCAATTATATATATATATATATATATATATATTGTCCATGTATTTTATGTTTATGTTGCAGTTGTACTTAATTTTCATTTTGATGATCATCATGATGTGGCACATATTGTTAGTCATGTTAGATATGTTCATTTAAATTTTAGCTTGCAGATAGATGTGTATATGTGATAGGCGCATGAGCTATTTGAAATTATATTGAGATACATATTTGATGTTTATGTTGTGATGATGTTAATATATAATGTTAATTTGATGTTAATTGAATGTGTTTATTAGTCGAATATGATGTTTGTACGATGGTTATCATGATCGTGATGACGTTTGTTAGTTAATTTAATATTATTAAATGACCATGATATTTATTAAATATTATGTCGTGAATGTAATTGTAATTTTAATTTTAATTCTATGTAAAATTGTATTTGTATTTGTACTAATTGTAATTTTAAGTGTAATTGTATGTAAAATATTTATTAATGTAACATTTTAATTGTAATTGTATATATGAAAAATTGTAAAATTGTAATTGTAATTGTATGTAAATTTCACAAATTTTAATTGTATTTGTAATTGTAATTTTAATTGAATTGTATGTAAAATATTTGTAAAATTGTAATTGTAATTGTAAATGTAATTCTGTGTAAAATTGTAAATGTAACTGTATTTGTAACTGTAATTTTAATTGAATTGTCTGTAAAATATTTGTAAAATTGTAATTGTAATTATAAATTGTAATTGTAATTGTAAATGTAATTGTATGTAAAATTAAAAATTGTAATTGTAATTATAATAGTAGTTCATGTATGTGAAATTAATGTAAAATTGTAATTGTAATTAATGTAATTGTATGTAAAATATTAATTTGTAAAATTTTAATTCTATTAATGTGAAAATTTTAATTGTATTAATGTGAAATGATTTTATTAAAATATTAAAATTGTAAATTTGCAAATAATTGTAAAATAACAAATCTAGAATAATACGAATTTTTGTAACATAAAGTTTAGAAAATAATGAAAATAAATTCATGTACTTTATAATTATCATTATTTTTTATGATCTTACATACAAAAAAAAAAAAAAAATTAAAAGTCTGGTGCGCTTATTATCCTAACTGTAGGTTTTAACCCTGAACAAAAATTATCTACACACGAATCTTATAATAGAAAATAAACAATAACGAGAGCATAAAACATAAAACAGATAAACACAGAGATTTTCCCCTGGATCCCAACTCGGGACGACCAGCTTGATTTTTCATTATATTCCTTTTAGTGTTACAACACATATATATACATGCCGAAGCATACATAAACCCTAATCCATTAACGCTAGAGTAGAACATAACCGTAGTTCCCTTGATCAGATGTATAAAAATACCAGGGGCTGAAAAACCATCGTACCCTAAAACCATGTGCAAAAACCATGCACAAAACCATGGGCGTAGACCGCCCACCGGAAATTAAGGACCAAAATTTTTGACTGGGGCGCTCCCCCAGACCCCTATGGGGGGGCTACCACCCCCCCTGTGACCCCCCCATTGCACCTAGCGTAAAGGGGGGGATATCGCCCCCCTTCTTACCCCCCCTCACGCGTGATTAGTCATGGAAAGAATATAAAACATACCCAACATTCTCCCACTTGTTGTTTTCTTTCCGCAGGGGGCCACAAGAGAGCTTAGTCATTGGCCCAATTCTTCAACACCCATTTTTTCTCTACACCAAGAGAACTTCTGAGTGCTCACGGACTTTGTCAATGCATCTGCAACATTCTTCAAAGTGTCCACCTTTACCAGCAACACCCTTTTAGCCTCAACCATATCTCTAACAAAGTGATATTGAACATCAATGTGCTTTGTCTTTGAATGATAAGAAGGGTTCTTAGCCAAGAAAATTTCACTTTGTCTATCACAATCTATCCTTATAGCTTGTTGTACCAACCCCATACTTGAACACAATCTCTGTAACCAAACTGCTTCCTTGCTTGCATGAGTGGCTGCCATGTATTCTGCCTATGTAGATGAAAGAGCCACTACAGACTGTCTTTTACTCATCCTACTGACTACGCCTCCAAATAGGCTAAACACATACCCACTTGTAGATCTTCTTTGGTCCAGATCTCCAGCCCAGTATGCATCAACAAAACCATGAATGTCCAACATTCTTTCCAATCCTGGTTTTCCTTGGTAGCACAAGCCATAATCACTAGTGCCACGTAAATATCTGAAAACCCGCTTCACTGCTGTCCAATGCTCCTTCCATGGGTTTGACATAAACCTGCTCAATACTCCCACTGCCTGTGCAATGTCTGGTCTAGTACAGACCATTGCATACATCAAGCTGCCCACTGCACCTGCATATGGAACACGGGACATATCCTCCTCTTATTCTTGTGTTATGGGACACTGTTCAGCAGACAAATTTACACCTACAGGAAAAGAAACAATCACCAGTTTACTATCCTGCATATTGAACCTCTACAATATAGTCTCGACATACTTCCTCTGGTTTAACCAGAGCTTCCTCTTTTCCTAATCTCTCTTAATTTCCATGCCCAAAATATAGTTTGCAGCACCAAGGTCCTTCATGTCGAATTTGGAGAATAGTTGGGTCTTCAAATATTGGATAATTGTCATTTCCAATCAACAACATATCATCCACATACAAGAAAAAATAAATAACACAGTCACCAATTAATTTAAAATAAACACAGTGATCCTCCTTCCTTCTGATGAAGCCAAGTCCCCGTATATAGGTATCAAATTTCTGATACCACATCCTTGGTGACTTTTTTAACCCATACAGAGACTTCTTCAACCTGCATACCAGCTCTTTCTTACCCTTCACCATAAAGCCTTCAGGTTGCTTCATGTATATCTCCTTTTCTAGATCCCTGTGAAGAAATGTTGTCTTCACATCCATCTGTTCTATCTCAAAATCAAATGCAGTAGCAACAGATAAAAGTAATATAATAGAAGTAACTTTGGCCACAGGAGAAAAAATATCACAAAAATCGATTCCCGGCACTTGGGAATAACCTTTTGCTACCAACCGAGCTTTTTATTTCTCCACCTTGCCTTCTACATTCATCTTCTTCTTAAACACCCATTTGATCCCGATGGGCTTCCTTCCGGCCGACAACTCCACCAGATCCCATGCTTCATTTTTGTGCAAGGATGCCATTTCATCAACCATGGCCTCCTTCCATAGTTTTCCATCCTCTGAATCTACCGCCTCCCTAACAATTTTGGGATCATCATCAGTTATAGTTAAGGCAAAACCTGAATAGAAAGCAGATGGACTATACCTTTTTGGTTTCCTTATTTCTTGAACTGATCTTATAATAGCTGGAGTTTGTGGCTCTTCATCTTCTGAGTCGTCTTCTGTTGTAGAATCTGATTCATCCTCATTTAGCTAAAAAATTATCTTCTCAGGTTCCTTTGGTAGGACTTCATGTTTAACAACATCTTTCACTTCTCTAAACACCACAGCTCGACTGTACACAACCTTCCTTATTTCTGGGTTCCAAAGCTTGTAACCCTTTAAACCATCCTTATACCTAATAAAGATGCACCTTTCAGATTTATTATCCAACTTGGTCCTTTTCTACTTTGGAACATGTACATATGCATCACATCCAAACACCCTTAGATGTGAAAGAGAGGGTTTCTTACCAATCCATACCTAATGTGGAGTCTTATCTTCCAACACTGATGAAGGTGATATGTTAACCAGATAGCATGCAGTCTCCACTGCCTCTGCCCATAATTATTGTCCTAAACCAATAACACTCAGCATGCTTCTTGCATTTTCCATCAGTGTTCTGTTCATTCTTTCTGCAACTCCGTTTTGGTATAGCAGTTTTCCATCAGCGTTTTGGTATAGCAGTCCCTTTTGTAGTGCCCTTCCTTTCCGTATTTCCAACATATCTTTACAAACTTTCCAGAAGATTTAGATCTCCCTCTAGATTTGGATCTCCCACTAGAAACATTATTCTTGTTTCTGTTTTGGGATCTTCCTCGTACAGATAAGGCATATCCATTCCATCCCTCCATATTTCTCCATCTCATTTCCTCCAACAAAAAGGCTAAGACAATGTCATCAAAATTCAAGGTAGTTGTATTGCTACCTATTGCAATAACCAGACTGTCCCACGAGTCTGGTAGAGAACACAACAAACTAATGCACTTATCTTCATATGAGATTTTAATATCAACAGATGACAACTGACTTACCACAGTATTGAAGGCGTTCAGATGCTTTGTCACCAAGTCTCCATCCTTCATCCTCAGGTTATATAGATTTTTTCCGTAGGAACGACTTATTCACCAAAGACTTAGATTGGTACAAAGCCCCAAGTTTTTCCCACAAATTCTTCACTGTAGCTTCCCCAGATACATTCAACAATATTGAATCTAAGACACACACCTGTATTGTGCTCTTAGCTTTCCGATCCAGTTTCTTCCAATCTTCATCTAACATTGTCGTTGGTTTAGTACTTGAATCTACCACAATCCACTGATATTTATCCACCAGTAGATCCTCCATCTTGAGCTTCCACAACTCAAAACTCTGACCATTAAATTTCTCAATCTCTATCTTTCCGCCGCTCACCATCTTCTTTCACCACAAGAATCGATCCTACAGATCTCCCACTGAACAGGGCCTACCTTAGGCCCGAGAAAAAAACCCTTAACAGCAAAGGCGTCCCCTTGAAGCCAAAACAAATTTGATACCAAATGTAGGTTTTAACCCTGAATAGAAATTATCTACACATGAATCTTATAACAGAAAATAAACAATAGCGAGAGCATAAAACATAAAATAGATAAACACAAATATTTTCCCCTGGATCCCAAATCGGGATGACCAACTTGATTTTTCATTATATTCCTTTTAGTGTTACAACACATATATATACATGCCGAAGCATACATAAAACCTAATCCATTAACCCTGGATTAGAACATAACCGTAGTTCCCTTTACCAGATCTAAAAAAATACCAGGGGCCGAAAAACCATCGTACCCCAAAACCATGTGCAAAAACCATGCACAAAACCATGGGCACGGACTGCCCACCGGAAATTAAGGACCAAATATTTTTGTCGGGGTGCTTCCCCGGACAGTGATATGGGGGGCTACCACCCCCCCTGTGACCCCCTCGTACCCAACACTAATAGGCCCCGGTGCGTAGTATTAATAAAGTGCACTAGTGCGTCACATTTACACGCACCGAAAATGAATAAACAAAATAAAAAAAATGTAACTCTATTTTGTTTAAGTTAAAAGAAAGAGGAAATTTGAAAAATGGGTGGCAAATTTTTTTCGAAAATCTAATTTGATAAAATAATTCTTTAAATACTAAAGACTTTTCATTATTTCACTATTTTTGCTAAAAATTTTCAGTCAGATTTATGCAGGAGACAGACTTGGAGCAAGAGAGCACGAGGGCACTGTGGATGGTGAAATACATTCCAACAAAATTATTCAGACAATCAGAAACCAAAACTCTGGTGATTCAAGTCCTTTATCATAGAATTTTAAACCATTTTGTGATTAAATTTAATTTTTTTTTTAAACTTTTTTTCTGCAGTTTTTTATTTTTTCCTACAGTTTTATCCATTTTTACCCTGAACCCTTTATTTGTTTGGTTTTTCCCTTCCTTCTCCCTATTTATGTGATTTCAAAATTAGGGTTTTTCATTTTAGATTGACTGCCAACCCACGGGACGACTTGCATAATCAGATCCCAATCCATTCGGAAATTGCGTGAATTTTTGAAAAAAATGGATTTTTTTTATTGGTGCGCCTTGTGTACTCCACCGCACCAGTGCTCTGTATTATTACAACACACCGCGCAAGTTCTGTGTCGTAAAAAAATGATTTTTTTTTAAATTCATGCACCAAATCTGAAGTAGGGCACCGGTGCTCTCTTTAACTAGGAAAGCACCGTATCATGTATTACACCGTTTTTGTGGTGCGTTTATAATACCCCATGCATCGTTAGGTTTATTACACTATTTTTGTGGTGCATTTATAATACCAAATGCATCATACTTTGTATTATACTATTTGGCGGTGCATTGTTAATATATCCACGCACCGACGGTAGTGCGGATTTCATGAAAGGTGCACCGGTGTCTCAAGATCTATTTTCTAACTGAAAAGTTGAGAATTTATTTATAAATATATTAATGAATGATATGCTACAGGTTTTAGATTGATAAAGAAATGACTGACAAGATATCAAGTAACAAAAATACTATTAACACCTCAAGAAAAGAAAAAAAGGCAAGTTCTTTGTAAATTCTTTATAAAAAATATTATTTTTGAACTATATGTAACTTTAGCTAATATGTATTGTTTATTGTGTATCATGCAGAGCCACAAAATGACGAAGCTCGATATGATTATTTTTTATCTACGACCAGAAGAGCGTAAAATTTTAATGGAAAAATTGCAAAAATATGAATAAGGTGAATGAAACAATACTATCGATCCAATATGAGTTTCTTTTTTTAATTGTCATTAATAATATACTTAAAATTATTATATAACATGTGTCAAACACTCTACTAATTCACATATGTTTAATGTTCTACAGGGACCAACAACTGAGAAAAGGAATGTTGTTCTAAGAAAAGAAAAAAAATCGAACATGCAAATGAAAATGAATTGCTCCTTGGCTCATCTGGAGTGGTGCTGGAAGTTAACGAAAGGGGGAAAAATGTTACAAAAGTTTGAAGGATCTAGTGGAACGAATAGAACAACGTGCTTCAAATGTAATATGTAATCATTGAATTTTTCAATCATTAGGTACAATAAATAAACAATTTAGCATTAAATATTAATTTTCAAGAATTTTATTGCAGAAAAGGAAAGAAAATGGAACCCATTCAACACATAAACAAGACGACAAGGAAGAAAATGGTTGATCTCTAAGTTTGTGAGTAATTTTTACTTCCTTATAACAACTTAACTAGATTTCATTTTTGTATTTTTTAAGTTTTTTTACAAAAATCATCATTGAATGTCTTCAAACAGGTGCTAACATACAAAGAAGAATCATGAGACGAATTGATTGAAATTGGGTTAAATATGGGTTGTGAGTATATGTTAGCATATTAGAATTTAATTGTGGAATTTTTAAGCATCTATCAATCTTGTTTTAATTAGCTCTGTCTATAATTAATAGAACAAAAACATCTTTTATATTAAATATATGATTTGTTATGGGGTATAAAACTTGCAGGACACAAAGTATGGAACTGCGCCAACAGATGAAATTTTGAAAGATGGCATTGTACATGGTTTTGAAAGAATGTGTATAGTTTATGAGTCAATTGTTGCTATGGTACGTCATTTTTATTTTCGATTTACATTGATGTATATTATTTAAAATTGGAATTTTCATTATTCTCACCAATGTATATACACTCATTTCTGTTTATTTTTATTTTTGTCGATGGAAAATGAGGAAGAAGAAAACAATCAATGCCGTGAACACAACATTCATGAAAATAACCTAAGTCATGGAAGTAGTTCTAGAAGTGACAGCAGTTGAAGCGAAGAACGATGATCACTATGTAATTTGGATATCAAAGCAAGGAGTTTTATTTTTTGAAATATGTCTGTGAAATCAGACATTTTGTTTAATGTAATGGACATAGTGTCCCAATTGAAAGACAAAGGGATATGAATAATTGTCCCATTTTGTATGATAAAGACTGTCTTATATATATATATATATATATATATATATATATATATATATATATATATATATATATATATATATATATATATATATATATATATATATATAATCATAATATTTTTTTTAATTTATTCTATTGCATTCTCCATTGTCTCTATTGCGTTCTCCATTGTCGTTCTCAAATTCATTAATACAAATTTAATTCATATGAATATTGTTATAAGATTATATATATGTGTCTACTTTTGATGAATAATGAATTTAAAAAAACCACAATAATTCTGATATGATATAACAAATTAATCCAAACAAAATATTCAAATGCATTAATAAAAATGTAATTAATATGAATATTGTTATAAGATGTGTCGAATTTTGATGAATAATGAATTTAGAACAATCACAATAATTGGACTGTCAGAGGTGGATGTTTCTAAGAAAAACAAAATGAAACCTGGTGCATTTATGTGTCTATACGCACCAATGCGTTTATGATTCTATGGGAACCACACTAATATCGATTCCAGTTATAAATATCGGTGCATTTGTGTGATACTGCGCACCGGGGCGTTTATGTATCTATAAGCACCGGTGCATTTTTAGATGCCATGTGCACCACACGAATACCGATACCAATTATAAATCTCGGTTCCTTTTTGTGATACGGAGCACCAGTGCCTCATAAATATACACGCACCGGTGCACTTATACGACCTATGGGCACCGCTTAAATCCTAAGACCAATTAGAACGGCCCCGTACTTTGTATCACCAACACCAGACCCGGTGTTGTTATTTTCCTTAACGGCCTGGTGCATTCTCCTTAGACCGCCCCAATGTGTTGTCTACTGATATGCACCAGTGTGTTCAAACTTGATAAGAGCATTGATGGAAAAACATCTGTAATAACCTCTGGCTGCCCATTTTTTTTTGGTTGTGTTCAATTTCCATTAAAAGCTCTGCTAAAACCTTCATTACCAGAAATGGATGTGGTAGCATATGTTTTTTTGAAAATTTTGGCCAATTTTATAATACTAAAAAACCTCCTTTATAACCTCTGCTAGAGGGTCTTTTCCTTATAGTGTACAACTCCCTTAGTTGTGTGTGTGTGCATTTTAATTTTTTTATGCAGTAATAATTATTTCATTGAGCTAATGTACTATTTCTAAAGTTTTTAGCAACAATGATTAATTGATTAAATGATTCAATTTTTATGTTAAAAGTGTGGATTTCATTTGATCAAGTTTGATTTGTATTCTCAATTTGATTTCTTTCTTGCTGTAAGTTTTATCTCCGATATTTTCTGATCACATTAGCAAGACTAGGAGTTGTAGAGGGATGTTCAGATCCACTCCATAATGTTTGCTGCAAAATGTGGATTCAGAAAATAGGCATTAGTTTGATGAGTGATTGATTGGTTTGATTAGTAAACACTTGAAGTATTAAATCTGCATATATTTTGCACAACATCTCATAAGCCTACCTACCCTGGGTTGAAAATTTATGATTGAAAAATTATAAGCGTATAATTTGACTCAACAAGCATGCTTGAAATTATCTAAAGCATATATACCCCAATAGATTGGAAAAATAGGTTATACCTTTTTGTTTGATTATCTCAGTACTTTTGAAATACTATTTCCAACGGTCTAATAGGCTATCTCCCTAGCAAGGATTTTATCAAGAATAAATAAGGGTAGCACATAGGGGTTTAATAGAATCCCAACGACTCGAACATAGGTAAAAAAGTCTTCCCCAAACTAGTTTCCTATCCAGAGAAAATCAGTTTCAGTTTCAAGCGATAACCAAGAGGTATTTTTTGAAAACAAAATCCGATGAATAGGTAGGATAACTCTATGACATATTTTTTAGAAATGTGGCGGATATTTTGAATCCCAAATAATATTGTGGTAGATGTGAATTGAAGTAGGGTATTCTATAGTATACTTCCATCCCATAGAGGAAAATTCCATATTAAACCAAAGGGAGTCCATAATAAGAAATCATGTATAAGGGGGGAATTACTTTCTCAGAGTAATTGTGATCTTTTCTAAAAGAAAATATTTTGGCAATTAGGTTATCAAAGAGAATAATATCCCAATCCATGATAAAACTCTTTGAAGAAATATTTATAAGTTGTGTCCATTGATCCATAAAATTCTGTGTATTGGGCTAACCAAAGAGCCTACACATCATGGTAGCTACCTGACAAAAGGGACCAGCAAGGGAGTCAACAACCTACTTACCTGATTCTGCTTGCTTATGCTCATTTGAGTCCCTCTTCCACGACCTAATTGGATTTGATGCATGGTCGTGTTATTTCATGAAGGCTTGCACAAATTTCTTGTCATATTTCAACTGTGGGTCAGTTAAATGGCGCATTTTGTTCAAATATTCACCGAAAAATGATCCAATCAGTATTTTTTTATATCATAATATTTATGTTGGTAATATTCAAGTCTGTAACAACCCACCTAATCATTTATGTGTAAGGAAGAATTCTAGTTCGGGCCGCAATCTTGTGTAGGAAGGAATTAGCTGCATCACTACAAGTAGCACCAAAGACCTGGGTAGAATCATCTTCAGTCATTGTTCTTTTTGTAATTATGGGTTCTTCATCTTCAAAGAACTTGTACATGGATTCCCATGAGGAATTCCTAGCATCTCTGGTCCAAACACTGTTTGAAAACAATGTTAGAACGACTTTCTTATCTTCAACCATTTTGGTGGATGGGTCACGGCTTATGGCTGTTGTGTTGTATTCTTCTTCTTCCATTTTTCTGCTTTAGACATTTATTGACTGTTGTTACGGTCGAGACTAGTCCATAGAAAACGAACATAAGAATAAGTGATAATTTCTTAACTTTGAAGACTTAGCACGAATATTGAAATATCACAACTATAATAATTATTTTGACGAAAAATATTGATAAAATCAAGGTGAAATGAATGAAAATGATTATAATTTAAAAAAAATTACTTCTCGGCCACTTCTTGACATTTAAATGCGGGAACGTGATTTCATGTGGGCTTGAGACATGAACATATTTGAGGAAAAGTATCAGAGGAATGAAATGGGGTGAGTTTAAAAAATTATGATAATGGAGAGGTCTGATACATGAACATACAGATAAGGTAACAACTATTAAGAAAGGCAGGAAGGGATATTGGGGAAATCATATTGGAGATGGTGTGTATCAGAGATGGAAGATATCAAAGGAGAGAGGCATCGAAGGTGTCACTTTTCAAAAGTTACGATATAAAAAGAACCTGTATTAATAAAATATTGTTTGTGGAGAAAATGACTAGGGGTATATTCAATTTATATCTATGTGTAATTATTTTATGATGAAAAAATAATAGAAAATCCCTTTTTGGAAACAAATCATTGGGGAAGAAATATCGGGGATGGCTTTATCGTAACTTTCACGAAAGGAAAGTTACAATATAAGAGGATTTCAATAAGGAAACTTTCTGATATAAACTTTTAATTCAAATAAAAGGTGTCTTCTATAGGTTTATGATTATCCTTATCTGATAAAGGAATCCTTCAAGCTTATATGATCCTAAAGATTTCCTAACCTTATTTAAAATATAGGAATTTTAATTAACAAGAAAGAAGGGTCCCCATTATTTATTAATACCTAAATAAAAATTAATGGGGGGTTGTTGTACACTAAAAAATTTTGGTGCCATACTGGGCGAAAAAATTATCACTGTAAAAATAAATGAAATTTTAATAACTAATGAAAAATACCTAGAAAGATTTATTTTTTTGAAATTTACATTGATTAAGATTGCTCTGAATAAAACTGAACTCATTATTTATAGAACTTTCAAAACTTGTTTATTGATAATAATCTTCATTATCAATGTCATTCATCTCATCACTTGTAAAGATAAAATAAAGAACTATATATATTTTTTTGCATTAAGACAAGATTATTTATCACTGGTAGAGAAACTGCTTCTAGCAGGCGTCCATAGCCTCAACAGGGTTACCATTTAACCGAATAATACCAGTATCCCATTAACTTTTTATTTTAGCTGTTTGAAAGCCATTGTCATAGTTTGTTGGAAATATTAAGGATAATGCCATTCATAACTTACAATGATATTGAATAAGATAGCTTGTGATGATCCCTGTTATCATATAGTTATGAAGCTATAAGCCATTATCCTGGCTTGGTGACCAGTCATGATAATGTCAACATCATTAGTTATCCATGATCATGGTAAGCTGTATCATAATGAGACCCCTTATCTTTCAAAATTTAAATATTTTTGAATTACACTATAAACATATAAAATTAGTGGATGGTGAGGTAGAATTTCTCCTTAAGAGTTGTGGATGAAAATCAAATTCTAAAGATGCTAAAACTTCAAAATAATCTCCATTTTTAAAAAAATAAAATGTTCATGACATATCAAAGAGTAATGATATCTTTTAATGTTTCAAGTTATAAAATATTTACAAATTAATGGAGGTAAATATTTCAGAGATCATAATATATGCAATACTAAAATTCAATGTTATAATTTATTTCTAAGAATCTGTCTTTTAATTAATAAAACTCCAAGTTAATAATAGAAGATCCCAATATGAAGTCAAAAGAGTACTACTTCAACATATCTAACTTAAAGACACCGATATATACATATGATTATTTACATATTTACAACAGAATATGCATTGTTTTAAGAGCAATAGTTTCTTAAAACTAACCCATTTATGGGAAGAGAATCTCTCTTACCTTGTAAATATTGAAGGATAAAATTTGATGGGCCTAGTTTTTCAATGATCTGAAATGGCCCGAGACACCATTTTTGGAATTTTGCATGTTTTCCTTTTTATTCATGGGCCTTATCCCATTCCAGAACTAAGTCATTGATTTCAAAATTTTTATTATTTACTAAAGTTGCATCAAATCAAGACTTGACCAATTGTTGATGTTGATCACGAGTTTGTTTGGATTTATCTCTCTCTTCCTCTAACTTTAGTATTTGAGACATTCTTAACTGTAAAGAAGAGTAAGTTTGTTCCTCTATAGACTAAACTAGGGCAAGTGAAGGAAAAGCTAGATTATGAGGTAATATATATCCTTTTACATATAGCAAGTGATAAGGAGAAGTTCCTAATGAATCCTTATAAGTAATTCTGTGAGCCCATAGTGAAAATATTAGAGATTTGTGCCAATTTTTTTTTTTTTCATCAATGATTCTCTTAATTATTCTTAAGAGTTTCTTGTTGGTAGATTCAGCTATTTTTTGGGTATGTGTTATATTATTTCCATGACTAGTCCCATGTGCTGTACGTTCCGTCGGGCACAACCCTCCCTGTCAGGGTCGAGGCAGCGCCTCGGGAATTTTGTTTTGGTGTGTGAACCCACTCATAAGTGGACCCGCCCATGGTTTTGTGCATGGGTTTGCACATGGTTTTGGAGGACGATGGTTTTCAGCCCCTGGTATTTTGTAGATCTGGTTAAGGGAACTACCATAATGTTCTAATCCAGGGTTAATGGATTGGGGTTTATGTATGATTTTGCATGTATATATATGTGTTGTAACACTAAAATGAACATAATGAAAAATCAAGCTGGTAGTCCCGATTTGGGATCCAGGGGAAAATCTCTATGTATATATGTTTTATGTTTTTATGCTCTCGTTATTGTTTATTTTCTTTTTTTAATATTCGTTTGTAGATAATTTTTGTACAGGTTTAAAACCTACATTTGGTATTAGAGTTGTTTCGGCTACAAGGGGATGCCTTTGCTACTGAGGGGTTTTTTTCTCGGGCCTGAGGTAGACCCTGTCTAGTGGGAGATCTACTGTGGTGAAAGAAGATGGCGAGCACTGGAAAGATAGAGATTGAGAAATTTAATGGTCAGAGTTTTGAGTTGTGGAAGCTCAAGATGGAGGACCTACTAGTTTTTTAATATCAATGGATCGTGGTAGATCCAGGTACTAAACCAATGGCAATGTCAGATGAAGACTAGAAAAAGTTGGATCAGAAGGCGACGAGCACAATACAATTTTGTGTCTCATATTTGGCATTGTTGAATGTATCTGGGGAAGCTATGACGTAGAAATTGTGGGACAAACTTGGGAATTTGTACCAATCTAAGTCTCTGGTGAATAAATTGTTCTCGCAGAAAAAGTTGTATAACCTGAGGATGAAGGATGGAGACTCGGTGACAGAGCATTTGAACACCTTCGATATTGTGGTAAACCAACTATCATCTGTTGATATTAAAATCTCTGATGAAAATAAGTGCATTCATTTTTTTTTTCTCTACCAGATTCGTGGGATAGTCTGGTTATTACAATAGGTAGCAAGGCAACTACCTTGAATTTTGATGACATTGTCTCAGCCTTGCTGTCGAATGAAATGAGACGAAGAAATATGGAGGGTCAGAATGGAGACTCCTTATCTGTATGAGGAAGGTCCTAGAACAAAAACAAGAATAAGGTTTCGAGTGGGAGATCTAAATCTAGAGGGAGATATAAATCTCCTGGAAAGTTTGTAAAGGTGTGCTGGAAATGCGGAAAGGAAGAGCACTACAAAAAGGACTGCAGATCTAAGGTTCCTGAGAAAGGAAAGGGATCTGATGATGCTCCTTCTACAGAGGCAAAAGCCACCTCTGATGAAGGTGGGGATGTGTATTTGGCTTCTTCTTCAAATACACATGTAGATCATGAGTCATGGTTGATTGACTTGGGTGCATCCTTTCACTTCACTCCCCATAGGGATTGGTTTTGTGAATATGATAAATATGATGGCGGTGATGTCTTCTTAGGGGATGATAGGAAGGTCAGAATCGTCAGACATGGAAAATTCAAGCTGAAGCTTCAAGGTGGAAGGATTATAACACTTCTTGGTGTTATGCAGATTCCTGCATTGGCCAAAAATATAATTTCTGTAAGCAAGATGGATGATGTAGGTGTAAAAACAATGTTCAAGAAAGATACCTATAAGATGGTTCGGGGAGAACTAGTATTAATGCAGGGAGTTCGGATTGGAACTCTGTACAAGCTTTAGGGAAGCATTGTTATTGATGGGTGCAATAGTTTTATGGTTCCCGAAAGTCGAGCGGAAATCATAGCGGTCTCTGGAGAAAAAACCATGCTATGGCATCAAAGACTTGGACATATTTGAGAGAAGGGCCTTCGGATACTGAATGGAAATGTTATGGTAGAAGGTATGTCTAATAGCTCTCTAGATTTCAATTTCTGTGAACATTGTGTATATGGGAAGCAGAATCAGGTGAGTTTTCTTTTTGGTGCTGAGAGGGCAAACAAGATATTAGAGTTTGTGCATAGTGATGTGTTTGGACCTATGTCGGTTCCATCACTAGGTAAGTCTGTGTACTATGTTTCATTCATAGATGACTACTCAAGGAATACATGGATATATTTCTTGAGGAATAAATCTGAAGTCTTTGACAGATTTAAAGAATTTAAGGCTCTGGTGGAAAACTATACAAAGAAGAAGATAAAGGTGCTGAGGACAGATAATGGTGGGGACATATGCAAGAAGGAATTTGAAGATTTCTGTAAAAAGTGTGGTATAGCACGATATAAGACTAATTCATACACACCTCAACGAAATGGAGTTGCAAAAGAATGAAAAGAACGCTGATGGAAAAGGAAAGAAGCATGCTCAGTGGTACCGGGTTAGGACAATAATTCTAGGCAGAGGTAGTGTAGACTGCATGTTACTTGGTTAACAGATCAGCTTCATCAACGTTGGAGGATAAGACTCCACATGAGGTATGGACTGGTAAGAAACCCTCTCTTTCACATCTGAGGGTATTTGGATGTGATGCATATGTACATGTTCCGAACGAGAAAAGGACCAAGTTGGATAATAAATCTGAAAGGTGCATTTTTATTGGGTATAAGGATGGTTTAAAGGGTTACAAGCTTTGGAACCAGGAAACAAGGAAGGTTGTGTAAAGCCGACATGTGGTGTTTAGAGAGGTGAAATATGTTGTTAAACATGAATTCCTACCAAAGGAACCTGAGAAGATAGAATTTGAGCTAAAGGAGGAAGAATCAGACTCTACAACAGAAGAAGACTCAGAAGAGGAAGAGCCACAAACTCCAGCTATGAGAATATCAGTTCGAGAAAGAAGACAACCATAAAGGTATAGTCCATCTGCTTTCTATTAAAATTTTGCTTTAACTATAGCTGATGATCATCCCAGAGCTATCAGGGAGGAAATATATTCAGAGGAAGGAAAAATCTAGAAGGAGGCCATGGTTGATGAAATGGCATCCTTGCACAAAAATGAGGCATGGGATCTCGTGGAGTTGTTGGCTAGAAGAAAGCCCATCAGGAGAAAATGAATTTTTAAGAAGAAGATGAATGTAGAAGGAAAGTTAGAGAAATACAAAGCTCGGTTGGTAGCAAAAGGTTATTCCCAGGTGCCGGGAATTGATTTGGTGATATTTTTTCTCTTGTTGCCAAGGTTACTTCTATTAGATTACTTTTATCTTTTTTTATTGCATTTGATTTTGAGGTAGAACAGATGGATGTGAAGACAACATTTCTTCATGGGGATTTGGAAGAGGAGATCTACATGAAACAACCTGAAGGCTTTATGGTGAAGGGGAAGAAAGAATTGGTATGAAGGTTAAAGAAGTCTCTGTATGGGTTAAAACAGTCACCAAGGATGTGGTATCTTAAATTTCATACCTATATACGGGGACTTGGCTTCACCAGAAGGAATGAGGATCACTGTGTTTATTTTAAATTAATTGGTGACTTTGTTATTTATTTTGTCTTGTATTTGGAAATGACAAAGAAATTATCTAAGATTTGAATACCCAACTATTCTCCAAATTCAACATGAAGGATCTTGGTGCTGCAAACTATATTTTGGGCATGGAAATTAAGAGAGATCGGACAAAGAGGAAGCTATGGTTAAACCAGAGGAAGTATGTCGAGACTATATTGCAGAGGTTCAACATGCATGATAGTAAAATAGTGAAGGTTCTGATTCTTGCAGGTGTAAAACTGTCTGCTGAACAATGTCCCAAGATACAAGAAGAAGAAAAGGATATGTCTCGTGTTCCATATGCAAGTGCAGTGGGTAGACTGATGTATGAAATGGTATGTACTAAACCAGACATTACACATGCAGTGGGAGTATTGAGCAGGTTTATGTCAAACCCAGGGAAGGAGAATTGGACAACAGTGAAGCAATTTTTCAGATATTTACGTGGCACTAGTGATTATGGCTTGTGCTACCAGGGAAGACCTGAATTGGAAACAATGTTGGAAATTCATGGTTTTGTTGATGCAAATTGGGTTGGAGATCTGGACCAAAGAAGATCTACAAGTGGGTATGTGTTTAGCCTATTTGGAGATGCATTCAGTTGGATGAGTAAAATACAGTTTGTAGTGGCTCTTTTAACTACAAAGGCATAATACATGGAAACTACTCATGCAAGCAAGGAAGTAGTTTGGTTTTAGAGATTGTGTTCAAGTATGGGGTTGGTACAACAAGCTATAAGGATAGATTGTGATAGACAAAGTTAAATTTTCTTGGCTAAGAACCCTGCTTATCATTCAAAGACAAAGCACATTGATGTTCAATATCACTTTGTGAGAGATATGGTTGAGGATAAAAGGGTGTTGGTGGTAAAGGTGGACACTTTGAAGAATGTTGCAGATGCATTGACAAAGTCTGTGAGAACTCAAAAGTTTCTCTTGGTGTAGAGAAACAATGGGTGTTGCAAAGATGGACTGATTATTAAGCTCTCATGTGGTCCCCTGCGGTAAGAAAAAAAAAAGTGAGAGAATGTTGGGTATGTGTTATATTCTTTCCACGACTATTCCCACGCGCTGTACATTACGTCGGGCATAGCGGGGGGGTCACAGAGGGGGCGGTAGTGCCCAGAGAATTTTGTTTTGGTGTGCGGACCCACACATAGGTGGACCCAACCATGGTTTTGTGCATGGGTTTGCACATGGTTTTGGGGGACAATGGTTTTCGACCCCTGGTATTTTTTAGATCCAGTCAAGGGAACTATGGTTATGTTCTAATCCAAGGTTAATGGATTGGGTTTTATGTATTCTTCGACATGTATATATATGTGTTGTAACACTAAAAGGAACATAATGAGAAATCAAGCTGGTAGTCCCGATTTGGGATCCAGGGGAAAATCTCTGTGTATATATGTTTTATGTTTTTATGCTTTTTCTAATGTTTATTTTCCATTTTTAAGATTGGTTTGTAGATAATTTCTGTATAGGGTTCAAACCTACAATAATCCATTTCCTTGTGGATAATAATTATCATAATATTTAAGTTTAAAAACTCTCTTCAATGAAAATTTAGTTATAGAATTTCCATAAAAATGGGAAGCATTATAAAACATGATAGCATTAGGTAAGCCAAACTTGGTAATTATATGTTTATTAAGGAGATCCATGACAATTTTAGAATTGACTACCTTTAAAGGGATTGCCTCCACCCACCTGGTAAAATAATATGTATCAGTTAAGATGTTCCTGTGTTGTTTAAAAAGTTAGGAACAATCTCACCTACAACATCTAATCTCCATTTTTCAAACAGTTGTTCGATATTGACTGGTTGTAAAGGTAAGGCTGGACTTTTCCCTCTTCTTGAGGTTTTTAAAAAAAAAATCATCTTTGTACATCAGCGTGAGTATCCTTGGACAAAGTAGGCTAGTAATATCCAACATGAAGTATTTTGTGAGCAGTAATATCCCCACTGTAATGTCCTCCGGTTGGTCCACCTGTAAGACCTTTTCAGATCTAGGTTTCTCAAGACATATAAGTAATACATATTGCAATTTTTTCTAAACAAAAAATTATCAACAATTTGATATTGATTAGCTTTAAGTATTATGGTTCTCCTTTTCTTGTAATTAAGTTCAGCTGCAACATAACCATTTTTGAGAAAGAAAATAAAATCAACATATTCAAATTCAATGTTGACAAGACTTATCTCTGAGATTTGAACATTATTACCTAAATCTTCCTCAGATGAATTATCATATGCTTCACTCATCAACCTGAAAAAACATTGACCTCTAACTATTTTGGTAGGTTTAATTTATAGATCATATTTCTGCAAGGCTATAACCCAATGACCTCTCTTTTCTCTTGAGTCTCTTTGAATAAAATTTTGTATAATCACTGTGGAAGGGATAGTTACTTTAGTATGTGATTTCAGAAGAAAATGTATAAATTTTTTTGACTTAAAGACTGCAATGCTTTTTTTTTCTAATTATGAATATTTTAACTCAACCCATTGCAAATTGGAACTAAATAAGGCAATGGGAGATTCAACTTGTTCTTCATTTTGTTGGGTCAAAACTACTGCAAATACTTTTAAGAAGAAAAGGTATATAGAAACAATTCTTTAGAAAAAACAAATGCTGATAATGAAGGGGCATATATGATGGTTTTATTTATTGATTAAAAATAATTTTGTCAATTTATCCCCATTTGTAGAGTTCTTTATTTTTTATCATGGTTTCCAAAGGAAAAATAATTTGTGAAAAAACATGAACAAATCTTTTGAGAAAATTAATCTGGCCAAGAAAGGATTCCATGGGTATTTTGTTATGAGAAAATGGATTTATGGTATTTCCTTAATCATATCTGGGTCTATGCAAATTCCTTCCTTTGAAACAATAAATCCAAGAATTTTACCTTCACTAAGAGAAAAAAATGACTTTTTAGGATTCAAAGAGATTCCAAATTTTCTGCATCTTTCAAAGATTTGTTTTAGGTCATAAAGATGATTGTCATTAGTTTTTGAATAGATTGTTATATTATCTAAATGCACAAAAGCTGATTTATTTATGAAACATTTGAAAGTAGTATCTATTGCTCTTTGAAATGTAGCTCCAACATTTATTAACTCAAAAGGAATCTTCTGATAAGCATACGTTCCCCTTTTGGTTATGAATGTGGTTTTTAGTCTATCTTCAGGATGAAAAAGAATCTCATTATAACCTAAAAAACCATCTAAAAATGAAATCAGTTCTGAACCTGCAACAAATTACAAAATTTGTTCCATCGGAGGCAAAGGGAAGTTATCCTTTTCACATGCTTTATTTTAATTCCTAAAATATATGAAAATTTAAATGTCTCCATTCTTTTTCCTAACTAGTACAAGATTTGAAACCCATTTGGAGTGTTTGACTAGGAAGATGATTTTAGCCTTGAATATCTTGTTTAATTTAGTCTTATTTTGAGCTTCAAGATTAGGATGTATCTTCTTAAGTTTTGCTTGAACTGGTTTTACATCTGGAAGCATAGGTATAGTGTGTTGAATGATATATGTATCATAGGTTTTTAAATCATCATAAATCCAATAAAATACATATTTGTAATTCTTTAACAAATGGATGAAAGGAAATATTTCATTTGGTGTAACTCCAGGCCTAAATTAATGTTCTAGGGTTTATGACCAGACCCTAGATTAACCAATTCAAATCTTAAAGTACTATTCTGAAGTTTTCAATTGGTAGTATTCTTGAATTAATCTTTCAAATCATATAAGTCTTCCAATTTCACTATAGGTTTTGGAAAGGAATTTTCTTCAGAAGATTTATTTAGTTGTTTATTGCATCTTTGTTAATTATTTGATTCGATTAAGACCCTTCAGAAGTTACAAAACTTATGATATCATTGTCATCATTAAATATACACCAATTAGTTATGTTATTTGGAATGGAAGGATGAAAAATTAACTCAATCGAACATATATCACGACTAACATATTTAGGAAGAATGAGATTTGAAGCAACATTGGCTAGGAGATCATCACTAGAATTTTGAAATCTTGGAATTGGAGTTATGTTGAATGCAATAAAATGGGTTATTATCTCTTGGATCAAGGATTGATAATTTTTGAGGTGAATAGAGGTGAATACTGTTTCTTACTTTCTTAATGAAAATCCCTGAATCACCAAAAATTTTAAGATACATGACATCAAGACTAATTTCCTTATGCAAGCCTTGCACCAATGCTTTGTTTTCAATGATGTTATTGGTGTAATAAAACTCTAATCTGTATGAAAGCATATTTTTTTCTCCATCTGGATTTACTAGGATGCATCCAGCTCCTACACCATCATTATATTTTGACCCATCAATTTAAAGAGTCCAAAATAATTCATCACACTTATTTACAGGATTATGTACAATATTGATACATATTGATGAATCTGTATGTGAAAATTTTTCAACTTGGGATAAAACATAATCAACAGGAAAGGGAGAGTTTTGAGCTGGGAAATTTCCAAAGAAAGATTCTAAAGAATAATGTCCCATAATAGTATTTGTGAATACTACTGGCTCATTTTCTTCATCTAAATTGGTCACCGAATATTTCATATGATTTTCCATATCAACATGAATTTTATTAGGTTTTCCATTGTAAGGGAGCCAAAGATGTTACCAATCAGTTGTGAAATAACCATGTAGTTTCTCATACCAGTCCTAGCTTAAAATAATACCATAAAATTCAGGGATGTTTGTGACCAATATATCAATTTTTTTTACAGACTTTTTAATTAGAATACAATCTAATTAAGACATAATTCATCTCTCCTAAGACTTTTACTTTTGTTCAATCTATTTGGGCGATCTTAACAAGATATTTTTGAGGTGTAACATTCAATTTGAGACAGACTAAGTAAGCATGATATTGGATGATGCACTAGAATCTACTAAATAATTATGAACATTCTTGTTAAATATTTCAAAAGTCAAAATAAAATGAGTGTGCAAATTCTCCAATTAAAATAACATCAGAAGAATCAATCTTATCTATAGAGACATTTGGAGGTTTTCCTTTTCCTTTTGAGGATTTTGAAGTAACAATAGTAGAAGGTAGTGTGTATGTAGGGAAAACATTCATTAGGGGAATTTTGAGGTCTAAAATGGCCTCCTAATGAAATTATAAAATAATAGTGGAAATAATAAAATAATATTTGGTTACATCATCAAATTTTAGAGGGAAAAAAGGAAAAACTATTTTTTCAACTCATATTTTCAAGTTATCTCCCAAAGTTTTTACTCAAATTTTGAACGAGAGTACTCGTTGGAGGAAAAATTTAATTCCTAATCCAAGGAGTAGCCATGTTGCATACTTTCGATGGAACCTGCTACATAAAAAATGAGAAATACATTAAAAAAGTGAATGTAATAACGTTTTTTCATGTATTTATCATTTTTCACATAGCATAGTCCATCGAAAGTATGCAACATGGGTACTCATTGGATGAGGAATTAAATTTTGCATCCAATGAGTACTCCCACTCGAAATTTGAGTAAACAATTTGGGACATAAGTTGAAAATACGAGTTGAGAAAGTAGTTTTATAATTTTATTATTTTTTAATATTTTTGCCATTTTACTTTAAAAATGGTGAATCATCCCCTATGGTTGACATCATCATCTTGAATCCTATTGGTTCCTATAAAGTTTATTTTTTTTGTACATTTTTCTTAGGAGGCCCATTTTAGACCTCAAAATTCCCTTAATGTAATTCATTGAGAAAAAATTTCAGCTATTGTTTTAATTTACTGAACTCATATAAGTAAATGCTAGATTTGATATTTTTCATGTATTCTACTATATTATATTCAATTCTAATTAGAATAAACAAATTTTTAGATGATGAGAAGGACTTGGAAGTAGTCAGAGTATTAAAATATTGAGTAGAATTATTTTTAATCGTACCTTTTTCTTTAGTAGGAACAAGAGACTTTTGAGTTTTATTGGAAAGAGTTATATCAATAGGTCCCTTGCTTCTAGTATTTATTGGAAATTTTTTTTCTTCTTTCTCATTTTCTGAAGTGGTTAAGATAAAGTCCCATAAGCCACGAGCCTCAACTATTTCCTCTTCTTGCATTTCATCAGAAGATATATATGTTTCTTCTTCTTCATCAGCGTCCATTATAGATACATCAGTAGGAGGTTGTGATTTTCATGGCTGATTTATTTTGAAAGGACTATAGGAATTTCTTGAAGATTCAAATACTTTATTTTTTATTTTTTATTTATTTTTATTTCAACCATCTCATTTGACACTGATTTCAAAACATTCTGTAATCCTTCCAAATCAAAAGGATATTTAATAACCTTTTTCTTAGAGTCATATTTGAAGGTCACTTTCTTGGTTTTTTTTCTTTCCTCAATAGTAGATTTGTATTCAAGATCCAAAAATATCTTCTCAGCTGATATAACTTCTTTCATGTTATCAAGAAGTACTATTTTCTGGGCCCTATACAAACATAACAATATTTGAAGATAAAGAACTAATATACCATTCAATTTGAACATCTACACCAGGTTTGGAAGTAGCTAGGATATTATTTAGCTAGGGTCTTATTAAAGTATTTGATTTTTTTGTTTGGTAGAGTTAATATTTGAAAAATCATTAAGAAATGTAGCAGTAGTTTGATCATCACCACTTTTTTTCAAGAATTGTTCTTCAAATGTATCCCAATGTATGATTGATCTAGTTGGTAAAGACAAATACCAAGACCTAGTTGATCCTTCAAATGTATAGGGGAAAATTCTACAAACCACATGTTATTTCTAAACTTCATTAAGAATAGGAAACATAAAGTTATGAAGGTGTTCCTCTATAGGTAAAACATCATCAGGATTATATTTAGGTAACCATATTTATGGATGTTTAGGAATAATATGTAGGGGTGGGGTCATAGAAACTTCTCCCGGGTTATTCCATGGTCGATTAGTCATTCTCAGAGTAGTAGGTCCAGAAGAAGTTGTACTTGAAGTAGAGGCCATAGAAGGATTTACAGTTGAAGATGATGCCCCTGTATTACTAATTATACTAGTTGTTTGTGAGAGAGGAATGTGAGTCAGAGTAGGAGAAAGAGGGTGATATGAATAAGGTAAAGGAGTTTGAGAAGAAATGAGGTTGAGAGGAGGGGTTTGAGGTGGATAAGATGATGTAACCTCACTAGTTGAATATTCTTCTTCTAAAGTGTTTTTCTTTGTCGGATGAGTGAGTAATGGGAATTCAAATGGCTTGAATAAAATATTTTCACTCTAGGATCTAGTCGAAACTCCAATATATTTAAGGGATGAAGAAATAATTCCTTCAGAAAAATCCAATTGAGTATCCTTTTCTCCAGATATGGAAATTCCTTCCAATCCCTGAATTAAAGTGTGTAACTAGTTTTGTGTGAGTGGAAGTATACTCTTTTTGCTTTGGAACTTAGCTAGGATATTGAGTGGTTGAATGAACAACTTAAGATCTAGAATTCAAATATTTAGAATGTGATCTTGAAGTTGGTGGGGATTTTGAGGGAGAAAAACTCTTTGGATGACCTTTAGATTTCAAAGAAGACTTTGTCTCAATTCATAGTCTAATGGCCCTCCTTCTAGCACAAAAAATGTTGATGTCTCAAAATTTCGGCCTCAACATTGGGGAAAACCACACGTTCAGGACCTTAGAGGAGATCCTTTTTCGTTTGGGATGATGGCTTCATCTGGAAATTAATGGGACTAGTTTCCTGATATATGAAATTATAAGAAATAAATTGAATTAATGTATAGAGATGTGATATAATTAAAACTAAAATAAATATTAATAAAATTATATCTATCCCGATAATGCTATATGTATATGTGATTACAAATATTTCATAACTCACATGAAAATATAGATTAACTTGTAAATTTGAAGTTAAAACTGAGAAAGATAACTAATTTAATTTAATAGTTAATTAAATTAGCTTATCAAACAATCACATATATGAGATCTCATTGTTCATTTATATAATTTAAAAAATCCAATCCAACATATCAATAATGATAATGAGCGATTGTTAAAACACATATATAATGAACAAAATCAAGCATCCATTTCACTCTTAAACAAGTGAATAATACAAGGGTGATAGTAACCGATATATCAATACTATCCTCATGAGAAAAATGGTGATGTTTAAGCTATATATTAAGAAAAACATGAGTTACAATAGTGCAAGCTTAATCCTTCTCTTCAAAAATTCAGAACTCCTTCTCTCATCAAATGTAGGGGATTTATATTTTCATTAAAAAATGTAAATATAGAAAATAATATAACAACTTCAAGCGGTGTAGCTGAAATAAATAAAAAGGAAAAACTTAGAATATGTTTAAACAAATTATCTAAGCCTGGGAAGAAGACTGTTCTCCAATTCGTTGTTGCAGCTCATAAATATCTATCATATTCTTCAATTCAGGTAGAGCCCTTGGTTGTATTCGCAATCGATTGGTGAATATCGCCTTTCTTAACACTGACAACATTTGAGTGGTCATATTGGATATACATCAAAGCATTAACCACTGACAATTTGGTTTGATTCAGAATTTCCAATGACTTTCCAAGTCGACTTTAATAAATTTCTCAATAATTTAGGTTTGCTTAGAATTTTCTTGCCATATTTTAGTGAGTGGTTTAATATCTAGTAATGACCCTTAAGGAAGAATTGTATTAGGTTGGCTTGAAAAAAAATTTCACTGACAACTTCAATAAGATTATTTGAATATATGTTGCTTGAAACACTATTGTTTTGGTATGCTTAAGACAAATTTCCCATTTTTTGAAAACAATGTCCTTATGTGATTCCTCAATTCTTGGAAGATTTACTAATATTCAATCTGTGTTTTTTTGCCATATTATGAAATTGAAAATATTCTCTTCTATGTCATCAAAATAAGTTTTAACATTTGATAGCTGGTTTATCATATAACTAAAAAAAATTATGGAATCATGAATTGTTTCCAATTTCTCGCAAAAATTAACTTGTTGATGAGCAAGAAGACTGTTTAAATCTTTCACTTCCTTCTTGAATTCAATCAATTTAGGATTAACATTCAATTGTTCAATCCTACTCTATAGCTCCCGGATTTGAGATTTTCAAGCTTGTAGATCACTGTCATATTTAACTCTAAGAGAGTTAAAACTGTTTTGAAGCTCTGTCACTTGTCCTTGCCATTGTTCAACAATATTTTTCTTTTCAATCTCAATACTTTCTTCCAAATACATAATTATTTATTCTGTTTCCTGGAACAAATGTTGTACTTCAGTGCCTTTATCCATTGTAGTTGAAGCATAAGCTCCAGTGAATTGGAAGAGCTTACCCAGCTCCTCTGTAGGAGTAGCTTTAGAACCTTTCCATAATACTTGAAATGATGCATCTCCTGGAATTAAAGCCTGGGACTGTTCAATATTTCTTTTCTTCCTCTCCCTTTTGGCCACAACCTTGTGCCGAGGGCTATAAAATATATCAAGTGGAGGAATTTATTCAATCCTTAACACAACCTCTAATGTTGGAAAAGGTGGTATAATCTAAATATCTTGGTCCTCCAAAGGCTTTTTAGAGGCCTTTGTTGTAATCGAAGGTTTTTCAAGGCTCTTGGAAGTGTCTTGGCCTTTCTTTTGCATAGGAGTATTATCAACTTGAGTTTCATCGACCTTTGAATTTAGAGTCTGATTATATTCCTTCCATATTTCTTCTAGCTTATCTTTAGGTAAAGGATCTTCTTCTTGTGAAAAGGAGGAGGCAACTATTTCTTTTGACTGAGGAACATCAATAGTTCGTGTAGAACCAAATTTTTTTACATCATCAGGAACTTTTTCCTCTTGATGAATCCTCAATGAATCAATAGGTAAATTCTATAACCTAGAAGCCATGCATTGTGTAAAATGAATAATCTATTGTGGAGTCAAATGTTTCTCTTCAAGTTTTATGAAAAACGAAAAAGTAGGAGCTTTCTCAAATATATCATCAAAAATTCCAGGTTCATGGGTGAATTTCCTAATACTTGATGCTACTATAACCATTTTAACAATTTCATTTGGGTCATATTGTATGTTGGGAATGCTGGGAAAATTTACTTCTTGAATTTCACTAATTTCAAGCAGAGCATGCTTGAAATTATCTAAAGCATATATACCACTTTGGATTGGAAAATTAGGCCATACTTTTTTATTTTATTCTCTTAATACTTTTGAAATACCGTTTCCAAGGATCTGATAGGCTATCTCCCTAGAAACAATTTTATCAAGAATAAATAAGGGTAGCACATGGGGGTTGGATAGACTCCCAAAGACTCGAACATAGGTAAAAACTCCTCCCCAAACTAGTTTCATATATGGAGAAAATCATTTTCAGTGTCAAGGGATAACCGAGAGGTCTTTTCATCAAAAATAATCTGATGAGTAGGTAGGATGAATCTATGAAATATTTTGTAGAAATTTGGCAAATATTTTGAATCTTAGAGAATATCATGGTGTATGTGAATAGGGGTTGGGTCTTCTATAGTCCACTTCCATCCCATAGAGGAAAATTCCACAGTAAAACATAGGGAATCCATAATATAAGCACTCATGTAGAAGGGATGAATTACTTTCTCAGAGTAACTGTGATATTTTATAAATTCCAAGATGTTGGTAATTAGATTATCAAAGATAGTAGTACCCCAATCCATGATAAAACACTATAAAGCATCATCTATAAGTGGTGTCCATTGATCCATAAATTTATGTGTATTGGGATGACCAAAGAGCCTACACATCATATTAGCTACATGACAAAAGGGACTAGAAAGGGAGTCAACAATTTACTTACCCAATTCCTCTCACTTATTCTTGTTTGAGTCCCTCATCCACGACCTAATTGGCTCTGATGCATGGTCGTGTTCTTTTATGAAACCTTCCATAAATTACTTGTCATATTTCAACTGTGGGTCGGGTAAATGATACAACTTGTTCAAATGTTCACCAAAATTTATCCAATAATTGCTTTATTTGCTGTCATAATATTTATGTTGGTAATATTCAAGTGTATCATAACCCACCAAATCATATATATGTAAGGAATATTTCTACGCCGGGTTGCAATCCTGTGCAGGAAGGAATTACCTACATCATTATCGGTAGCACCAGAGATTGTACTAGAATCATTGACAATCACTGTTATTTTTCAATTCTGGGTTATTCATCTTTAAATAACTTGCACATGGTTTCCCATGAAGAATTCCCAACATCTCTGGTGAAAACTGTGTCTAAAAACAACCCTGGAATTTCTTTATTATCTTCATCAGTTTTGGTGGGAGTAGTGGTTGATGGATGTTGTGTTGTATTCTTATTCTTCCCTATTCCTGCTTTAGACATTTCTTAACTGTTGTGATGGCCGGGACAAGCCTACAACAGAAGAACACAAGAATAAGCGATAATTTATTAACTCTCAAGACTTAGCACAAATACTGAAATATCAAAAATATAATCTTTCTTTTGATGAAAAATCTTGATGAAATCGAGGTGAAATGAATGAAAATGCTTATAATTTCAAAAAACATTACTTCTCCACTTCATAACATTTAAATGTGGGAACGTAATTTCACATGTGCTTGACACATCATCATATTGAAGGAAAAGTAATAGAGGAATAAAATGGGGCGATTTAAAAAAAATACAATATTAGAGAGGTATGATACATGAACATCCCGATAAGGTAACAACTATAAAAAAAGGTGAGAAGGGATATCAGGGAAATAATATTGGAGATGGCATATATCGAAGATGGTAGATATCGGAGGGGAGAGGAATGAGATGTGTGAGGCATCAAAGGTGTAACTTTTCAAAAGTTACGATATAACGAGCGTCGATATTAATAAAATATTATTTTTGGGGCCAATAGCTAGGTGTAAAATTCAATTTATATGTATGTGTGCTTATTTTATGATGAAACCTTAACAGAAATACCTTTTTGGAAACAAATCACGAGGGAATAAATATCGGGGATGGCTTTATCGTAACTAATGCAGGAGAATTAGCTCTCAAGATTAAATTCGAAGTGTCTAGTCAGAATTAAAGGTATAGACATCATCCCAAGGAGGGGTCATTGTAAAATTTCATGTAAAAAGTGTTTATTTCTTAGCAAAGCATAGATAGAGAATATGCCTAGTTTTTAGGTGTCAGTTAATGATGAATTATGTAAATGTATCCTTGAAGAAATGAGATGACTCAAGATAGTAGTTGATGTTTGTAGTTAGTAGCTGAATGAGTCATAAGTTAGAGATAAGGACAATTTTATTAAAATAGGAGTTGTTTCATTAGTCTAAGAACTAATTATAGGTTTGTAGGAGTGGTTGTGAGAGCTAGATAAGTTCAAATTTGTAACAATCAAATAAAAAAAAACTCAAGTGGTAGTAGGGAAAAAAAGGGAGATCAACGAGAGAGAGGTCTAGAGTGGGCAGAATGAGCTGGCCAATTCAATCTAGATCTGGCCAAAGGAGAGGAACGACATTTAAATTAAGGATGTATGTAAAGAATTATCGATCAATGGAATTTATTATTTTTTATTGCCTTTTTATAGCAATGATCCAAATATTAGTTGTATTGGCTGAGTAAGTGGATGTAAACCCATGTATTCTTTTATTGTAGAGTAAGAGTCTTAATTAAACCTAGTGGGGACTCTGTGTTACTTATGCAATAAGTTTAATTATGTTGAATTAACCCTGTGTGGGTTTGGAAAAATGTGGTAGAACTACATGCCAATAATAGGAATGGAGAAATATGTTGATTGTGGAAATCATTGAGGAAGATATCATTTTTAATTAGGATGCCCAACAATCGCTGAATGCTAAGCTACCAGATGATCACTACACTTTTCTCAGTAATTTAATCCACGCCTTTTGGATTTGGATACAAGTGTCTGGATTCGATATCTTTCTGTATCTGTTGAAGCTAGATTCAGTTTGCTGTACTTCAGATAGTATTTAAAGATTCATGTTTCGTTTAAAGGAATGGAGGAAATTTTCGAATTATGTGCAGTATGATCATATTGAGATCACATTTCCATCTTCTCTGCTAGACCCTCCTCATTTAAAAACCAGGAGGAAGCTAACATGGCAAGAGTGGTTAGAGGTATTAAAGAAAGCTTCCAGACTGTATGTAGAAATATGGAAGCATGACATCAGTGATGATATTGATGTGCTGGAAGGCAAAGCTCCATCACCCAAAACAAAAAATGGTTCAAAGACAGAAAATGGAGCATGTGACAGGGAACCCTCTACATTGGAGGACATAGTTGTGGTAGAAAGAGGTGGTATGGAAACCTTACATCCTATCTTACAGCGCATATATATGACTTGTAGAAATTTTAATACAATTATGTATTGCCAGATTCTCCTGATCTAACAATTATATGCCACTGTTAAATACAAAATCCTTCTACTTAAATCTTTGTGGAAATTTAATCGCCAATTGCAAACACATGAAGAAAGATCAATCACACATAACACATGTTTTTAATAGGAAAGAATAAAGCTAAAAACCCCACTATCATATATTATGTATATATCATGGATCATGAAACAATATCATACAAAAATCTAATCCTAGAGCTCTCAGTACAATATACAATCGTCTCACACTGTCATACAAAAATTGGCATAAACTTGCACCAATTTACTGCCTCCTGATAGCCTACTTCCACTGCACAATCCCTGTTGATCATAATCCCTGAATGAATTCAATCTTGTTTTTCCTTGACTACACAATCCTGTTTGGCATCTCCAATGTGTGTTTGGTTGCAAGTGTGCACCCACTATAGTCACAACTGATAGTCAAAATGTCCCTTTCACCTATCTCTCAACTGGGTCTTCATTGGATCTGACATGCATGTAGTTAAAAGTAGTAAATCTTCAATTGCATGTGAGATCACTCCATGTGAATTAATTTAATATTTAATTCATTGATCTCTCACTAGTGTATCTTTAGTTACAACTAGTTACAACTAGCACAACTGAGTTTAACTCACTTAAATGAGTTAAACTACTTTACAACTCACATAACTACACATCCAACTCTGTTACAACTTTGTATCACTCAGTTACAACGAAGTCCACTAGGATGTCCCACCAACCAACCTTTTAACTAAAAATTCCTTCAGTTAACTGGTTTTCCACATCAATTAACTGAAATCAAGTGCTTCAAGGGAATAGAATATTATTTATTGTCTAATTATTGTTAAGAGATAACAATAAGCGACATGCATTCTATTTTTATACATGCGATCGACGAACCATCTTCGCACATGCATTCTAAAAATAGACACCCATCCATCCATATAATTTTCTCAACCATCTATAAATAGAGTAATGCTGAAAATAGACTTTGATCAAAATTCTAAAAATAGACATATCACCTAAAAATAGCATGCGGGCCCCACCTAGTGTAGGTGCTTAATATTCACTAGGATCATCATCTTGTTGAATATCAACATGGCAAGAGTGAAAAATTATAAATATGCCCTTAAAAAATTTATTGAAGGCTATCAAGAAGGTATAGCAAGAACAATGGCTTCAAAAGAATCTCTGTAATCACCCATACACGAAGAAGGTAGGAATTCCACAAAAGAAGAAAAGAAAGGAGATAACCCAGAGAAATGAAACTTAAGTTTTCTATGTAGCGGCTAATGATTTGATTTATATATTAAGAATTTTTAGATGGAGAAATATTGGTGACAAAAATAGTTGAAACGGGGAAGACTACATTGACAAGTTGAAGTGGTAGCGAATTCTCAAGATGATCTTTTAGTGATAAAGGCAGAAGGAAAAACAATAGATGTGTAGAACTCGTATTTTATGAAAATGTAAAACAGGGCAATGGTGGAAGGAATGATCATGATTGAAGGTATTTGGAGTATGGTAGGCCTAGAACACTAGGCTTGCATTAGTAACTCTCACGAAAGGAAAGTTACGATATAAAAGGAGTCTGATAAAGAAGCTTTCCGATATAAAATTTTAATTCAAATAAAAGGTGGCTTTTTAAAGGTTTATGATTATCATTCATTTGTAAAGGTGAACCTTCATTGTATGGGTTCCATTAAAGGAAGTGTTCAAGCTTATATGATCCTAAAAATGTCCTAACTTTATTTAAAATTCATAAATTTTTATTAACAAGAAAGAAGGGTCCCCATTATTTATTAATACCTAAATAAAAATGAATGGGGGGTTATTGTAGGCTACAACACCTTCATATATAGAAAAAACATTGTAAATATATGTTTCCTTAGTGTTTACATGTTCACATAACTTACAACCTTGAATAACACGTGGGGACCATTATTTCAAACACTGGAGGTCCACCAATAAACCACTGTAAATCTATGCGAACAAAATAAATTAAAAAACATGGTACAAAAATTTTCCACCAACTAATGGGCAGGGTCCACACATAGCACATGGGGTCTAGTGCGGCACATCTACCAATTATGTGGGGGTGAAATCATCTGGTTCCACTACCACTACCAATGTTTATTACTATTAGCCCGCTGGTGAGAGTTCCAGATATCAAGCTAGACCAAACACTTCTAGAACACAACAATGTTAACTTTGAAGGCCAATCACTAGATGAAAACATAAAAAAAAATCAAAAGGTTTGGGGGTACACCACAGGATTCTCCATTAAGATTTAATGCACGTATACTTCTCAGATCCACGTTCGAATCTTTTTTTGCAGTGTATCTCCACAGTAGTTCTCTGCTGTCGATATTTGTTGTTCTTTGCGGTGCACTCCTAAGATCCGCACTGTTGAATGATTCAACCTTCATTCATAATTATTCTTGCAACATGACTCTCAACGACTTCACCCAACAAAATTGTTTACAAGATCTTTAGACGAATGAAGACAAACCTATACATAACACAAAAAAAACATGGAGTTCATGAAAAAATTGACACTTTGTACCACTGTACACATGGTGGAATAAACTCCATGATGAGAAAAATTGTATTATTGATGAGAGAATAAACTATTTATACATATGATATCGATACCAAACAGTTATGTCTAAACAGGTTATTAACTGAAAAAACAAAAGAAAAAAAAAACTAATTTCACTAATAATGTACAATAATTATCCCAAAGGATTAGTTAAAATTACTGAAATCATCATAGCATTTTACCGTCACTAAAATGATACAAAACACTTTAACTTCTCCAATTAATTATGTTTGAGCAGAAAGAACTTCTAGATTCTCGTTTCCAACATTGAAAACAAACCCAATTCCTTCTAGGCCATTATTTGGATCAACAACATGTTGGAACCTATAAGTTTATTCATACCTACATTCTATAAAATATTCCTTATTCCATGAGAGTTGGTTTGTTGTTTATTAGAAATTTGAGGAGAGCACATTATTACACACGAATTGCACACACTTCATATTTTATTGATCTTAATGGTTACATATATATAGTATAAATATCACTGACTTTAGCAAATACACATCCTAAGAAAGTGGATATAGGTAGCTAATACAACTCACACATAAGAAAATAACTACTTCTAGATTGAAACCATGAGACTCACAATGACACATGGAAGTATTACTTCCAATACCTTTTATTAATGCTTACATGTAACAAATATTTAAAAGAGAGAAGTTACAACAACAATATTGATCTCTATCATATTTGTTTGATATGGTCATCACTAGCACTCACATCCACTCTGAAATGTCACAGTTTCCGCTCTTTTATTCACCACACTTTCGAGATTCCCACTTGATCCATGTAAGACATAACTGCTTCTAACCATTATTTATGTACTTTTTAGAATTGATGCTTCTTGTCCTCTTGGAATAGGACGGGTTAGTCTTGATACTAAACCGTCCTATGGAACTGCCACCATCTATTGAATCCACGACACTTTGAAGTCTTCATTAGTTATATATGATAAAATTTCATGTATAAAATGTATTTAAAAAAGAATTATACAACTTTACCTTGTATAAAATAACATGTACTCACACTCTCGAAGCACGATGAGTTACACTAGCTTGACCTTATTAAAAACTACTTGTAACTAATGCTCCTGGAGCACGATTAGTCTCATTAGTCTGTTCAATAATTAGCATGTTGCTTATGGTTCTGCATCATTTTAATTTTGTAAATAAAAACATAAATATAACTACCACTCAAATAAAGACCATTTTTTTTAATTAAATAATATAACTAGGCCACCATCTTCAAAGAAAACCTAAATGAGAGTTTTTCATAGAAATCGCCCAAATATTGAATATTTCGGGTCAGAAATACTTTCTCCACAAGACTGGAAGATGATGGAACAAATAAGAATTCAGAAAATTTAATTTATGCACCATTTATTACTATGTTTCCAAATTATTGGAAAAAATCTCCAATAATTGCACCCTATAAGGACCGAACTTCAATTATAACTCAAATTTATGTCAAATTCTTCAGCGAACAAGAAAATATTGGCTTTGATTTTTTCTTAATGAGACACTGTATTCCATAGAAGTGATAATTGACATGACATATGGTCGCCAAAGTTGCGAGTTAGATTCCGTGGAAAAATCAATGGCCATTGTTGTGTATATTTCCAAGCTCATTTCTCTTTTTGTATTTGCATTGAGGAATTCGTAATTGAAAATCGTTGTGCCAAATGACCTTGGTGCAATACAATGATTAAGAATCCTTCCATGCTACCTAATCCATTCAGACACTATGTGATTTTGAAGTGCATATCAAAAGAGATCAATCACATAATTATGGGACTATTTCCCAATTGGCTCTCGACTCTTTGCGACCCTCGATGAGCCCTAATAGTGCAACAAGAGTCCTGCAAATCCCAAGGTTACCAACTTAAATTACCAACGAGGGGTTCATACAAATTTAAGAGGTGTCAAAAATGTATGTGCAACATGCAATGTGTCCTTTTATTTATTTGATGCAATGAAGTGAATGTTATAAAATCAAAGAATAAACTAATTGTAGAAATGGAAATGCTACTCTATTTGCAAGAAGTGGAAATGATGCTTGCTAAAATGCAAGTGATAACCCTAGTTGCAGGAATGAAAAATACTTGTATATTTTCAAAATGTATACCTTGTGCTACTTGCAACAATGTGAATCATTAGTCTAATTGCATAATGTGAAAATTTTTCTTGAAAAGAAACTAATCCTATGCAAGAACAACAATTTGTAATTGAAATACCAAGGGCATGAATTCAAATACATAGTCCTAATCTACTTTTCATTGGTAAATAACCCTCTTAATCACTATGTTCAAAGGGATTTGGCTAGAGTAATATAACTCATATGCATTTCATAAGAAAATCATCATTATTATTCAATTTAGAAATATGTCACCGAATCCTAATTGCAGAATTGCATTTGCAGTGAGAAAAAGGTAGGTTCAAAGTGGTATTAGGCCTTCCTAAATCATGGATTCAAAGCCTATGGGTTATTAATCAAGCCTAAGAGATAAAAACAAAGCTTTTGGAGAAAATCTAGATAAGTTTATACGTGCTACAAGACTGCTACAAGTTTGTTACTCCTCGAGATAACTTACCGAATTCCCAAGAAAATAAAATAAAAACTAGATGGGATTTTTTTGTTATTAATTAGGATGTCCTAGAACTCCATTCCAATTGAAATCACTCAAAATTAGCCCTATTAACATGTGAAAAAAATAACAGAAAGTTATTACTCTAAAAACTGAAAATTCAAGAATTAGTGAGCTAGTTAACCTATCAAATGCCTAACATGATCAAGTGAAAATGCTATGAGGTAAATTTTGTTATTAAATTAAATGATTTTATGACTCAAAACAATTGGAATAAACTAAAATGAGGCTCATTAACATGTTCAAAAAAATAACCAAAAATTACTACTATTTTGCTACAAGAGACTTCCAGAAATTCTAGATTTGTGAACTAGTAAACCAATCCAAGTAGCTCAATGATGAATATGAATGTTTAAAAAAGTTATAAGGATGAATAATAATTATGAATCTGTTAATAAAATTCAAAAAAACTCACTTCAATCATTTATAAACCTACAACAAAGGAAACATCAATACTAAACGCACAAATAGGAAAAATAAGAACAAGAGATGCATTTGAATAAGAAGTGAAAAGAAGAAAAATAAATTGTAAAATAGGGCTATGAGGCTCCTAGGATGGCCAAACCCAAGGATACCCAGATTCCTATGAAGGATACCAAAATTTTTAAACTAAAAATGGAACCAAACTTCATTATATGAATCACATCTCTGCTAGAAATTAAAGTGGAGCTGCTAAATAACAAGATTTCTCCACAAGAAGACTAAAAAATACATGCCCCTAGAGGAAAATTTGAATTCGTACTTATACAAAGTGAGGAGGAAGCATTATTCTTGAAAAGAGGTAGCATTACCCTCCAAAATCCCTCAAAAAGTGGATTTAGTTCCCAACACTAGGAATCTACATTAAATGAGAAGGAGCACAATCATAGATTTTAATCAATGGAGCTCCAGAATTTGTGCAATAATTTCATAATATCTTGTTCATTTATTATCCAATCTTGGACCATCCTGTAGCAAGGAGAAAGTCCCTAGATTATCTCATCCTCCAAGTCTTCATAATCTGCCCAATATTCTCACTATATTCTACAAAAATAAATAACATTAGGCACATAATATGAAATTATATCTAAACCTTCCTAATGAACATATTAAAGTTAAAAATATGTCATCTAATGCAAAAGGAGAGGATTAATGTGTTGAATGATGGTTAGAGGGGCCTTAATTTGTGTCTAATTTGGAGGCCCATCATCCCCCCTACTTTTTCATCCTCTAAGAAAATTAGTGACCTAACCGTATCTCATTCATGACCCTAGTGGTCTCGTTAACACCCCAAGCAAGAATTTTGGCACATATTCTCTTGCTCCATCCTCTTTCTCTTATTCTCTAGATTCTTCTATTGTAGATCCATCTTTTTCTCCAAGTTCTAATTATGCTCGTGTTTGTGTATTATGAAAATAATCCCTATCTATGTCACAAAGTTTCTGAACATTATCCACAACATATATGATAATTGGCATCCTCTGTGGACTCTCTTCAATTGGAACCACCCCTACCCCATTATTGTCACCATTATTTTCCAAAATTTGGCAAACCAATACTCCTAATCCTTCTCTTAGATGTCCCTTTATTGTTTTGGTGAAAAATTTGCTCAAAATCAAGATTTTTGTAGCTCTCTGGACTCTCCTGTAGCAAACTATCTTATCCTGTAACAAATATGTCCCTTCCTATAGAAAATCTATTTATCCTGTGACTTCTTTGTTTTCTAGTGAGAGGCTTATTTGATGCCCCTGTTTTTCTATATTTTGAGACCTTGAGGGATCTTTAAGTGTCTCTTCTTCTGCTTTCAGTTCTCCTCCTCCTTCTTCCTCTCTCTTTTCTCCTTCCTTTTCCTCTTCCACTTCCTCTTCTTTCCTACCTCCAACACTAGATTTTGGTGTCTCTTCTTGATGTGTTGTGGTGAGGGCTTGGGTTTTAATGGATTCCTCTTTATCTAAGTCCACAAATTTAGTCCACAATAAAAGGTTCTTGAGGTGGATTAAGGCATTCATGAAAATGAGGGCATGATGGGCAATGTGATGGTGCCTCCTTTCCCTCACTCTGTCTCATTTCAATCATGGACTAAAGGAGGAAATGTGGGACACTGAGCCTGCTTAGAATTGGTAACTATGTCTGGATCCTTAGATCATAGAGAAGTCTAAATGAGCATTCACAATACTCAACCTCCCCTCACAAGATATTCACTTCAAGATGTTATAGGCTACTTCATCCCAAGGGTAACGGAGGATCTCTCTTACCACTCCATTTTTGTCTTCAATGGGTTACTCTTCAAGGAGGAAGAAGTTTTTCTTAGCTGTGAAATTTATTTTTCTATCCTCTTTTCCAAACATAGTTGAACATAGTCAACCATATTAGAAAACCAATGTGGTTTGAACCATATTAATATTAATACTATTAAACATTTTAAAATTTAACTATGGGTGAGAATGGTTTAACCTTGTTGATTCACCATTATGACTATGGTTGATGATGATTGAGCATGATTGAAATTGGTTAAACATATTAAACTATGGTTGACCACATTCAACCATTGTTCATCACAATTGACCATGGTTAATCTTGATTGACCAAATTCAAGAAGATAGACCTTGATCATGGTTGACAAAATTCAATGATGCTTAATCATGGTTGACCATTGTTGAGCATATTCAACCATGTTTGACCTTATTCAAACATCATTGATCATGGTTTATTAAAGTTGAGCATGGTTGACCATCATTGACCATGGTCAACTATGGTCAATCAAAGTCAACCATTGCTAGCCATGATCAACCATATTTAACCATGGTAAACTATCGTGAACTATGGCCATAACGGTAAATAAATTTATGTGTTCAACCATAAGTAACCATGGTTATAAATGACCAACCATAGTCAACCTTAAACATTCTATGCTCTAGTCACTTGTAATGACCAACCATGGTAAAAATGGTAAAAAATGGTCAACAATCATTCTATGCTATAATTGTTTTTAATATTACACAAACATAATAGTAATTGTTATTAATATTACACAAAATTAATATTAGACATAATATTATTAAGCCTATTTTTAAACCTAACATTATTAAATCTTAAATTAGTATTAAAAAATCTAAACCTAAAATTACTAACCTTAATACTGAAACTTAAAATTAAAACCTAAAATCTATAATTATTATAAAATCTATAACCAAAAAAGTTAAATTATAAAATAGCATAAATTTATGTTATAAACAAAAATATATATATATATATATATATATATATAACTTTATGTTATAAACACACACACACACACATATATATATATATATTATCCGAAAAAATATTATCTTGTATTATAAATTTAAATCTATTAACCTAAAAATATTATATCATAAATTAAATTTAATGGTCAACCATGATCACAATGGTCTAACATAAAGAACCATGGTCTCCATGTTATATCACTATTATTAATACTATAGAAATGTTAATAATATTTATGAGACTTAATGTGAAAAAATATTTAAAATAGTATTTAACTTTCTATATGTTTATAATTTGTACTAATATTTCACAAACATAATAGTAATTGTTATTAATATTAATCAAACTTAATATTAAACATTTTGTGTTCAACCACCTGCAAAGTGTTTATAAACCTAAGGTATTATAAACCCTAAGATTAATATTATAGATCATACAATTATAAACCTTAAGATTATAAATCATAAACCCAATATTATAAACGAGAATATTAAACCCTAATTTATTCAATATCACAATGTGGCATTAAATAAGTAAATTGTGATGAAATATATCATTGTGATTAATATTATAAATCCTAGAAATGATTAATATTATTAACCTAATAAACTAATATTATAAAAAAATAATTAATATTAATATTAAACCTAACAAAATTAAATCTTAATTTAATATTAAAAAACCTAAACCTAAAAGTACTAAACTTAATACTAAAACTTAAAATTAAAACCTAAAACCTATAATAAAAATGTTATATTATAAAATAGCATAAACTTTAGGTTATAAACAAAATAAAAATTATTACATTATCTTTAAAAAAATATTATCTTTTATTATAAATTAAAATCTAAAAATATTAAATCTTAAAAATTTAAACTCAAAAATATTATATTATAATATAATTTAAACTCAAAAATATTATATTATAATATAATTAAATTTCACATAGTCAACCATAATTACAATAATCAAACATAATTAATCGTGATCTTTATATTATATAATTATTATTAATATTGTAGAAATGTTAATAATATTTATAAAACTTAATATCAAAATATTATTAAAACTAATATTTAACTTCCTATGTTATATAATTTTTATTAATATTATGCCAACATAACCTTTTGTTAACCCTTACATTATTAAATATTAATTTAGTATAAAAAACCTAAACCTAAAATTACTAAACATAATACCTATAACTATTATAAAACTTATAACAAAAAAGAAGTCATATTACAAATTAACATAAATTTACATTATAAACAAAATAAAAATAATATTATATTATTTAAAAATAATAATATTATCTTATATTATAAATTTAAATCTAAAAATATTAAACTCAAAGTGGTTAAATCTATAAATATTATATTATATCATAAACTAAATTTAATGCCAACCATAATCAATCATGATTATAATGGTTAAACATAATTGAACCATAATTTCTATATTATGTAATTAATATTAATATGGTAGAAATGTTAATAATATTTATGAGACCTAATATGAAAATATTATTAAAAATAATAAATAATTATGTTATTAACTACTATTATACTAATATAATATTATTGTAAACCTAAAGTAGTATTATTATATTATTTTTTTTAGACTGTAACGGTTATTGGTATTAATGAGCGGCAAAACAGCTGCCGCATACTGGATCATTACAACAATTTCTGGAATTGAGATTTCTGTTACATAGTGATGTATCACGATCTTTGAAGCACCAAGAATGGGCGCCTAGCCTCATAAATTCTGAAACCTGATTTGGATTAACCCAACATTTGCAGCGGAGATCTTGATAGTTCATCGATGCCTTTGCCTCTTCCATATTGCAGATTTGGAAGCAGAGGTTGGATTTGTTAATCGGTCCAAGGAGGCTATGCACTGGCATGATAAAACGAATTTGAACACCCTTAAGTTGATTGAAGCGGCTGGTAAACCAGATTCCCAGCCTGAAACAAGAGGGCTGCCGCTTTATTTTGACGGACCTCCCATTCAGATTGATTTCTCCCTTAGAGCCAAAACCCAGATTTCGCCTATTGCTTGCCCAGCTACTGAGACAGTAGAGAGCGTGATTGGTCAGGAGAGAGGTTGGCATGTCGATCCAGAAAAAGATCGAATTCAAATCCTTTGACTGAATGATTTGGATCGAACTTACAGGTCTGTAATTTGAGCACAAATTTGTGAACAGGTCGACCCTTAGGAGATTAAGGGATGATGCAATCAGATTCATCAACATTTACTAACAGGGATCTCCTGCAACGGGTAGAGCCCAGATTGGCTTCAAGATCAGCTTGCTTGTTCAGTTGCCTCAGAATATGGAAAAAGGATATATGACGGAATTGGGCCAGAGTAAGCCTGATTTTCTTAAGAATGGAGATTAAATGAATCTGCGTAGGATTTGAGTTGAGATTCAACGCTTGTATGATCAGCCTGGAGTCTCCAAAGACCGTCAGAGACATGATGTTCTTTTTGATAGCCAGTTTGAGCCCTTGCCACAGAGCCAGAGCTTCAGCTCTATTATTAGTTTCTATGCCCAGCCCCCATTGATACCGAAACTCAATTGAACCATCCGGATTCAGAAGAACCCCACCTCCACCTGCAGCTCCGGGGTTTCCTTTAGAGGCCCTGTCGAAGAAGAGGCAATGTTCATCCAGTGCAGAGCGCCATTTGATAAACTCCTGTTCTTCAAGGCGGATTTCCTAGTTAGCATGGGGAATAGCAGGGGGCAGGGGCATGAAAACAAGATTTGGAGCAATGTCTTTGAGCCAGAGCTCCTCCTCACAGTCCAAAGCTGCTTCATTCCTCAATGAAGGTTTGGATTCCAAAGTCTCGCCCAGTAGAGCTTGGATTTTAGAGATTATTTTACCTAGAGTACAATTTTCATCTCTGAACAGTCTATTGTTCCTCTCCAACCACAGCTTCCAGCAGATGAATTTTGAGATCCACATCCAAGCTGTTTTGAGGAGGCTTTTTTTAGAGAGACGGAACGGAGATAAGATGGCCCAGTTGTGAAGCAGGTCAGGAATATTACCAGGAATCTCAACTTTGTCAGCTCCAGACCTCAGGACCCCCCTCCAGACATCACGGGCAAAAGAGCAGAGTAGCAACAGATGATTAGCAGACTCTTCCTCTGACACACACAGAGGGCATCTAGAAGGCCCTTCCATTCCACGTTTTCTCAGAATATCTCTGGTGAGAATGTTGTTATGAGCTAAAGTCCAGCAGAAGAAGTCAATTTTGGGGAGCGAAGGAAAGGCCCAAATAAATCTCCATTGAGTAGTGTCAGGAGGAACATTACGAATCGTTGTCCTACTTTTGTAACCTTCAGAGACTGAGAAATTGCCAGAAAGAGAGCCCCACCCTCGTTTGTCCTTAGTTGTTGCTTTGGTCAGAGATTTTCCTTGGAGCATATCTAATAGAATCGTTGCTTCAACCTGCAGCCTTTGGGGGATCTCTCCCAGGTACCATCTGTCCAATTTTCTTCCAGAATCGTCCGTCCAAGTTGAGATGTCCCACAGGGTATTCAGGTTGTTGGACTGTAGCCAGGTTTTAATGTTTGCCAGGCCTTCAATGTGGTTCAGAGGCTGATCACCAAGGATCCGATCATCCCAGATTCTATTTTTTTTTCCATTACCTGGTATCCAATAAAGATTGTGGTAGAATTGCTCCATAGCATGAAGAAAGAGTTTGAAGACCGGAGAACCTTTAATGGTTTTTGGAGGCTGGTCCAAACACCTTAGCCATTGTCCATTGAAGTATTTCTTCCACAGAACTCTCTTACTCCAGGAAGCCTTTCCAGCAACAATACTCCACAGGATTTTGGAGCCCAGAGTGAGATTCTGGGCACCCAGATCTCTTAATTGAAGACCTCCTTCCAGAATTGGCTTTTTAATAGTGTCCCAATTAACTAAATGAAGTCTTTTTTCATTATTTTCCCCCCCTTCCCAGAGGAATCTTCTCAGCAGACTGTCCATTTTACTGAGGAAGGTTTTGGGAGCCAGCAGAATGGAGTGTTGGTAAAGAGGCATACTTGTAAGGACATTTTTCATCAGGATAACCTTCCCAGCATTGTTCAGCCAAGAGGCACCCCAAGCTTGGATTCTAATTTTTAGTTTGTCAAGCAGGGGCATCCAGTGGGCAACTTTAGTAGTGGATTTGAAAATTGGAATCCCGAGATATTTAAAAAACTCCCAGGTATGGATTCCTTTCATCTCTAAGAGTCTGGCAATGTCAGCCAGCTCCTTGACCGAGCAGTTCCAGCCGAAGATAGTGATTTTTAAGTAATTTATCTTGCTTCCCAAGACCTCCTTATAGATGTCCAACTCCTTCTTAAAGGATCTTCCTGAATTTATGCTCGCTCCTCCAAGCAGTAGAGTGTCGTCGGCAAATTGGGCATGGTTAATATCTTTAACATTGGGAACAATTCTGAGGCCTGGAATAGAATGGATTTGTTGACAGCGGTCAAGTTGGAAGCTAAGCACAGAGGCTTGAATAGCGAAGAGGAGCGGGGACAGCGGGCAACCCTGTCTTAAGCCCCTAGAGGCATTGAAGAACTTTGTTGATCGGCCATTAACCAGCGGCGCAATCCAAGGGGAGGCTATACAAGCTTTCACCCAATTTATGAAGGTTATAGAGAAGCCCAGTTTCTTCATAACAGCGAAGAGGAAATCATGTTTCACCCTGTCAAAGGCATTTTCCAAATCGAGCTTTATCACCATTCCTTTCTCTTTTCGCTGGCAACTTGAATGAACTGCTTCTTGCACCAACACAATATTGTCTAGAATCTTTCTCCCTTTGATGAAACCCCCTTGGTTTTCTGGAATGATGTCCGGAAAAATATTCTTGAGACGGTTGGCTATTGATTTGGTAATCAGTTTATAACTTGTGTTACACAGTGAAATGGGCCGAAATCTACCAAAATCAGAAGCTCCTTTCTCTTTCAGAATCAGAGCAAGAAAGGCCGAGTTGATGCTGCCTCCAATCTTGGAACATGATTGAGACTTCCTGACCATTCTCAGGAGGTCTTTGTTAATGATAGACCAGCAAGTTTGATAGAACCTGGAGTTGAACCCATCAGGCCCAGGAGCTTTATCCGGCTCCATGCTGTCCAAAGCCTTCTTGAGCTCATCCATGCTAATCGGAGCAGTCAGCATGGAGTTAACAGAATCCTGAACACAATGAGGAATTTGGTCAAGAGGATAGGCATGAGAGTCTATAGGAGGGTTTTCAGGAGCCGTATAAAGCTCTTGGAAATAGGTGAAAGCAGCTCTTTTGATGCCTTCAGAATCTTTGACCACCGCATCATGGGAGAGGATTTCTGAAATAGATTTGAATTGCTTGCGAGCTTCGGCTTGTTTATGAAAGAATCTGGTATTTTTGTCGCCGGCCTGTAACCATAAGTTTCTTGATTTTTGTCTCCAGTACTCCTCTTCCTCCCTACTAGCTCTATGAAGATTTTTTTGCAACTCAACTTCTCTTTGAATCAGACTTTGGGTAACAACAACATTTTCCATTGCTGATTGATGGGTAGCAAGGTTATCTAAGGAATATTTTCTCTTGGCAGTGGGTGCTTTCAAAGATTTAGCCCACTCCTTGAGTCTTCTTTTAAGGCCCCTCAGTTTTTATTCCCACACATAGAATGGGGAACCCAGGATCTGCCGATTCCAGGCTTCTAAAATCACTTCCTGGAAACCCTCTTGCTGAATCCACAAAGGACTGAATCTAAAGGGAATTGGACCAAGGTTACCATCAAGGGAGAGCTCGAGGCTGATGGGTTTATGATCGGAAGTGCAGTTTGGGAGGATTTTAGAAGAGGCTAAAAGACCACATGTAAGGAAAGAGGATTGGACAAGGAATCTGTCCAGTCGAGCAACTATGTGGTTGGGCCCTAATATTTTGTTAGTCCAGGTATATTTTCCAGCAGAAGGCTTGATGTCCTCTAGATCCCAGTCTAGCATAATGTCTTCCACCCATTCTCTAGCTGGATCCCTTACTAGGGAACCCCCCTTTTTCTCATCGATGGCTAGAGTGACATTCAGATCACCTGCAATAATGATGTTTTCTGGATTGTGCAATAAAATAAAAAACTGAAGCGAGTCCCAGCAAAATTTTTTCTCCGCAGGAAGGACCGGAGCATAAAGATTGAACATACTTACTTGTTGACCAGAGTCTTTGTGGAGGAGCTGAATGAAAATCCAATGAGGGCATATTTCTTCTTGAATCAATTCATATTTGGAGCTGTCCCAGAAGGAAGCAAGCCCGCCAGAGGCTCCTCTAGCATTGACAGCTCTTCCGGGGCCTTTACACCAGAATGTCTTACTAGTTTGGAGGAGCAGATTATCCTCCATCTTTGTCTCCTGGATGAGAAGGATTTCAGGCGAGTGCATCCTAACAATGTCTTTTAGGGCTTCTTCTTTCAGCCTGCTGCCTAACCCTCTGCAGTTCCAGGAGACGTACTTCATTATTTACTGACTTGGGAGGAGGTGACTCCTTTTGGAGCCCTGCTCTGCTTGCGCCCGGATCTGGTGTTCATCATTCCTTTGAGAGTTTTCTGGGAGCCTTGAAGGATGTCCAGATAATTTTTCTCCTCTCTCTATTTTTTCTTGGATTTCCGACCCCTCGTCGACTTGATAGGAGTGATTTGCGAGCCATATGAATCAGTGTCTCTCTCTTCTGACTCGTCCCCTGAGTCAGAGGCTAGGCTGATGTGCTCCTCAATACCTTCGGTTCCCCTTTGATCAGCATCTTCTAGAGGAACAGATGATTTTCCGGCGGTTTCTTTCATTTTTTTCGAATGGTCTTCAGTTTCTTCGTGATTCCCTGAGGTATTCACCTTATCAGCTGATGGGGGGCCTTCTTTTGTGATTGGATTGGCCTGAAGAATGGATTGGGGTTTCCCCATTGTTCCAGATTTTGTCTGTTCAGAGGGCTTTGAGACTGCCTTGCCCTTTTTTATCTCTTTCCATCCTTCTTCTTCCACCTTGTCCCTTGATGGGGCTTTAGGACAGTTTCGTTGGAAGTGACCATGCTCATGACAGATTCTGCACTTAAAGGGCAGTTGCTCGTAATCCAGTTTTTGAAAGTGATGCCAATCTCCAACTGTGAGTTTTATGGCTTCCGACAGGCCAGCTTCGAGGTCAACTTCCACGCAGATTCTAGCGCAAGTGTATTGGCCCCTATTGTTAGATTTGTCTATGAAGCGACCCAGCCCGTTTCCAATCTTCTGCAGGGATTGGAAGCTCCAGCAATGGATCGGCAGGTTGGGGAGCCGGACCCAAACAGGAACCTCCTTCGGGACATTGACAGAAGGGTCGAAGTCAGGGGTCCATTTGTTGAGGAAAAGGTCTTGATTTCCCATGAAATACGGACCATTTCTGAACACCAGGTCACAGTCTTCCTTGGTAGTGAATTCAAAAATAAAAAATCCTCGACCGACAGCGTAACAGATCACGTTGTTTGTCAGCAGAGGCCTCCAGTTCCGTTGAACCCATTCATCTGTCAATTTTGTTGATGGCCATCAACCCATAAACTGCCCGACCAAACCTCTGTCAGCTAAGGTGAGAGCTATTTTGATCGGCTGTTCTTCAGGCAGAGCAATCTCTGGTATTTCATCAAGTTTTTTGATGAATGTTGGAACTTCAGGTAATGTGCGTTTCTTCCCTTTCTGAGACAAGAGATTACGAAATGCAACAGCAGAAGAGATAGGAGGGGGGGGAGAGGGCTCCCCACCCCCAGGCGCATCCATGGTGGCGGTAGACCAGCAATCCCAGACCTAATCGTTGCAGGAGATGAGAACGCACGCGCGAATTTCTGGTCTGTATTATTATATTATTATTAAAGGCAAACTATTATTATTATTATTAAATCTAATCCTAATATTATAAACTTAATATTAAGCCTAATATTATTAAATCTAAATTTAATATCAATAAACCTAAACCTAATTATTAAACCTAAATTTTGAACTTAATACTAAAATTTAATATTAAAACCTAAAATCTTATATCATAAACTAATATAACTTTATGTTATAAACAAAAATAAATAAATAATATCATATCAATTAATATTAAACCTAAAATATTATTTTATACTATAAGCTTAAAGTTTGATTAATACTATAAAACTGAGTTATTAATATTATAAATCTAAGGGATTAATATTATAAATTTAAGAGATTATTAATATTATTAACCTAATAGATTAATATTATAACATAATAGATCAATATTGATATTAAACCTAACATTATCAAATATTAATTTAATATTAAAACCTAAAACCTATAATTATTATAAAACCTAGACATTATCAGCTAACAACTGTCCAAAAACCCTAGTAGCTCACGCATGACCATGGTATGGCTATGCACTGTCTTGCTACTCCCTCTCCTCGGCCCCATGTTGAGGGTTTCTCCTCTCCTTCATATCCTTGCTTCCCCTCTCCTATGCTTCCTCCTCGCTAGTTCAAACTCTTTCCCTCCCTTCCTTGGTCGGAAAACCTTATGGATGCACCGGCCTTGAATGGTACCATTGATGCCGACATTGTAGCTATTAACTCCCTAGTTGATGTAGCCCCCCGATTTAAGAAATAAGGGCCCTCAATTTTGTTAAAAAAGTAGATGAAATCCCTAATATCGCTATTAGTGCCCTGCAAGCCCGCTCTAGAGCCCCACAACTTGCGGACCGAGGCCTTATTGGACAATTCATGGGTCTTTGGCCATCACCCCATTCAGTGTGCTCTTGGATAGAAAATAACTGGAAACCACTTATACAAAGAGAATTTATGTCAACGTTCTGTGGGAAGGGATTCTAGACTTACTTATTTAAAAACATGTTGGGCAAATATCTATTATTCAGGAGTGGGCCATACTTCATGGGTGCTCAGGGGCTATATTTATATAGATGGATTCCTAATTTCAATCCATAATGCAATGTCCCCTCCTCGGTTCTAGTTTGGGTTAAGATTCCTTTCCTCTCGCTCAATTGCAGGAATGATGCTACCTTCCATATGATTGGGAATGCACTAGGGAAATAGATAGATTGTTCTGAACCAAAATAAGGATTATTTTCTTGTGCTCGGATCTGTGTGGAAGTAGACCTCGAAAAAGGGTTGCCTGCAGCTATAAATATATATATGGATAGTTGGTCTCATGTTCAGGAAGTGGAATATGACTACATTCCCTTTAAATGAAAACTTTTCCATGAATATGGGCACTTTGAAAAAGGATGTCCCAAGCATCACAAAAAATCTAAGCAGTAGGGAGAACCAAATGAACAATGGCATAATTCGAAGAGGAAAAAATAAATACCAAGTAGAATAATGAACCAGGGACAACCTTAACCACAATCCCATGGAAATAAGGTTAGTCTAAAAAAACACCAACCCTCACATTCGAAATAGAAACCTTGGGAAATGAAGATGGAACAAATGAGAATAAGTTTGTAGCCCTGACCTCGATTCAAGATGAAGGGGGGCTGCTCATGGAATTAGTGATGAGGTTTCTCTCCCTCCTTTGAATTCGAAGTAGAATTTGGTCCTGCCCACAAGTCTCAAAGAATCCAACAATGCGGGAGATACCACAAATGAAGATGAGGAAGAATAAAGCTTCTTATCCTCGAGAGAAATAATAGTAACAAAATTTCTCGTGAGCTTTGTTGACAAAAATTCAGATCGTGCAAGACTAAGAGATATAGAAATAAATATAAGAAGATCAGGATGAAAAACAAATAAATAAATAAGGAAATAAAAAATAAAGAAGGATAAGGAAATAGGCTTCCAACACACTATCCCTTGACAGTTAGCTGATTTGGGGAACAAAGGAGGGAAGAAAGGGAATGAAACAGGCCCTACAAAAGGGACAACAACCACCAAAGGTAAATAATGAATATTATCTCCTGGAATTGTAGGGGTCTTAGTTCCAGAAAGCGAACAATGGAAGTGAAATCCCTGATACAAGAATAAAAACTAGAAGTCGCTCTCCTCCAGGAGACAAAATTGAATGAGACTAATATCTCCTCTATTCACCCTTTGCTATGGGGTTTAGCAAAATAGAAGCTGATAGTTTGACTTAGGGAGGCCTCTGCACAATGTGGAACCCTGCAAAATTACAATTGGTAAGCTCTTTGAAAAATACTCATTGGATTTCAACCTCATCTAAGATTTTAGAACTACAACAAACTATTTTAGTAATCAATTTATACATGCCTATCCAATTTAAATAGAAACACGAGTGATATAGCTCTTTAATGGAATTAAAAAACTCTAAGTATGGTAGCAACTATATTCTGGGTGGAGACTACAACACCACCTTGGGTCAAAATGAGAAAATGGGAGGCTCCTTGGTTAGGGAAGCTTCCCAAAAATACATGAAGGAATTAATCCTTAATCTCAGTCTATTTGATGTAAAGACACTGAAATTTATTTATACCTGGAAAAATAATCATATTGGCTAGTCCATATTGCCGCTAGACTTGATCGCTTCCTTGCCTGTAACAATTTTCTCATGTAGAACCTTTGCTTAAAATCCTTCATTCTCCCTTGGTGTGACTCTAACCATTGCCCTATTAGCCTCCTTGTTTCTCCCTCGCTTAACCTTGGACCTATTCCTTTTATATTTTCTCTTTTGTAGCTTGACTCTACCGATTTATCTCCAATGGTGTCGTGTTTCTAGTGAGGATGAGTTGATGGAAACCCTGTCTCTATTTGGGAAGCCAAAATCAAAAGGTTAAAATCATACATGAAAAAATGGTTAAAAGGAAACAAGTCTGAAAGGAAATATACGATAACGGACATGGAAAACCAACTAGCCTCCCTACAAGGATAAATGGATTCAACCACGATAATTTTGTCAGACTTCCAAAAATAAGTTGAGGCATTCAAATCTCTTCATAGTAACCTCATAAGATAAGGAGAGTATTGGAAGCAGGAAAATTATTCCATAAGCAGGAAAATTTTAGGGAAAGAAAGAAAAATATCTCTCAATTCCAACATGAGGGGTGAACTCTAAAAAAAATTGAAGAAACAAAAAGAGCAACGTTGGACCATTTTAAGAGTCTCTTTTAGGAAGACCCTTTATGTGACTGGGGAAATGAGGATTTTTTCCTTGAAACCGTCCTAGAATTGGTCTCTTCTAAAATTAATAAGGCTCTGATCTCACCTTCATCTACTGAGGATATTAAGTCAACTTTTTTCTCCTTCTCTCCGGATAAATATCCTAGTCCGGATATCTTCTCTCTAAACTTCTATCAAAACTTCTGGGATGTAATCCATAAATATTTATGTATAATGATTGGTTAATCCTTCAAAAGTTTCATTTTGGGATGTGGAATTAACTCCTTTTTGGCCCTAATCCCCAAAGAGTCGTGCCCATCCTCATTCGCCAGATTCAGGCCGATGTCTTGCTATAACATCTCATACAAGGTGATCTTGAAACTTTTAGCCACCAGACTCTAAGGCATACTCCTACAATCTATCTCTATTAACCAGGGGGGGTTTTTTTCAGGTCGTAAATTTTTTGACAATATTATTATGATACAAGAAGCTATTGATTGTAGCTGGAAAAGAGGAGATTAAGGAATGATAAGAAAATCAGAAATGGTGAATGATTTTGACAGAGTACACCATGGTTTTCTTTTGAAAGTAATGAGAGAGATGGGATTTGATTATAATTTTATAAAATGGATCACTTTTACCATCTCCTCTCCTTGGAAATCCCCTATTGTAAATTGAAGGGTTGTGGACTTCTTGAAAGCCTCTAGGGGGTTTCGTCAAGGTTTTCCCCTCTCCCCTTTCCTCTATAGTATAATGGGAGACTCTTTGAGTGGACGATTGGAAGAAAATCAAAGATATCAACATCTCTCGGGGATAAGATATAAAGAAGGAATCATAAGTATTGACCATGGACAATTTGATGATTACACTGTATTTTTTGGGGGGAATCCTTTGTGATTTCCAAAAATTTCAAAGCTAATCTGGAAAATTCCACCAAGCCTTGGGAGGGGCCACAAATTATAAAAAAATTCAAGCCTACATATGGAACATTTCTCCCCAAAAATATAAAAAGATTGAATAGATCCTAAGATTCAAAACTGTCAGAGACTGGAAAGACTTCATCTATCTTGGGCTCCCCATCTTCCTCATAAGGGAGAATTTAAGTGCGTGGCAGAAGTTTCTCGATAAAATAAAGATGAAAATTGTAAACTAGGGAGGCATCTGGTTAAATATATCAGGAAGAATAATCTTGCTGAAATCAAGTTTTCCTCCATCCCACTCTATCAGTTTTTAGCTCTCCAGGCTCCTAAGTACATTGTGTAATAGCTTGAAGTCTACATTAGGAAGTTCCTATGGGAAGGAGGTATGCAAGAAAACATATAATTTCACCTTGTAAATTGGAAAACAATCAGGTCACCCAAGCTGCACGGTGGGCTAGGAATTCGGGACCCATCCTTAGCTAATACGACAATGGGAGAAAAAATCCACATCAAACATGATTCCTAAATGAATTTGGATCCGTGCTTTTAGAAAAATAGATGCAGATCAGAGGCATATCATAAATACTATGTTTTAATAACTAACCAGTTTATGATCATTTTAATATCTCCCTTCCCAAACATGAATTGGGTTTTTTAGAGGTCTGATGGCTCAAGAAAGCAACAAGGTTGGGAGAAACATGTTTTGTACTCAGAGTTTGAGAAAAATAGTATTGATCTCTTCTTAAATGTACCACCCACTAAAGACATGGTTTTTAAACTTTGGCCAAATGATGATGACGAATTTGAAACCATAAACTGGAAATCTTGTGTGACAAATATGACAATGATAACAAAGAATGTGGTGTTGTGCTCATGCCACAAAATACAAGAGTTGGGAGTGATGAATTCTAAATAAACAACACAGGAAAAAATAAAGTTTAAATCAATAGAATATGTTTAAAATAACAAGACAGATGATGCACAAAATGATGATACATATGCAACTGATGTCACTGTTGATGTCAACAATGTCAATGGTGTTGTTGGGAAGAGGAGGTGATGAGTTTCTTGAGGAAGAGGATGGAATTTTACAGTCACCCATTGATAAATCTGATGAAGAACTAGGTCTGTGCCTACAATTCTGTCAGGGTAGGAAATATTCCAACAAAATGGAGTTGTCACCAAAGAGGAGGGTCCATAAGTCCTGAAGACTTGGAATGTAGAAGAGGAAGGTTGCAAGGAAAATTATTATATTAAATATCATGAAAATTTTACCTTCTATGAAATGGAAATTAACTATGTCGACTTCCAGTGTTTCTCAGATTCCAAAGAAAGTTTTGAAAGTGATGATAAGGAGACGAAAGTGCAGAGCTATCCTGTATGTCATTTGTGTACAAGAAAAATTACCGAAAGTTCCTGGATATATTTATTCTATAGTATCCTTGCACATAAATTTTGTATGAAAGGACTGATGGATGGATCAATGAATACTAGTAAAATTATGATATAGATATATCATATAGTACATAAGGCCCCACTCCTTCCAAAAATAATATGCAAGTTCAAAACCATTCACAAAGAATATCACCTCTAACACAAGTGTAGCCCTTATTCATGCTGCCATCTCTAATGCTTTTATAAAGGAATTAAGGCAAGAAACATCCAATATCATAATATGTGCTTTGCAAAACAATACAGAAATAAGGAGAAATTTGCAAAAAGGGCAGTTTCAATTTTCTCACAAACCCTATAACATCCAAATCAATGCACAAGTATGCCTGCTGAATATGTTTTCTAAGAAATGGTTTGGAATATTAAAAATAGTTTTTTCATTAAAAATTAATTATTTTATCTATTATTTTATAAGAAAGTTCATTTAATCTGATTTGATCCAAGTCCAAGTCAAATCCCAATTAGATAGGTTTCCAAGTCCAAGTCAAAACCCAAATTGATAGGTGGCCAATTCTAAAATATCAATTATGAGTTTTAAAACTATGATTTTATGGGCCCAATTTAATAAAGTTTACAAATATTAAAATGTACATATGTAACATGGAAAGTTATTCAATCAAATTATTTTGTACTCAAGATTTCAAAATTTGTGATTATGTAACTAATCAACGATTCTACCAAGTTTGGTCATAAAAACTCTCTATTGATCTCATTGGTCATCATGTAGTTAGAACTGTGAAAATTAAATAGTTTAAGCCAACTCCTATAAATTATCTAATTATGAAGCTAAGCTTGCTCAGTTGGAGCTTTGTCATATAAATTACCTAACCATAGCGACAATACTATAAATAATACAAGTAGAGTGTTTGAACTTTGAATCGATAAGAAGAAACATTTCTTACTCATGGTCAATGATAAAACTGGTTTGTAGTCACATTCACTAATGTCAGTAAATAACAAAGAGAAGGTGTTTCAAAATTATGAGTAGCAATCTAAAATGTTAAGCTAGAATTTTTTTGGAAAGTTAAGTAGGATTTTTAAAATTATAAGAAGAAATTTGGAATTTAGAAGACATAAAATTAATAAGCACTTAAAAAATAGTTTTGCAACCCCGTAACATAATTTTAATTAGTGGTTCTTTCCACTACATTCCTTATACCTTATAAATGTTTCATAAGGGAATGTATAACTAGGTAATATCAATTTAAGGCCATTGGCAGGCCATCTTCATGATATCGCTCGCTTATTTGTTTCGATAGAATTTTCCCATATCTTCAGGGAGCTTGCCATCTTCATGAGATAACTGATTTATTTGTTGAGATATAATTTTCCCATATTATCAGGGAACTGAATCAAACAACAAACAAACTCTCTAAGGAAGGAAGTTAGTTACCTAAAAATCAAATCATACTACTGGAATTCATAAAAAATGCCACTAGTTGATTGTAAATATTTTTAACAATAGTAGGAGAATTATATATGCAAAGTAATAAAATTCATTTTCGGTTTTAAAAAAGTAATTCCAATGAATATATGCTGAAATTAGACCAATTTAAAAAAAAATATGCATACATGTAAATTCATGTTTTGAACAACAAAACAATACGACTTTAATTGTATTTTTTTCCCGAATTGCACAGTTAATTCTTAATATTTCTATCAAAAATTAAAAGCAGAAGAGCAGTGGGGCTTAGCATGGCACTGAATTACCTGGAACCGAGATGAGGAGACGAGGACGAGAACATCGAATGAGCACACCAAGGACACATAGTAGACGATGAGGATATGAGGAGACGAGGACGAGCACACCAAGGACGTAGAGGAGACAAGGACACCAAGGATGAGAAAAAGAGGAGAAAAGGACCCCAGGAGTCTTGCAAAAACCCCGCCCAAAAAAGTGAAATTAACATAGATGATAAAACAAATAAACATAAAAAACAGAAAAACAAACCAAAAACACACCTCCCAATGCTCTCCAACGGTCATACAACGCTACAAAAAATTCCTGAAAATATTCTTGCAGTCTGAGGGCCACTATATTTATAAGAAAAATTTTGACTGAACATTTAACGTAAATTTTTCTACCTTCGGCCAAAAATCCGGTTACCATTTCTGTCAACGTAAATAGTGGAAAAAGTTTGATAAACAATGGAAAAAGTTCGGCCAAACTTTTGGGAGAGTGAAATTTGCGGGTTCGTTTCTCATGAAAGTGTAACTTATCTTCATACATTCACCCTTAATTATATGATAATGAAAATAATGATTAATATTGCTTTAGTGCAACTCAATAAACAACAATAAGTAATAATGAATGATAGTTTGTACTGTTAATTATCAGTAGAGTATACCATGGTGATTGGTTTCCATTTTTGTTTGCATGGTCTTGGGTTTGTATGGGGAACATGGTGTCTCTTTTGAGATTGAGATTCATAAAAAAACAAGGTAACGTAAAATGTGAGAGGGCATGATTATGATCATGATGAAATGTGATGGAAAATTATTCGTCACAGATGATTTTCTTGTCAAATATAGTAAGACAATTTCACCACTCATCAACATTCTTTGTTAAAACAATTAAAATATACATTAGAGTTACATAAACTAATAAATTTAACAAATTTTGTATATTTGAAATTCCTACCCTCATGATAACTCAATTTTATTTTCGAGATTAGGCCACCATATATTTAACAAATGTTTTAGATTTGAAATTCGTACCCTAATCATGACTCAATGAATTAACTTTGATTGTGAGATTAAGCCACCATATAGATTTCCCCATAGAAGAGACAATTCAACTACACAGGTCCATTCTTATTAGACATAATGAGTGTAAAACGTGTATAAAAAAAAAAAAAAAAAAACCAAATTTTCCCTATTAAATAAAATTGATCATAAATTTATATAAATATGATAATTAATAAAAATAATAAATATATATAAAAACTGTAATTATTAAAAATAATAGTAACTAATAAAAGTAATTTTATATTATAATTGATCAAAATATGGTTATTAAATTGCAATTGGATTTTAAATAGCATATAGATATTGTAATTAGTAAAAGTAATAGTAACTAATAAAAAACATTTGATATTATAATATATAAAAGTATGGTTATTAAATTGAAATTGGATTTTAAATAGCAATATAGGGTTAATTTAGAGTTTAAATTTTATATTTGATTTTATTAATAATTTTTTATTAACAATAAATAAATTTAAACTATGAAAAACAAATCTAATATATATGATGATAATCATACCATTAAATTATTTTTTACTATAAATTTTAAATTACTAAACATCATATACTTCATTAAATTTTCAATATATATTATCTATAACACTATATAAATATATCTTATTTCTCATATATAAAGTGTTAAATTGTTCCAATTTCTCTATCTTTTTATTAATAGCCTTAACTTAGGTTTTAGAGGTTCAAAGAAATAAGTGTGATCATGGAAATTTTAATTAAGAGTTGTAAAGCATATAAAAATGGAAAATGGGTTTGATTTATCTCTGAATTCCCTATCATGTTTAATATCAATCTAATTTTATTATTATTATTTTTTATGTTTTTTATTATTTTTATTATTTTTTATTATTTTACAATTAATAATAATAATAATATGTTAAATATAAAATTATATTAATACTAAATATACAAATTATATTATAAAAATTATGATAAAAAAATTTAATATTTATAAATTTATATGAAAATAAAATAATTAAAAAACGAAAAAACTATCATGAATTTTCCTTTTCAAAAAAGTTGAGGTGTGAAATCCCAAACTTGATACAAGTCTAAAGACAATACACTATAAAATGAGATAAGGAAATGAACATAATCTATGAAAGGTTTTAGTCTTCTCATTCGAATTTCCATCTTTCTCAATTTTTTTCATTCGTAATATAACATTTCTTTTATATAAGTCTAAAGACAATACACTATAAAATGAGATAAGGAAATGAACATAATTTAAGAAAAGTTTTGGCCTTTTCATTCGAATTTCCATCCTTCTCAATTTTTTCATTCGTAATATAACATTTCTTTTAGATAGCATTAGGATTATGTTAGAAGGATTATGTTAGAATAAAATAATAAGGAAAAAATAATATTTAGACATTTATATTAAATTTTGAAAAATATAAGTATCATTATAGTATATTATAAAAATAAATAAGCATAAAGATACGAAATAGAGATTTTATATTTTTCACATGATAAATGTTAAAGTGAGATTTTGATTTTGTATTATTTAAAATATGTTTTTAAATTTATAAATGAATTTATTTTTTTCATTAACATATATATAGCCATATATTAACTACAAATGATACAATTAATTTTGATATATATTATGGATGATAGAGACATTTGCATGATAGATAAATAGGTCTATAATATCTACTTGTGATGGATATACAATATGCATTTACTTGTACCTAAATTATATATACAGTAGCACAATTACATTAATAAATGTGGTTGACATATGTCGATAGGTGTACATCAACCATATTAATAGTTAAAATTTGTAATGTATGGATTTAATGTTCATATTAGTATTAATATTAAAATCCTTGAAACCCAGAAAAAAAGATACAATACACGCTAATAAAAGTGGTCAAGTTTTTATTATTAACCTAAATTGCAAACTTGCTTCAAAATTCCTTTGCAATTTATATGTCTTTAAAAAAATAACACTATATCATTAATATTTTCATAGCCAATAACTATTATGAATATCTAATTTTTTTATTTTTTTAACTCATATTAAAAATATGTTTTTATTTCTTAAATTAAATTAAAATATATTTTTTTAATATCCTGAAAGCTTGGAAAAAGATACTATAAACACTATTAAAAGTGAAGATTTTATTATTAACTTACTAAAACTGGTTGAATTTTCTTCAAAATTTCTTTACAGTTTACATGTTTTTAAAAGAATAACATTATATCTTGTTATTATTTTCATAACTAATCACTATTATTATAACTACATAAATTTATTTTTGTCAAACTTATCTAAAGAATATGCTATTAACTCTTAAATTAAGTTAAGACCTTTTTTTAATGTTAAAATGAAACTCATAACTTACATATTAACACTAAACCTTCAAACTGAAATTGATTGAAATTTTGGACCATTCCATTCACATTGAAATATGTGACCATTCTTACATATTAACACTAGATCTTGGACGATATCCTTCCCATTGAAATATGTGACAATTCGATTGGTACGTGACAATTCGATTGGTACTGGTAGCAGACAAGAAAAGAAATGTGAGGAAGAATTTGAAAAAAAGTGTATATGACTAGGAGAGCTTCCTTTACCAATAAACATGCAAGCAATAATCGAATACAGATAATCTGCTCTTGGACATGATCGAATACAGATACATATATTCTCACACCTAACAGAGTGGCATGTGCTCTGGTACATTATCATTTAGGGCATAAGACAAAAATTATAGATATTTATCATACGACATGCCTTCTATTCTCATTCTGTAGCAAACGTGCCCCTCAACATTTTCGACCCCATTCTGGGCTTATTGCAATGGAAAATATCAGTCTCACAACATTTCAAAAAGACCCGAGAAGCTGAGCATGAAATGACCCGCTTGCAACTTTCCTAAGCAGGTTTTAAGCCTCGGTGGATTATGGAACATGCCAACATTACTATTTAACCAATAAATAACAATAATAATAATTTATTTATTCATTTTTAAACTTAAGAGAATAATATTAAACTCAAAGGATAAATATTATAAACCTAAAGTATATAAACCTTAAGATAAATATTATAAACCCAAGGAATTTATATTAAACCTTATGATTATAAACCCAAGATATTTATATTAAACCCTAGGATTAGTATTATAAACCTTATGAATAATAGAATACCCTACGAATATGAACCCTTAAAATGATAAACCCAAGAGATTAATTCTAAACCCCCAAAGTATTATAAAGTCATGGGAATAATATTAAGCCTAAGGGATTAACATTATAAACCAAGGGATTAAAACTAAAAATCCAAGGAATTATAAACACAAGGGAATAATATTAAACCCAAGTGCTAAATATTATAAACTCAAGGGATAAATATTATAAACTCAAGATATATAAACCATAATATAAATATTATAAACCCTAAAATAAACATGTTTGACCATGGTTCAACATGGTTGATTTTCATATTGATACAATCTTTCTCACAATGCGACGTTGGACTATGGTTCATCATGATTGATTTCCATATTGAGACAACATTTGTCACAATGGGATTTTGGATAATGGTTGACCATGGTTGACCATGATTGATTTTCCTATTGAGACAATATTTGTCACAATGCAATGTTGGAACTTGGTTGACCATGGATGAATATGGTTGTCATAATGTGACATTGGGCCAAGAGAAAATAGTTGTCACAATGTGACCATGGTTATTGACCGTGGTTGACCATGATTGACCCTGGTTGACTAGGTTTGATTTCCATATTGAGATAATAATTGTGAGAATGTGACATTCAAACATGGTTGACAATGGTTGATTTACATATTGAGACAATCATTGTCACAATGTAATATTGGTGGATTTTCATATTGAGAAAATCTTTGTCACAATGTGACATTGGACCATGGTTGACTGTGATTTTAAACTCAATGGATTTATATCAAACCCAAATATTAATATTATAAACCCTACGGATAATATATTACCCTAGGAATATGAACCCTTAGATTAATAAATCCAATATATTGATATTATAAACCCACAGGAATAATAAATCCAAGGGACTAATACCAAAAACCCAATGAATTATAAAACCAAGGGATAAATATTATAAACCCAAGGTGTAAAAACCATAAGATAAATATTATAAACCCTAAAATAAACATGGTTGACCACGTTTTATCATTGTTGATTTTCATACTGATACAATCTTTGCCACAATGTGGCGTTAGACCATGGTTGATTTTCATATAGAGACAATATTTGGCAAGATGTGACATTGGACCATCGTTGACCATGGTTGACCATGAGTGTAAACCCAAGTGATTTATATTAAACCCTAGGATAAATGTTATAAGCCTTATGAATAATATTAAACCCTAGTAATATGAACCCTTAGATTAAGAAACCCAAGGGATTGATATTGTTAAACCAAGTAAATAATAAACCCAAAAGGTCAATTCTAAAACCCCAATGTATTATAAACCCAAGGGAATAATATTAAACCCAAGGGATTAATATTATAAACCCAAGGTATATAACTCCTAAGACAAATATTATAAAAACTAAAATAAACATGGTTGACCGCGGTTGATCTTCATATTGACACAATATTTGTCACAATGTGACGTTGGACTATGGTTGACCATGATTGATTTTCATTTTGAGATGAAATTTGTCACAATGCGAGTTCAAAAATGGTTGGTCATGGCTCACCATGTTTAATTTTTTTATTGAGACTATATTTGTCATAATGCAACATTAGAACATGGTTGACCATGGATGACCATGGTTTTCACAATGTGACGTTGGACCAATAGACAATATTTGTCACAATGTGACCATGGTTGACCGTGATTGATTTTCATATTGAGACAATCTTTGTCACAACACAACGTTGGAACATGGTTGACGATGGTTGATTTTTATATTGATACAATCATTGTTAGAATCTGACATTGGTTGATTTTCATATTGACAAAATATCTATGAAAAAGTGAAGTTGGACCATGGCTGGCCATGATTATAAACCCAAGGTATTTATATTAAACCCAAATGTTAATATTATAAAGCCTATAAATAATATTATAGCCTAGGATTATAAACCCTTACATTAATAAACCCAATGGAATATTAAACCCATGCGATTGATTCTAATAACCGAAGGGAATAATATTAAACATAAGAGATAAATATTATAAACCCAAGGTGTAAAAACCTGAAGATAAGTATTACAAACCCTAAAATGAACATGGTTGACCATGCATTACCATAATTTTTTTTATACTAAGACATTCTTTGTCACAATGCGACTTTCAATCATGGATGACCATGGTTGACTATGGTTTATTTTCATATTAGGAGAGTCTTTGGAACAATGTGACATTCGACCATTGTTGACCATGATTCTAAACCCACGATACTTATATTAAATCCTGTAATCAATATTATAAACCCTAGGAGTAATATTATACCCTAGGAATACGAACACTTAGATCAATAAACACAAGGTATTGATATTATAAACCGAAGTGAATAATAAACCCAAGGGAACAATTCTAAAATACCAAGGTATTATAAATCGAAAGGAATAATATTAAACCCAAGTGATTAATATTATAAACCCAAAGGATATAAAACTTAATATAAATATTATAAACCCTAAAATAAACATGGTCGGCCACCATTGATTTCCATATTGACACAATATTTGGCATAATCTGGCATGGGACCATCGTTAACCATGGTTGATCATGATTCTAACCCCAGAGGATTTATATCAAACCCAAGGATTAATATTATAAACCCTATGAATAATATTATAACCTAGGAATATGAAGTGTTAGATTAATAAAACCAATGGATTGATATTATAAACCCAATGGAATAATAAACCCAAGGGATCAATTATTAAACCCCAAGGTATTATAAACCGAAGGGAATTATTAAACCCATAGGATTAATATTATAAACCCAAGGTATATAAACCTTAAGATAAATATTATAAAACCTAAAATAAACATGGTTGACCATGATTGATTTTCATATTGACACAATATTTGTCACAATGTAACATTGTACTATGTTTGACCATGATTGATTTTCATATTGAGAAAATCTTTGTCACAATGCGATGTTGCACCATGGTTGACCATGGTTGTCACCATGTGGCGTTGGACCAAGAGACAATCTTTGAGATAATGTGACCATGGTTATTGACCAAGGTTGACCATGATTGACCATTCTTGATTTCCATATTGAGACAATATTTGTCACAATTCGATGTTGGGACATGGTTGACCATGGTTAAATTTCATATTGAGACAATTATTATCACAGTGTGACACAAGTTGATTTTCATATTGAGAAAAATCTTTGTGAGAATGTGACATTGGACCATGGTTGACCATGATTATAAACCGAATGGATTTATATTAAACCCAAAGATCAATATTATAAACCATATAAATGATATTATACCCTAGGAATATGAACACTTAGATTAATAAACCCAAGAGATTAGTATTATAAACCCAAGGAAATAATAAATTCAAGGAATTAATACTAAAAACCCAAGGGATTATAAACCCAATGTAATAATATTAAACCCAAGGTATAAAACCCTAAGATAAATATTATAAACCCTAAAATAAACATGGTTGACAATGCTTTACCATCATTTATTTTCACACTGAGACAATCTTTGTCACAATACGACAGTCGACCATGGTTGATCATGGTTGATTTCTATATTGAGACAATCTTTGGAAAAATGTGACAATGTACCATCACTTACCATGGTTGACAATGATTCTTATCCCAAGGGATTTATATTAAACCCTAGCATTAATATATAAAACTTATGAATAATATTATACCCTAGGAATATGAATCCTTAGATTAATAAATCCAAGGGAATAATAATCCTAAGGGATCAATTCTAAAATCCTAGGGTATTATAAACCCAGGGAATAATATTAAACCCAAGGGATTAATATTATAAACCTAAGGGATATAAACCCTAAGATAAATATTATAAACCCTAGAATAAACATAGTTGACCATGGTGGACTGCAGTTGATTTTACTATTGACTTAATCTTTGTCATGATGCAACGTTAGACTATGGTTTACCATGATTGATTTTCATATTGAGACAACATTTTTCATAATGCAATGTTGGAAAATGCTTGGCCATGGCTGACCATGGTTGATTTTCATATTGAGACAATCTTTGTCACAATGCGATGTTGGACCATGGTTGTTGGACCAAGAGATAATATTTGTCGCAATGTGACCATGGTTTACCATGATTGACCATGGTTGATTTCCATATTGATACAATCTTTGTCACAATGCAACGTTGGAACATGGTTTACCATAGTTGATTTTAATATTGGGACAATCATTGTCACAATGCGACATTGGTTGGTTTTCATATTGAGAAAATATTTATCACAATGTGATGTTTGACCATGATTGACCATGGTTATAAACCCAATAGATTTATATTAAACCCAAAGATTAATATTATAAGTCGTATGAATAATATAATACCCTAGGAACATGAAACCTTAGATTAATAAACTAAAGGGGTTGATATTATAGATCCAAGGGAATAAAATTCAACCCAAGGGATAAATATTGTAAACCCAAGGTATAAAACCCAAAGATAAATATTATAAACCCTAAAATAAACATGGTTAACCATGGTTGATTTTCATATTTAGAAAATATTTGGAAAACAGTGATATTGGACCATGTAAGACCATGATTTACCATGATTGTTAACCACAAGGTTTATATTACGATTGTTGATCATGGTTTATTTTCATATTGAGACAATCATTGTCACAATGTGACATTGGTTAATTTTCATATTGAGAAAATATTTGTGACAATGTGACGTTGGACCATAGTTGAACATGATTATAAACCTAATGGATTTATATTAAACCCAAAGATTAATATTATTAAACCTATGAATATTATTATACCCTAGGAATATGAACCCTTAGATGAATAAACCCAAGGTATTGATATTATAAATCCAGGAGAATAATAAACCCAAGGGAATAATATTAAACCCAAGGGATTAGTATTATAAACTCAAGGTACCTAAACCCAAAGAAAAATATTATCAACCCTAAAATGAACATGTTTTTTACGGTTTACGATGGTTCATTTTCATATTGATAAAATCGTTGTTACAACGTGATGTTGGACCATGGTTTATCATGATTGAGCATGATTTATTTTCATATCGAGACAATTATATTCACATTGTGACGTTGGACCATGTTTGATTTTCATATTGAGAAAATATTTATCACAATGTGACATTGGACCATGGTTGACCATGATTCTAAACCCAAGGGATTTATATTGTAAACCATATGAATAATACTACAGCCTAGGAAAATGTACCCTTATATTAATAACCCCGCTGAATTAATATTATAAAATCAAGAGAATAATAAACCGAAGGGAGTAATATTAAACCAAAGGGATTACTACTAGAAACCCAAGGGAGTAATATTAAACCCAAGGGATAAACCATTACATTAATAAACCTAAGGGATGGATATTCTGAAACCCAAGAGACTAATAAATGTAAGGGATGAATACTGATGCAGGAGCATTAGGCTCAAGACAACATTTTGTACATAAATAAACATAAAGGGGCCTCATGTTTTTGGTTCCCTATGAAATTATGCATATCTGAATTATTTTTAGCTAATTGTAGAGAAAGTGTAACTGCCCGAATGATTAGTGGGCAAAGGAAGAGACAGTCCGTCTCTGTCTGTCAGATGGTTAGGCTAAAATTTAGAACTGTAGGAATTTGAAGATTTGTTGAATCATCAAAGAATCTGAATCGATGGCAGAGTCCGGGGGACCTGTAGAGAAAGAACTGCGTAGACTGCATGGTGCTATAGAGTTGAAGGCCATCATATTGAAGATCTGGCTGCTAAAAGGTTGTAAGTAAGCTCACTGTATAAATGAGGAATTTGATTTAGTATTATTGTGCATTTGTCGAGTTAAATCATGTGTGAATGTATATATGTTTTCTTGATGAAGGATAATGGATTTCTATGTAATTGAGCTCGAGTCCAATAAGAAAGGGTATGGAAATCTGAGTGATAAAAACTTTGTTAAGAGCCATGACAATAGACTGTGTGTCAAGGAGTGATTGTGTGGAAATTCTATGGTGAGAACAGTGCGTACTAACCCCCTGAATTAAAAGTTAATTAGGAGAAGAGGTGTAAAGTTTGTCCATATGATTCAGAAGTTCGATTTGACTCCACGAAAGGGAATTCTGAATTCAATTGTGTTTTGATCCCTGATGAGGGCACAATTGAGTTAACCTTGGCCATTTATTGCGTGTGGTTGAATCAGAATCAACTCTGCGAGGAAACCTCTTGTTTCCTCCATGCCTGTCCTTAGATACACACCTTCGATGAATAGATTGACTGTAGTTGTCCTGGGTGAATTTCCATAAATCTATGTCTGTCCTCGAATGCTCATCCTCGGTGAATATATGGAACGCGTTGTTCTGGTTTGGAGTGGGCGAACAAAGGCTCTGTCAGAGAACAACCGGAAGTCGGATTTTGTACGCTCAAGGAGCATTGAACTCTACCTGTGATGAAAATAAGGTCGAAGGATAGTTGCAAATGAAATGTTCTATGAACATTTAATTAATATCCCGTGTACATGTAGATTGAATATAAGTCGAGGTTGAGAAGGGAGTCAACATGACGTGAGGAATCCACATGTGAAGATCGATGGGTTTATATGCAATACAGGTTTTTACCTTAGGCCAATGAAAAATAGAGCTCCCGCCTGTAAAAGAATTATAAGAGGGTGTATTGTATGGTTTTATAACCTTTGAGCTCCTGCATTTTTAAGCCAGATAGGAGGTGTGTGGTTTCTTAACTAAAAGAGGATTTTCATTAATATCTCAATCTCAGATTGAGATATTAATATACATAGATGTATTTAATTTTCCAGTTAAAGGGAAACAAAGTGTGTTGAGTTTGAACATAGTGGGGTTTTTTTTGCTTGAGAAAGAAATTTTGGAAGCAGTTTCTACCGACAAATAAGGGACTGTGGGTATTAGTCCCATCATAGTGGTATCGGATCCAAATTTAAAATAGCTCTTTGAAAGTTGATTTTTGAAATGCACATATACTGGAACCAAAAAAAAATAGTTGATGTTTGAATCTGTTTAACAGAAAATTTGTAGATTTGCAGCGAAGATCTCCAGATGAGCAGAATCTGGATTTGAAGAAAGGAGTCTTGAAGATTGCAGCAGGTAGAAATGCAGTGTAGGTGAGAAAAGAAACAAGATCATTCAGGGATCTTGAGACGTAAGGTGATGATCCTTATTTGAACTCTGGTTGGAAGGATTTGTTTGCAGAATACAAAGTGCAAGCAAGTGAGGAAAGAATCTCAGCAAGAAGAAGATCATAGCTTGAAAGCAGTGATAGAAGAAGGCCAGCAAGGGATTCTGAGTGAAGAAAAGTGTGGCAGAACCTGGAATATTCCCAACAAAGGTTGGATGACAGAAGAACAGAGGTGTTCTTGAGAGAAGTTGCAGAGTGAAGAATAGAGAGAAGAAGAAAGTGCTCAGAAGGTTCCAGCAGAAGGGGACCAGTACTTGCCAAAAGTTGGATCCGGAGGAAGGGATTAGTGAGGTAAGTTGCAGCAAGAGAGCTTGTTGTTGCAGAGGCTTAGTGCAGCTTATAGGAGGAAATGGCTATTGATAGCCACAGCAAAGATTTCATGGGTTCTGAGAGAGGCCACAACAGAAGAGTGAGGGAAGATGCCAAAGCAATTGGCATGAGGAAGAGACTCACTGATGAAGAATATTGGAAAGAGATAGCTGATATCAGTAAGCAGATTTATGAACTGGAGAAGATGATAGAGGAGAACCAGAGAGTTGGTTGGATCATGAAAAAGAAGGTTAAGTGGCAGAGGCCACAGAGGAATAAGGAGAAATTGATGAATGCTCAGAAGAAGGGATAAATGCTCAGAATAATTGATTATTTAGAGAAGGACTTGGAGATTGAAGCTTTAAGTGGGACCAAGGGGTCCAAGAGCCTTGCATCTGACATATTTTGTATGTTTGTAGGAACAACAGGTGGGAAAGAATAGACTGCTGATGTTGTCACTGAGGAAGAAAATGGAGAAGCTACATGTTTTGAAGATGTCCATGCACAGTTGGAGAAAGGTTCTGCTTTCCAACATAGTAGAAGCAAAGGAGATTTAGTTTATGATATTGGCCAGAAGCTAGAAGTTGACCAACTTGTAGAATTTGAAGCAGAGACCATTGAAGAATATCTAAAGCATACGAAAGACTTGGAACAGTGGGAAGGTTTGGTGATCAAATCATCAAATGAGACCATGAGGTCTTATGTTTTTGCATCTGATAAGTTGTGTATGAATGCAGGTATTGATGGAGACAGTTCACATGATGGAATTATGACAAATGAAGCTAACTATTGCCAAGAAAGATATGATGAGTGTCTTTCAGGTGAAGATCATATTGTGAAGGAATTCATTAATTCCTTATTTTATAGAAGGGATTTCCTCAAGGAGGACATGACAGTTGTGTTTTTTGATAATGATTTTGTCATTAATGATGATAATGACAATTTTCTTCTATTGAATGGCCAAGTAAAGGGTGATGGACATATAGCTGAAGTTTTTGCAGAGATGGGAAATCAGAATCCTATTCTGATGAAGGCTGAGGAGATAGTGACAACAGAAGATAGTGAAGAGGAGATGCCAAGATTGTGGCATGAATTAAGTGTTATGGAGCAGAGGACAGAACCACAGAGAGAAGGTGTTCAGATGGTAAGGACAGAGATGATTGGAGATGAGAGAGTTCATTTTTATGAACTAGAGCAGAAAGACATCCTTGCAGAGGATGATGCAGAAGAGAGAGTAGCTGGTAGTATCAAGATATGTTTGAAGAATTGGAATCAGCATACTGATGTGCTGATGGAAAAGAAAAGGATTGTAGGACAACATACTGAGGTGCTGGCAGAGTAGAGAAAGGCTCTGAGGCCTTGTGAGTTTGATTCTAACAATTTTTTGATGAATGTAGATCCTGTTGATGATGGAGATAAGTTGACAGCATGGGGAAATCAATTGAAAGAGAAGAATAATTCTGTGGAATATTTTCAACCATGGAATGGAGAAATTGAGCTGCTAGAGAGTATGCTGAATCAGTAGGATTCAATACAAGAGAGAAAACCTCAATTTCAGAATTGTGGATTGCAGAATGTAAAGACACAAGGGGATGAAGATAGAAAAGAATTGATGATTGAATCATCAGTTGGGACCATTGGGTCTTGGGGTTTTGGAACTGATGAATTGGCTGTGTTCACAGGAATGACAAAAGACAATCCATCACTTGGAGTTGTCTTAGAAAGAGAAGAGCAGTTGAAAAAGGGAGATGAGTAGCTGAAAGAAGATGAGACAGCCATGTCTCGTATGCAGAAATTTGTTGCTGTTGATAGCAGGGAAGAATTGGCTTGTTCGAATAGCCAAGAGAAGGTTAAAGAGAAGGCTGTAGGGCAGAATTTTGGGGCTACTACAGCAATGGAAAATCAGATTTTTACTCTGATAGAAGATGAAATCTCAGTGGTTGAAAGACTTGAGGTGATTAGCAAAACCATTCAAGCAGAGGGAAGGCAATTGCTGAGGATTTCCCAGGAAGAAGGAGAAGGACATACTAAGTTCGATTTACAGTATGCTGACAATGAGAGACAAGCACAAAAAAAGTGGCTGGAATATTTGATGAAGACATTCAGAAAAGAAGGTGAAATGGCAGAGCTGCAGCTGATTGAAGTGTTACTGGAGAGAATGTTGAAGCAACAAGCTGAAGTGTTGCCAGCAGAGGAGCAAGAATTTTACTGTTGCAGAGAGGGTATGGATGATTGCGTGGAAAATAGGGCAGCAGTAAGAATTGAAGAAATGAGAATTCAGCAAACAAAAGTAAGAGTCTGGCAGTCAGAGGAAAGATTAGACAGAGAAATAGCACTGATAAGAAAACTAATGCAGGAGATGCCTCCAAAAGGGACAACAGCAAGAAAGCTGAGAAACAATAGCAGCAAGAAGAAGACAATCACAGACTGTGAGGGCATAGAAAGTGCAAAGATGTAGACCAAGATATGGAATCCAGGAGGACTGCAAAAGAAGAACACTGCAATGGATGATCGGTTGCAAAACAAGGCGTGGGATCCAGGCAGACCAAGATGAAATCACATGATCAGGATATCATGAACCATTTTAACCTGGGGAGTTTGATGCAGGAGCATTAGGCTCAGGACAACATTTTGTACATAAATAAACATAGAGGGGCCTCATGTTTTTGGTTCCCTATGAAATTATGCATATCTGAATTATTTTTAGCTAATTGTAGAGAATGTGTAACTGCCCAAATGATTAGTGGGCAAAGGAAGAGATAGTCCGTCTCTGTCTGTCATATGGTTAGGCTAAAATTGAAGAGTTGTTGAATCATCAAAGAATCTGAATCGATTCATTGGTGATATTTGTATAAAAATAAGTCTCTGTGGCAGAGTCCGGGGGACCTGTAGAGAAAGAACTGCATAGACTGCATGGTGTTGTAGAGTTGAAGGCCATCAGATTGAAGATTTGGCTGCTAAAAGGTTGTAAGTAAGCTCACTGTATAAATGAGGAATTTGATTTAGTATTATTGTGCATTTGTCGAGTTAAATCATGTGTGAATGTATATATGTTTTCTTGATGAAGGATAATGGATTTCTATGTAATTGAGCTCGAGTCCAATAAGCAAGGGTATGGAAATCTGAGTGATAAAAACCATGTTAAGAGCCATGACAATAGACTGTGTGTCAAGGAGTGATTGTGTGGAAATTTTGTGGTGAGAACAGTGCGTACTAACCCCCTGAATTAAGAGTTAATTAGGAGAAGAGGTGTAAAGTTTGTCCATATGATTGTTGCGGAAGTTCGATTTGACTCCGCAAAAGGGAATTGTGAATTCAATTGTGTTTTGATCCCTGATGAGGGCACAATTGAGTTAACCTTGGCCATTTCTTGCGCGTGGTTGAATTAGAATCAACTCTGCGAGGAAACCTCTTGTTTCCTCCATGCCTGTCCTTAGATACACACCTTCGGTGAATAGATTGACTGTAGTTGTCCTGGGTGAATTTCCATAAATCTCTGTCTGTCCTCGAATGCTCATCCTCGGTGAATATATGGAACACATTGTTCTGGTTTGGAGTGGGTGAACAGAGGCTCTGTCGGAGAACAACCAGAAGTCGGATTTTGTACGCTCAAGGAGCATTGAACTCTACCTGTGATGAAAATAAGGTCGAAGGATAGTTGCAAATGAAATGTTCTATGAACATTTAATTAAGATCTCGTGTACATGTAGATTGACTATAAGTCGAGGTTGAGAAGGGAGTCAACATGACGCGAGGACTCCACATGTGAAGACCGATGGGTTTATATGCAATACGGGTTTCTACCTTAGGGCAACTAAAAATAGAGCTCTCGCCTGTAAAAGAATTATAAGAGGGTGTATTGTATGGTTTTATAACCTTTGAGCTCCCGCATTTTTAAGCCGGATAGGAGGTGTGTGGTTTCTTAACTAAAAGAGGATTTTCATTAATATCTCAATCTCAAATTGAGATATTAATATACATAGATGTATTTAATTTTCCAGTTAAAGGGAAACAGAGTGTGTTGAGTTTGCACAGAGTGGGGTTTTTTGGCTTGAGAAAGAAATTTTGGGAGCAGTTTCTATCGGCAGATAAGGGACTGTGGGTATTAGTCCCATCAAATACTAAAAACCTAAGGGAACAATATTAAAACCTTGTGTTTAATTTTATAAACCCATGGTATATAAACCCTATGATATATATTATAAAGCCTAAAATAAGCATGGTTGACCATGGTTGATTTTCATATTGACATTTTTTTTGTCATAATGTGACGCTTGACCACCGTTGATCATGATTGATTTTCATACTGAGACAATCTTTGTTATAATGTGAAGTTGGACCATGGTTGATTTTCATATTGAGATACTATTTGTCGCAATTCTATGTTGGACCATGGTTAGCTATGATTGATGTGTGTATTTAGACAATATTTATCGCAAAAATATGTTGAACCATGTTTTACCATGGTTGATTTTCATATTGAAGCAATATTTACAACAATGCGACATTGGACCATGGTTGACCATTGATGACCATGGTTGTCATAATGTAACATTGGGCCAAGATGCAATCTTCGTCACAATGTGACCATGATTATTGGTGATGGTTAACCATTGTTGATATTCATATTGAGACAATCTTTGTCAAAATGAAAATTTGGATGATGGTTGACTATGGTTGATTGTCATATTGATACCATCTTTGTCACAATACAAAGTTGGACCATGTTTGACCATGGTTGATTTTTGTATTGAGACAATCTTTGTCACAATATGACATTGCACCATGTTAGACCATGGCCTACGATAGATGACCATGGCTATCATAATGTGACGTTGGACCAAGAGACAATCTTTGTCACAATGTGAACATGATTATTGACCATGGTTGACTATGGTTGACCATGCATGGTTTTCATATTGAGACAATCTATGTCACAATTTAACGTTGAACCATGGCTAATTTTCATATTAAGAAAATCTTTGTCATAATGTCACATTGGACCATTGTTGACCATGGTTACCCATGATTAACCATATTTGACTAATCAATAATTAATATTTAATTAATAATAAATTATTATTAGTAATTAACTATTAATTAATTATTATTATTAACAATTAAATATTAATAAAAATAATTAATTATCTACTATTTATTAATCATTATTAACAAAAATTAAGTATTATTATTAAATATTAAATATTAAATAATTATTACTTATAATTATGTATTGTGATTAATGAATTTTTAATTTTTAATTATTATTTATTTTACTGTTAATTAAAATGAAACTGAAACTTATTAATCAATTAATAATTATAGACTATAAATTATTAATAATAATTAACTATTAATTAAACTCATTGGTGACAAGAGACCAAGTATAATTTGTAATCAATTAATTAATTAACTAACTAATTGATTAATTTTTTAATTAATTATTAATTCATTGTTAATAAATTCATTATTAATTAATTAGTTCATTATTAATTGATGATAATGATGATGATGGTTAACGTCCACTGAGACCAAACTCTGGTCTTTCGGACCTAAAGAAACAAATTATTTAGTTTGACTTAAAATTGTACTCCTATCCTCGAATGCGGGTGACAGACTAGACACGAGTGACAATCACATCTCACCCCACCCAGATAACGGAGATCACCAGCTCAAAGCTTCACCTGCTCCGGATCCAATTACCGTTAGCCCCTCGCACAATCCTTGCAGAACCAAAAATGATGATGAGAGGACAGGTAATGTGTCACTTGGCCCTAAACATCACCTCGCTTTTATCACCATTAATGTCCATCATGATTAACTAGCATGCATCCATACCTCCTCCCCTGCGCCTGCTCAAGTACTCAAGCTTAACACGTAGATTCGTGCTAAGGCCACTCATCACCATCCTCATATATCTCACTCCAACCCCTTTATAACTCCAAGTTATCTTCCCCTTTCCTCACTCAGCCTGTTATCTTCGCCTTTCGCTCCCCTCACTCTGCTCTAGCTTCTCATCAACTTCAATCAGCTACAAAGTCTCTGTCCTAGTGTGGCGCTGTGCAGCATCCTTCATATTGGTGCTCTCCATCCTACGAACCTTCCCCCCATATATTGCTGCCCCTTTAGCCCCAACGTGATAACTGTCTCCCTTCTGTTTCTCTTGACCTGCTCACCCCACCTGAGGTGTGCAATGGCTCCCAGACTTCGCTAACGTACCATCCGCGGAGGTCAAAGAGGGGCTCTCTTGGGTCAATATCATCGCGGAGAAGACAATCGCCTCGAGTGGATTGATGGATCCTCTTCCAACAATTTTGCGAGCCAAAGACCTGATCCTAAGTAGTGCACAGAATCCTCCAGGCAAGTTGCGTAGAGAGGTGGTTGAGGCTCTAGGAGGTCCAGCTCCTCTCCCAGAATGCACTCTCCGCAACACACACCTATCGCTCTGACGACTCTAGAGAAAGGTGATGAGGACACAGACATCTGGGTCATGGACTCTGATGGCATTTGGACGCGGATTCCAGATGGTGTAGACCCATACTTCCCCATCCTTTGTGCTCCTACGTGCACTCCCAAACACACTGAAGCTGATCTGGAAGAAGTTGTTGCACATGCCCCCGCCTGTCCTATTGAAGAGGAGAACCCCAATAGTAATGATGAAGAGGATGAATAACGTTTGCACATTTGTTCAGTTTTCCTTTGTTTTTTGTCATGTTCACCCTCAGGGCTTGTCTGTTATCATTTAATTTATGTTTTTTAGATGTGTTAGTGCTACTGCGAATAATGTATCGCTCAGTTCTAAGTTTTGTCTACGTTGGTTTCCTTCCCCGAGGCATCCCCAAAACAGTGTAACAAAGGCTGGGATTGGTTAAGAACCGCTTACCAACCTAGCCTGTAGCATATGTAACTTTATGTTTTCAAAATTAATAGAATAGCTCAACTTACCAAAAAAAAAAAATTGTACTCCTATGCTTAAAGGGCTTGGAGAGAAGAGTCCCGAGCTCACTATAGTTTTGACATGTTAAAAGGCTAGGAAGGTCAGTATTGCAACAAAGATTATGAAACTGAGATCTAATGTGGGTGTACACAGGGCACTCTAAGAGGAAGTGATTTTCATCCTCAATTTTCATTCTCATAGAGATGGCAGATCCTTTCCACCCATGGTGTTTGAGGAACTGTCCAACGACCTGTTTCACTATGGAGCTCATGAGAGTTCGTTCTTATCTTAGCTATATTAATTTTTTTCTTTGAGCTAGTTAAAATAGAGAGATACTTTTGATCTTCTAAAGTAGGGTTGATGACCTCCTTATATCTTAATTTTATTTTGGCCTCTAAATATTTCTCACACCACATTTTCTCTTTAAACTTAGAAGTAACAATATTTTTAATGTTATTAATATTTTGCAATGCAACATTTTCGTCGATCTCCCAATGGTTTAATGAGGCCCTGGTGTCTTTATACCAACCTCGTTTGAGCCTTATAGGTGGTTCTGGCTAGAATTTAAAGCTAGCTTAGGAATTCTATGGTCTCCCATGTTATTGATTTTGTGCTTGTACAACAAGAGCTTAGTCATAGCTAGGCTCTTGATAGGGGAAAGAACCACTTCTATAAGGAGAATAGGATAGGGCGTATTTATTTTAATTTTGAGGTTATACGTTATAAAACGCTTCTAGATTTGCTCAATATTTCTCCAAGTTTCTCTAGAGATGCTGCAACCCCAAGCCTCACATCCATACAAGATAACAAGAGTGACTAAAGTTTCAAAGAGGAGCTTCTTTTTATCCCACATTACAAGGTTTGCTGCTTTACAGCTATTTTCAAGGCCAAAATAAGCTTTCCACCCTCCATTAATCCTTTTCTCAATGTTATAGTTCCAGTTGAGCTTGTGATGAATATCAATTCCTAGGTACTTGTAAGAAGACACTTCCTCCAAGTTTCTATTGTCATACACAAAATTAGCATAAGTGTCGTTCTTGGATTTGATAATCATAACTTTTGTTTTGTCAGTGTTAACATTCATACTCGTGGTATAGCAGAAATCTTTAAGAAGTCTCAGTTGCTTATCAAGATCAGATGGGCACCTTACTAGAAGAACAATGTCGTCAGCATAGAGAAGAAGGATGATGAATATTCCAGCTAAGATCGTGCCAGCACAACCTACTTCCTCTAAACAATCTTCTAGCTGGTCGATGTAAATGCCAAATATGGTAGGGGAGAGGTGGAACCTTGTTTAACTTTGATATTACACTTAATATCTTTCAACAACCCCTCGTTGCTCTTAAACTTGGGAATTACATTCTCATATAACCTTATAGCGACAACTCTCAACTCGAAAGAAAGCTTTAGCTCTTCTAATCTATCACAATTATTAAATAAACTTAATCTTATTTAATTGATTTAGCTAATAATAATAATTATTTAATAGTAATTAATAATAATGAATAAAATACAAAAATATTTAATATTAATTAATAATAAAAAATAATTATTTATTAATTACTAATTAACAAAGATTGTTAATTATTAACTATTAATTATTGATAAATTATTAATAAACTAACAATAAATAAATAAATAATTATAAAATAATAATAATAATAATAATAATTATTAATTAATCATTATTTATTATTAATTATCAATAATTAATTAATAACCATAATTAATTAAGAAGCCTTTATTTCATTACATGCTCGATGATGGCCCCGCGGATGGCCTAGATCCCATCAGAATCACACAAAAAATAATGAGTGAGCATCTCTCGATCTGATATTTAACTTAACCATTTATCACATTAAATATTAGTCGTTCGATCTATTGGGACATGATTCAAGGTTAAATTCACCATAGCTTTAACAATCCGATATTAAAAATCACCCTTGATTATGGTAATTATGCTATTAGAAATGCACATGACAGTTAAATTCATCGTACTTTCTATTAAAGGGAATATCAATCCTCTAATCCAACGGCCATGTTTAACCAACTCATTGTTCCCAAAATTGGCTTCGATCTCAACATTTTAATCCTACATTTGATATTCAACATTTGATATGCTACATTTGAAAAAACATTGATGTAAATTGTTATGTTATGTGAGTTTTACAGCACAATATGAAATGAACACGTCTATTGTATTTTCTGTAATCCTCACGGAGAGAAGAAAATAATAGCGGGTAACTTCGCCTCTACATATGAGTCCAGTGGCTCATCATTTTTCGAAGTTGGCAAGGAACACTCTCAAGATCGACTTAACAATTTCAAAGGAAGCTGACATAACTACTTAAAAAAAAAATGCAATTAGCTAAGCTTCTTATAGATATGGAGTGTGATTTCTCTCATTTATTAGTGTGAGAATAATGCAGAAATAGAATTAGTTTTGAGTGGTTGAACGAGAGTGTTAATTTAGGAATTGGTTGCACATATTCAGGTTTGTTTCCTCGTCTTCAGGAAGATTAGGTGAGTGCAGTTTCCTATATAAGTATGATGTAATTGAGCAATATGATTCATTGATTTGTGTGAGCTTTGTCTCACGTTTCTGGCTGTGTATTTTTTTTGTTAATTTGGTATCGGAGCAATTTATGATGTATGCGCCTCTCTCCTCTTCGCGGGCAGTGATTGAATCTGCCATTAGAGTGTGCGCAGAGTGAAGTTTTCATCTATTTTGTTATTCGTGCGCCCAACCTGAGTCCAAGCAAAGAACAGACCATCCGATAGCGTTTTCAAACAACATATTGTTTCATCCAAGAGCGTTTTCAAACCAACATTGCTGTAGGTTGCAAACGATTGCTGCCATCACTCTGTTCATGGAGCGCGTGAAGTATACGCTGTTGATAGATGTTCCTGCCTGCGTGTCATTCAAATTCGTTCAAATTCGTGGGATTCAGTTGATACGCAGAAGAGCCGTCCCCTCTTGCGTAGCGAGTGAGCCATCGTCCCATTTAATCTGCGTTTTTTCAGTGTTGGTGCCTACGTTGACAGTCGATCTCTGCTTTGCTGCCAGCGTTGTTTTCGTGCCAACAGTGGAGGTTCCTGCCAAATCGTGCCAAGCGCGTTGCTGCTGATCTTGCAACTAATCTTATGCGCCTACAGCACTGTGATCTTTTCCGTGGATTTGACTCATTAACCGCCTGTAATCTGAAGCGCTGTCTACGGCGCGGCTGTCTATGCAACAAATCGTTCAAGTGCGCCATGTCACTGTCCACCGGTGCAGCAAGGTTATAAGTTTTTTTTATTACTATTTCAACAAAATTTCAACAAAATTCCATGTTTGTTATGAGATGTGATTGATATAATGAGTGATCATTTTGTTATGGGAGGTGATTGATATAAGGAGAGATCAGTTTTTTAATACAAAAGTGAAAGTTGTTTTAAAAAAAAAAAAAAAATACCTTTTACAGTTTTTTCATGGACTTTACTATTTGAAGCTTCATTGATACTCTATTTGAAATTTTATTTGTCCTAGTGGGCTTTAGGACGAGGGTGTGCATAAAATTAATTGGGTTTTAGAAGCTGGTCATTATCGGTGAAATGGCTAATCCACTTGCTGACTCCTATTTAAATGAATCTACAAAACTTGATGGTGAAAATTATGTAAATTGGAAATTTAAGCTCATAATAGTTCTGGAGGCGTACAATCTCTGGACGATTGTCAAAGGAGACGAGCCCAAGCCTACACCTCCTGCTGCCACTCAATATTGGGAGAAGCGTGAAATGAAAGCAAAGGTGCTGCTACACATGTCAATGAAGGACAATGTTATTCCTCACATTCGGGACTGTGAAACTTCAAAGGCGACATGGGACACTCTCAAAGGTTTGTATGAAACTACTAATGAAAACCGTATTTTATTTTTAAAAACAAAGCTGTTATCTATCAAAATGGAAGCCAATGAAAGCATTAGCAACTTTGTTTCCTGAATTAAAGACTTGAGTGATAAGCTTGGTGATATTGGTGAAAAGGTGTCTAGTACAGATTTGGTAACTGTTGCTTTGAAGGGGTTTGTCCCAGACTATAAAGTCTTTATTTCAGCGCTCTCAGCTAGACCGACACCTCCTACATTTGAAGAATTGGCCGGAATTCTTCTTCAAGAAGAAGAGTGAATGAAAAATTTTGAACTGGAGTCAAATGGTTCTGATTTGGCTTTGACTGCAAGAGGCAAAAGACCATTCCGAGGGAGACCATGGGACAGGAACAGAGGCCGGTTTCAAGCAAAACAGAAAGGTATGGCACCTCCTGATTCTTATGTTAAGAGGAAAATTGAATGTGATTATTGTGGAAAACCTGGACATCTGGCTAAAGATTGCTATAGGAGAAAGAATAATGAATCAAATCAAAGACATAGAAGGCATAATGGAAATTACATAAACAGAGACACCTCAATGACTGATGGATTTAAAAATCTTAAGTTGTTTCTTTCTGATGCTGCATTGTCTGCTGAAACTGATGATGAGAATGCTTGGTTCATAGATTCCCGTGCATCAGCGCACATGACTTGTAATAAAGAATGGTATGATAAATATTATGAGAAATCTGATGGCACACAAATTTACCTAGGAGATGACAGGTCACTTAAAGTTCAAGGCTATGGCATAATAAATGTGTACTTACCTAATGGACAAATGCGACAGATTCATAATGTGATGTATGTACCTTCTCTCAAAAAGAATTTGATATTTGTTTCCACTATCACTGATAATCATTTAAAAGTTGAATTTGGTAAATTGGGGTGTATAGTGAAAGATGTTCAGGACCACTACAGGGTTGTTTCTACAGGTACCAAAGTTGGAGGTTTATACAGATTGGATGTGACAGTGAAACGCCATGTTGCATTGACATCCAAAGAGACATTGACAGCAGAATTATGGCATCACAGGTATGGGCACCTAAATTACAATGATTTATCGTTGTTGCAAAGGAAATCAATGGTTGAAGGTCTTCCTGTTATGAAGTGTGAACATTTACCATGTGAAGCTTGTGCACTTGGTAAGCAGCATAGAGAAGAGTTTCTGGTTCATATTGAGAAATGACAGTATGATATACTTGAATTAATTCACACTGATGTATGTGGACCTATGTAAACTAGGTCTCTTGGTGGTGCTTCATACTTTGTTATTTTTATTGATGATATATCTAGGTATACCTGGGTCTATTTCATTCGAAGGAAGAGTGATATATTTGAGTATTTTAAAGAGTTTCGAACTATGGTTGAAAAACAAACAGGTAAGTACATTAAAATACTCAGATCTGATCAAGGGGGTGAATATAAGTCAAAAGCATTTAACACCTATTGTAAAACTAATGGAATTCAACAACAGTTCACAGTGCCACATACCCCTCAGCAAAATGGTGTTGCTGAGCGATGGAATAGAACCTTGGTGGAATCTGCTCGTAGTATGCTCCAAGGTAAGAACATCTCTAATGGTTTCTGGGCAGAAGCCATTAACACTGTTGTTTATCTGAAGAATCGATGTCCCACTAAGCAATTAGTTTTTCAAACTCCTTTTGAGGTTCTTCATGGTTATAAACCTAATGTGAGTCATTTCAGAGTCTTTGGATGTACTGCTTTTGCTCATATTCCTAAGGCTAACAGAAAAAAACTTGATGCCAAGTCAATCAAGTGTGTTTTCATTGGGTATTGTGCAGATCAGAAAGCCTATAAATTGTTTGATCCAAGTTCCCATAAACTATTTGCAAGTCGTGATGTGCTGTTTCATGAGCAGGCTGATAAAAGTAATACAAAGAATGATGCATGGCATATATCTAATGATGCTCATGTCAAACTTGATACTTTGATTAAGTAGGAGAAGGAACAGGTACAGGTACAGGTACAGGATCAGGATGAGAGCAGTATGAGCACATCCAGCAGCAGTGAGTCATCACGAGGGGGTGATTCACCTCAAAGCCGAAGAATCATGGATGGAACACCCACAGGCATTGAAGCACCAAGAAGGTCAACCCGACAAACTCAGCTTCCTGCAAGGTATAGAGATTATGCCTTAATGTCTAATATAATGAATATTGAAGAACCAATTGATTATGAGCAAGCTAAACAACATGAACAATGGATTAATGCTATGAATGATGAGTATGCTTCTCTTATAAAAAATCAAACATGGGAATTAGTGGAACTTCCTGAAAATAAAGTTCCAATTGGAAGTAAATGGTTGTACAAATCAAAATTTAAAGCAGACGGTACAATTGATAAATTTAAGGCAAGATTAGTAGCAAAAGGATATGCTCAACAGGAGGGAATTGATTATGAAGACACTTTTGCACCAGTAGCTAAGTTGAATACAATTAGATTACTGATTGCCTTAGCCACAAAGCATAATTGGAATATACATCAATTAGATGTCAAATCTGCTTTTCTAAATGGTGATTTAAAGGAAGAAGTTTATTTTGTTCAACCTGAAGGGTTTGTCAAACAGGGACAGGAGCATCTAGTCTGCAGGTTAAGAAAGGCATTATATGGTTTGAAACAGGCGTCAAGATCATGGTATGTAAAGATTGATACCTTCTTTCTTCAGAATGGATTTGTGAAAAGCAAAAATGATCCTAACTTGTATGTTAAGAAAGATGGAAAAGGAAATGTTGCTTTAATATCTTTGTATGTGGATGATCTCATTATCACGGGCAGTGCTCACAAGTTAATTGAAGAAATTAAAGTTCAGTTGTCACAGGAATTTGAAATGAAAGATCTGGGTGAATTGCATTACTGTTTAGGAATTGAGGTATGGAGAGAGCCTGGTAAAACTTTGATCACTCAAAGCAAATATACAAAGGAAATTCTTAAAAAGTTCAATATGACTGATTGCAAAGCTATGTCAACTCCCTTAGAACAGAATGCAAAGTTGTACAAAGAAGATGGAACTAAAGAGGCAGATGGAACATTATATCATCAGTTAGTGGGAAGTTTGAACTATCTCACCACTACCAGACCAGACATTGCATACTCAGTCAGTATCCTTAGTCAATTCATGGCTAAGCCTTCAGGAAATCACTGGAATGCTGCAAAGAAAGTTCTCCGATACTTAAAGGGAATAGTGAATTTAAGTATTATGTATACTGATGAATCTGATGTTGCACTGACAGGTTTTTCTGATTCAGATTGGGCAGGAAATCCAGATGACAAACGATCTACCTCTGGCTATGCATTTCATATTGGATCAGGGGTCGTATCTTGGAGTAGTAAGAAACATCCAACTGTTTCTTTATCATCAACAGAATCAGAGTACAAAGCTTTGACCAATGCCACCTGTGAAGCTATTTGGTTGCGGAGAATTCTTGCAGATCTTGAAGAGGCGCAAAGTGGTTCAACATGTATCAACTGTGATAATCAGAGTGCTATCAAATTAGCACATAATCCAGTTTACCATGCTAGAACAAAACACGTTGAGTTACAGTACCACTTTGTACGTGAGAAAATTGAGTCGAATGAAATTGAATTAATATTTTGTAATACCAAGGATAATATGGCTGATATATTTATTAAGCCCCTTGGTAAAATCAAATTTGAAGTTTTTAGAAGTCAATTAGGTATTGTAGAAAATCCATTTCTCCATTAAGGGAGGATGTGAGAATAATGCAGAAATAGAATTAGTTTTGAGTGGTTGAACGAGAGTGTTAATTTAGGAATTGGTTGCACATATTCAGGTTTGTTTCCTCGTCTTCAGGAAGATTAGGTGAGTGCAGTTTCCTATATAAGTATGATGTAATTGAGCAATATGATTCATTGATTTGTGTGAGCTTTGTCTCACGTTTATGGATGTGTATTTTTTTTTGTTAATTATTAGAGCACTTTCAGCCTTTTTTTCATACACCAAGATTTAATATTTAATGGAAAATTATGCAGGTATTTTTGTAACAGAGAAAATTATGATTATGATAATTTATTCAACTAAGAGTTTGTCGAGAAGCTAAAAGCTTATTTATTATAAAACTTCACAATAAAAAAGTCTATTACAAAAGAAGCAATCTGTCTCATAAACTATTTTTAACATCGTAAACTTTAAAATTACTTTCTTTCTTTTTTCCTTCATTCATAGTCAATTACATGATTGTCATAGATACCAAATACACATACACCCTTTACCATCATGGTCGTATACACGATTATGGTAGATGCCAAATACACATAAAACCTTTATCATCATTAATGACTAGAGTTACGGATGTGTTGAGTCATGACAATGTAGTGAATTTGATATATTATTTTAAGTAGTCCTTAGCTCATAATTCAAATATTCATTATCATATTTTGCAACCAATTTTAAAGAAATATTATTACTCATATACAATGTCGACATGCAATTTGAGATAAAATGAGATATTTTATTAAAATAAAAATGTGTATACAAAATATAAGACAAATTTCAAAACATACTAATTCAAATATTATTGGTTGAGATGTCTCATCATCTTTTTTAGATATGTGATACAATTACATTACTACACAAAAGGGTGTTTAAGATATTTATTTAAGACGAAATTATCATTTCCTTTTAAAATTGTCATTTTGTTTTAGACATTTGTCTCAATTATTTCTATTATATTAACTTATTTTAAAAGGTCATTTATCTTTCTTGGAACAACATTTGTCTATTGGGCTACAACACGTGTTCACTGGGCTACAACACAATGCACCAAAATCAACATAGGTCAATGGTTGGGTTTTGGCTCAATCTACTCAAAGGGTTGATATTTGCACCTTAATGGAGACTGAAGAAACTATTGGTATTGGCACCAAAAGGGCGAGTTATGCTCTGAAACTCAAGAAGAATCACTATGGGTGGGTGGAATGGGTCTTCCCGGGTAGAGAGGAGCATCTTTCTATTTTCATTCACAACGAGTTATCGACTACAGTCAATCTTATTGATTAAACACCACACCCCTAATGGCACCCTTATTATCAACAACTGCAAGTGCAAAGATTTGAAATAATGCAAGGCCAAAGGTCCCATACTGGAAATGGGGGTGGCCCTTTAGTTTTTCGGTACGACTACAATATTCTAGGGTTTTTTCCTTGATATTTTGATGCACAGTTTATAAAATATTACAACTCAGGGAGCACGTACTTAGCAATATTCACAGGGGCTTCACTGCGGGAGCAATACTATAGCACGTGGGTTCATATTGGGGATATATAATGAGGAAAACATTACATAATATATTGGGGGATATATAGGGGGTAAATAATTTTATATTTCCATGTATAAAAAAATGGACTTCAAAGTTAATGAAAAAATATAAAGGGGTATAAAAAATGTTAAAGAAAAAATGGATACCCACAATAGATAGTGAAAGTAGGGCCTTTTTAAATTGGGAAGATGTATTGGGTTTATATTGGTAGGGGGTTAAATAATGTGATTTTTAAAGGAATTTTCCAATTTGTACTCAAATTAAAGGTATTTTTTGATATGATATGATTGCACATGTTATGTTAGAGATTCATTGAGTGAATACACTATGGAAATATTAGACATGGAGTGTGGATAATTGTTGGTTGAAATTAATAAGCGTTGAGGGTGATCATAATGGATCTAGTTGTTATTTTCATTTGAATTTATATTGGTAGCCATTTTAGAGCTGGAGCATGCTTGTGGTGGTAGTGTAACCTATATAGAGTAGGGTATGTGAGGGAATAAGGTTTTTCTCTCGATAACCATATTGATATCCATAACCATTTGGGTATCCATTATTAATTCCATACACATATGCCACTCCTTGCTCATGTGGTGGTTGTGTCACCATTGCCAAATTGGCATTAAATTCATGTGCATATAACACTCCTTGTTGTTTTTATAGTTGATGTGTAATGGTGAATGCTTTTCTTTTGGGGGTTTCAAAGTTTTAAGCAAGGGTAGCCGCCTAACTAGGTTTAGATGTTTGGAAGAGAACATGGATTATGACTACTTCCAGGGTTTTGACCCAATAATTCTTTAATTGTGACCACTTCCAGGGTTTTGACCCCATAAAGCTGAGAAGGTAATTTGTGCATTCTCTGTTTTTTTCCTTTCTGGTATACAGGGTTTGACATATTGCATTCATATTTTTTAAATGTTAAGGATAAGGGTTTACAACTTAAATACTTTTCTAGTTTTTAATTTCAATATTTTAGTTTGAGGTTTCATATGGAAACCTTATCATATGAGGGAGTCATGTTACTTCAATTCCACACCTATTGTGGAAAATTTTTTTTTGGCTAGTTATCAAACCCCTCTTTCCCCGCTTGCTATTTTTTTATGTATACTTGTTGTTAGTTCTTTAAGTCCTCTAATTTGTCCTCAACACTTCCATGACCAGGATGGTAATTATTTTATGTCAAATTTGATTTTATTTGGTGATTCAATGTTTTTCACTCTTTTATTGTCTTAAGCATTGAAATTCTAGGATTTTGTTAGGCTAATTTCATCCGCATTTTTTTAAATAAGCAATGTTTTTGTTTCAATTTTATTACCACTTTTCCCCAAAAATATTTTATTGAGTACTATAAATCAAAGCGTGCATTCTTATGTCTGATGTAGATTGCACATTTTGATAATATTTTTAAATCCTATGGTTACCCTTAGATTTCATTTTTTTCTCAAAATTTGCAATAAAAAGAAGTTCAGCATCACTTAATCACCAAATATCATATCTCATATCTCAGCCTACATACTTTCTTATTAGTTCCAAATAGATATAGAAATCCCATACATAATCTTTTTTATAAAATTCATTTCATCATTGCAGATTCAATATTCATAGTTCAAGTCAATTGGGGAAAAAAATATCTCCTTCAGATCATGAATATTACACTCAAGCATGAGCTTTTCTTCTCTATGGTCGATCACATTATCACATTTTTTGCTTTAAATTCTCTCTACAATAATCCATATAAACATATATTGTTATGAAACCAACTCACAAAATAGAAGAAAAGAGAGATCAACGACTTAGAAATCAACCACTTCGAGGGGAAACCTCCTTTACATTACATAAATGAACAATTATTAGTTGATACAAATGAAAAAACCTCCTTTCTAGATATAGGAGTCCATGGGGTCACAATATAATCCTAACCGACCTAACAATAATAATGTAAGCGAAAAACAATAAAAATAGTGGGATATTATGGGGCACAATAATAACAATATGGGGATTATAGGGGTAAAACAATAACAATAAGGGGGCTACACTAACAAAAATACAGAACTACGCTATTAATATAGGGGCTTAACATGCACCTTTCCTTCAAAAAATTGTTGTTCTTAACACTTGAGTAGTTCTAGATGTTCCTGTATAAAATTCTCATCCTCCCATGTGGAATCTTCTGTGGGTAAATTCTTCCACTTGATGATATACTCTGAAATTGATTGATTTCATAGCTGTTGAGTTCTTGTTTCTGTGACTGCTTTAGGTTCCAATATGATTTCCCTTCCTCATCAAGTTCTGGCAATATTTTTTGACCGAAAATTTTGTCACATATAATCTTCTTTAATCATGAAACATGGAAAACTGGGTGCACTTAGGAAGATGCAGGAGGATTCAATTTGTATTCCATAGTATCAATCTTTTGCAACACCTTGTAAGGACCATAATACTTTGGTGATAACTCTTTTATCCTTCTTATCTTGATTGAGGCACATTTGTTTATATGCTTGTATCTATAAAAATACCCAGTCACCTACATCAAAACTTCTGTCACTGTGATGTTCATCTGTCTGTCATTTCATTCGATTCTGTGCCAAATTTAGGTTATCCTTTAAGAGTTGGAGAACTTGTTGTTGATGCTCGATGTGATCTTCCACTATTTGAACCTTAGAATTTTATCTTTAAGATGATGTGATGGACGACGGATGATATCCATAAAGTTCCATAAATGGGGTCATTTTTGCTGCAATGTGTAAGGAAGTGTTATACCACCATTTAGCCAGAGGTAACAAATTGACTCATTGTGTTTGTTTATCATATACAACGCAACAAATATATCCTTCCAAATTTTTTTTCACTATCTCAGTTTTCTCATCCGATTGAGGATGATAAGATGAGCTATGAGCTAGTTGAGTAGCCAAACAAGAAAATACTTACGTCCAAAAATTTCCAGTGAAAATGGGATCTCTATTGCTTACAATAATATTTTGTTTTCCATGTAGATTTTGAATTGTTTCTATAATGCAATAGCAATTGCACTCACTTTAAATGCATGAGATAATGCACAAAAGTGTGCATACTTGGTAAGTATATCAACTACCACCATGATGACACTCTTTCCGTCGGACTTAGGTAAAACTATGATAAAATCCATTAAAACCTCCTCCCAATGTTGACTTGGAAGGGATAAAGGTTGTAGCAGACCCGAGGTCTTAATTGTCTCAAATTTATTTACTGGAAAACCAAACATTCCACCACAAACTTTTGAATATGATATTTAAGGCCATCCCAAAAAAGTTCTTTCTTCACCCTATGGTAAGTTTTTAAAAATCTCGAGTGTCCTCCTAAGGGAGAGGTGTGCAATTCCAAAATAATATTTTGTTTTAGTTGGGAATTATTACAAAGATATAAATGATCTTTGTACCATAAGGAATCATTTTTCAAACTAAACGTATTAGATGTATTGGGATCTTGCTACAACTTTTGAATGAGTTTCCATACTTCTTCGTCATTCTTCCATTCCTCCCTTGCTTTGATTATCCAATCTGGTTGGATAATAGAAATGGCACAAAGAAATTCTTCCATGTCCTCATCCTTTCTTCAGAGTGCATATGCAAGAACATTTAGCTTCCCTTTTTGGTAGATGATTTCAAAGTCATAACCCAACATCTTTGTGACCCATTTTTGCTACTGTTCTAAAGATATTTTTTGTTCCAAAAAGTATTTAAGACTATCATGATAATCTTTTACCTTTAAGTGTCTTCCCATTAGGTAAGGTTGCCATTTATTTAGTGCAAGTAGTATTGCCAACATTTCATTCTCATAAATAGTTTTGTGTAAATGTTTTCCTTTGATTGGATGAATTTCAAAAGCAATGGGTATTCCTTCTTAAATTAAAACAACACTAATTCCATTTCCTGAGGCAACACATTTCACAATAAAGGTTTTTTTGAAGTCTGGCATAGATAAGACCATTTCTTGGCACATTTCCTCTTTAAGATGTTCAAAGGCCTTAGGTTCTTCAGGAGACCGTGAAAATGCATCTTTCTTCAATAATATTGTTAGAGGTGCTGCTATTATCCCATAATTCTTAACAAGCTTGTGATAATACCTTGTTAACCCTAGAAATCCTCAAACCTTCTTTATGGTTGTGGGGACTTTCCATTCCTTAATGGATTTAATTTTGTTAGGGTCTACTGTAACACCCTCCTGAGATACAATATGACACAGATATTCCACTTGTACTCCAAATAAACATTTGGAGGTTTTTTCATATAATTGTTTCTCCTTCAATAGTTTGAGCACCTTGTCAACATGTTGAACATGATCCTTAGAAGACTTGATGTAGATTAGTATATCATAAAAAAAATACTAACACAAATTTTCTAAGGAAGGGTTTGAAAATGGAATTCATCAACCATTGAAATGCAGAAGGTGCATTGGTAAGGCGAAAAGGCATGACCAAAAATTCATAATGACCCTCATGAGTTCAAAATTTTGTTTTAGGAATCTCTTCAGTCTTCATTCTAATTTGATGATATCCTGAGCGAAAATCTAGCTTGGTGAAATAAATTCCTCCATGTAGTTCATCCAATAATTCATCAATCATAGGAATCATAAATTTATCTTTAATAGTGAGCTTATAAAGCTCCCTATAATCCACACACATGCGCCATGATCCATCCTTCTTGTTCATTAATAATACTGGAGTAGAGAAATAACTTTGACTAGGTTGAATTATACCAGCCTTTAGCATTTTTGCAATCATACGTTCAATTTCGATCTTCTAGACATAAGGATATCGGTAAGCCCTGATGTTTGGAGGAACACATCCTGAAATCAAATAAATATAATGATCATGGTCACGAATAGGTGGGAGTCCTTTGAGAGTTTCAAACACCTTGGAATGATTGTCCAAAACTTTTTGGAGATCTGGAGAAATATATGATTTTGATGTTGGAACTTCTAGTGAGAATAGTTGTGAAATCACACCTTGTTGTCATTTCTTCAGAAGCTTTGTCATGAAATTATAGCTTCTTATCTTTCCCGGATTCCTTGTGATACCCTGTAATTCAACTTGTTTTCCTTCTGAAAAAAAATTCAAGAAACATTCGTGGAAATTAAAAGCTACCGTCCCCAAATATTGTAACCATTATACTCCTAGTACAACATCAAAAACACCCATTGGAATGGAAATCATTGGACTATACATATTCCCCCCATGGTTAGTTTGATATTATGGCACTTTCCAGAGCAATTTCTAGTTTCTCCATTTCCCACCATCACTTGAAATTCGGTTGCTGGGTATAGGAAGCAATTCAATTCCTTGGCTACCTTACAATGAATAAAATTATGGGTACTACCCGAATCAATAAGCACTATTACATTTTTCTTCTTGATATGTCCTTCTATATTGAGATTTTGAGGAGTGGCAATTCCTGCCAATGCATTATAGGATATGGTCAGAGTCATTTATTCTTCCTCTAGGGTTGGTTCCTGGTGTACATCCTCTCCTTTTGAAGTTTCTTGTTCCTTTCTTCCTCCTCTTTACAATCTATGTAAAATAATTTCTCCTCAGCAAACTTATGACCTTCAGTGTATTTGCTATCACAACTATATCAAATCCCTTTTTATCTTTTTTTCTTCCAATTTTTGTGGTGTAAACCTTGTAGGTTGTGGAAGTCTAGGAGTATCAACACTTCCATATTTATAGTTATTAGTGGTAGGCTTCCTTGTCGCCATAATTTTGTTTTCATTTTTTCTTGCCAACTTGAATGCTTCTCCAATGTATCAGGCTCCCAAAGGCGAACCTCACGTTGGATGTTATCCTTTAGAGTCCCTATGAAGACATCAATCCTATGTCCCTCTGGAATATTATTTACCCTTATATTTAATTTTTGGAAGTCCTCAATGTGCTCCATCATTGAACCCATTTGTTTGAGATTTATCAATTGGCTAAAGAAGGTGTTTATTTTTGTATCCTCATAATGTGCTATCATTTCCTCCGTAAAAATTGACCAAGTTACTAGTGGTTTACGAGAACAAAGCCATCGATACCATAAAAACTGATTTTTTTCTAAACATAAAGTTGTAATGTGTACCTTTTGTGTGTTTTGCATATTATGGAGCTCAAATTATTGCTCCATTTGTAGTATCAAAGTCATCAGATCCTTTCCATCAATATTCCTCATATCTATCTTTGGAATATGGTGGGTCTTAAATCCAACATTAGAGTCTATAAAATAATGATTAACATTTATTTTTTTCTCATCATGAGTTTCCTCTAATACCTTTTCACCATTAGGAATTTTTTCTTATATCAACTTTGCCAAACCTTCCATGTCTTTCTTAAAATATTCCATGTTTCCTTCTATACCATCGATCTTAGCTTCCATGCCATCCATCTCAGCTTCCACACCATCCATCTTAGCTTCCATGCCATTCTTCAAACCCTCCTTCTTATATTCCACTCCTTTCTTCAAACCATCCATCTTAGCTTCCATGCCATTCTTCAAACCCTCCTTCTTATATTCCACTCCTTTCTTCAAACCATCCATCTTAGCTTCCATGTCTTTCTTCAAACCATCCATCTTAGCTTCCATTTCGTTTTTTGTTACTCTTTGTGAGAGTGAAATTTGTTGCACTTGGTCTTGTAATTTTGATATATCATGTTTCACTTCTTCCTCTTCATGAGTCATAGTAGAGCATTCTGAGGGCTTAATGGGTGTTGAATTCTTTTTAGGGGGCATTTTAGAACCCAATACTGATATTTATGCTTCAATGTGCCCTTGGAATCACTTCAAACATATTTTTAAAATAATACATGCAATTTTCAAAACAAATACATACATTTTTCTTGATTTTAAGGAGCTCAATATTGAAACTGATGTATCTATGTAATTTCAGATCCCCGATATTTTAACTTATGTCCTTTAGTATCCCTCTGAATCTTCTTTCCAATGCCACAGGTCCGACCTGATTTGTATTCTTCAAGGCAAATTTATGCCCAATCTCCCACAATTACCTAATTATGGACTGTTTCAGTAAAGAGAAGTTGTACAAAGTGCCATGTATAATTGTTTCCTCTTTCGTCTTTGAAATAAATACATAGGAAACTACAATTTGTTTTCTTTCATCCACTTTTTACATAATTCAAATATGATAATCAGAGAGAGAGTTATGAAAATTTTCCCAAGGTCACCTCTTTGAGATGAAATTTGGGAGCCTGCAAAAACCTTAACTTCCATAGATCATATCTCCAAAGATATTGTGACCAAGATCTAAAATTTTTCCACGAAGTTCCTCCAAATTTCTGTGCAAATGATAGCTTCTGAACATTCGTAGAAAAATATTTATAGCAAAAATTCCGTGATGTCCTTTTTGAAGTAGTGAAACCCTAGAATCCAAAGCTATCATACCAAATTTTATGAAGCTAGCTCACAACATGGAAGAAAAGAGAGATCAACGAATTATAAATCAACCACTTTGAGGGGGAAACCTCCTTTACATTACATAAATGAACAATTCTTAGATGATACAAATGAAAAAACCTCCTTTCTATATATAGGAGTCCATGGGACCACAATATAATCATAGCCGACCTAAAAATAATAATGTAAGGGCACAACAACAATAACAATAGTGGGATATTATGGGGCACAATAATAACAATATGGGGACTACAGGGGTACAACAATAACAATAAGGGGGCTACACTAACAACAATAAGGGGCTACACTAGTAATATAGGGCCTTAACAAATATCCTCTTTCTTACTCCTAGAGATAAAATAAATGAGTTATTAAGAAATAAACCACATGGCCAATACTTCATGCAAGAAAGGGCATAATATACTTGAATGCCAAACCAAGACAGTCTGGCTAAATAATATCTAGATCCTGTCATGCCATTCCTTCCTGTTTTCAATGACTCTTAGACTATAAAGGATTTATTTGCAAGTCTCTGAAGCATAGCGAATGCCAAGGTCCCACAAAATATAGAGAAATATCTCTTATTGACTATAGGATTGGATCTACAACGCTACCCACTTGAAATTTTTTGTAATGGGTTCGAATGCCAAAGGTTTCTAGTTCAATCGATAACATCTCCATCATACCCTAGAACAATGTTATACTACAGTCCTACTACTATGGAACACATGGAACATTTACTACATATTTTCCATATAAAACAATAATTGAATTTGATTATAATGGAAAGAGTGTGCCTATGAGTTACTGAGAGGAATATATGGGAACAATAGTCACTGTTATCCCTTTTAATTCCAATGTACAATTAGTCCTACATGACACTAACATTCTAGGGATTGAAAACCATCATGTTCATCTTCATGGGCACAATTTTCATATTGTTGGATCGGGACATGCAAACTATGTTGTGATACAAGATCCTAGTAATTTTGACCTTGAATATCCTCGAGAGCACAATACTAAAACTATGTCAGCTAGTGGATGAGTTTTCATTAGATTTAAAGATGAAAATCCTGGTAAATAAAACTATTTCAATTTTTCCAGCTGAAACATAATTTTTACAAATATAAAACACTTAATTCCCATGGATAAGTCTAGATCTAGTAAACCTTGACTTATTTTTCCAATTTTAGGAATCTATTTCATGCACTGCCATATATAATTTCATTTGTCTTGGGGTTTTTCAATGGATATCTTGGTGGAGAAAAGAATTGGACCATTGGAAACTATTCAACCTCCTTCTTATGATCTGCCATAGTGGTGATAAAACATGAATAATTTGTCCCATATATATAAAATAATTGTACTAGGTCCTTCAATTGTTAAATTAAAATAAGGAAAAGGATTCAAAATTCGTACTTCATTCCTTTAATTGAATGAAGTTCCCTTATTTATGTTGAAAGAAGGGGAACTACATGTAATCCTCAAGTTTATTCTGCATGAAATATTTTATGTGGATGTACAAACTACTCCTATAATGTTCTAACATTTGTAATTTTTTTCTAACTAGTCTAGTTAAAAATCCATTACGAAACAATGTCACTGGTCATGTTACTTCAATGACACACTTGCTATGGATACAATTTTTTCTTGGATAGGTATCAAACCCACTTTTCCCCTCTTGCCATCTTTTGATGTATACTGTGTTGTTGGGGTTTTAAGTCCTTTTCTTTCTCTTCGACACTTCCATGACCAGAATGATAACAATTTTATGTCAAATTTGAATTAATTTGTTTGTTCAATGATTTTCCTTCTTCTTCTGTCTTGAGAATTGAAAGTCTAGGATTCTATTAGGATAATTTAATCAAATAAGCAATATTTTTGTTTCAATTTTATTATTTTATTTTCAATAAATTTATTCCAGTGACTTTGTTTTTCATATCTTTTAAGTTTTCTCACCATTTATATTCCATTGTTTTTTTTCCATTTGTTTAAAGGCTTTTGGATTCATGTTTATTTTTTCTTTTGACTGGTTAGTGCATGTTGTGAATGTTTTCTTCCATGGTTTCTTTGTTATTAGCCCTCGATGTCTTTTTTACGTGTTTTAAAGGATTATGTGCTCTTATTAGTTCTATTTGGTTTTAAGGTAGCATTTAGAATTTCCACGGCATGTGTATCTTGTCAGTTTTTTTATAGAAATTTATATGCATTAATTTTTATCAATTTGGCTGGTTTATGATGCTACTTGTTTTGTGTTTCAAAAAGGGTGAATTTTGTGATGGAGACAAAATGTGGGAAGAAGACTTCAAGTAATAACTATCCCCAATACGAAAATCCTTTGGGCTACAAGATTGAAGATGTTTGACCTTGTGGTGATATCCAGAAGTTATGTAGTGCTTCTTACTCCAATGTAAGTTGATGTAGCCAATGCAAGATTAATGAATTCATTTAATTGCAACCATATCCTATATAATATAAAATATTGCTACTAAAACATAAATATGCATACATTGATTTTAGCAGCATGAGGTAATGATAATAAACACTACAAGCTATAAAAATGTACAATATTCAATATGATGTTTTTTTTATTTGATTTAATGGGTGAACGCATGGAGATGGGTTACAGTTTAGGGAAAAATATGGCGATGAAATTTCATTTTTTCATCTTTTATTGAATTGAAGCCCTCAAAACTCATATAAGAACTGTGAATTTTGATTTCAATTAAAAATAGAAATGTGAAGAATTATGTTGTTGTCCTAAAGATATTTTTTACAAAAATATTTGGTGTCGTATAATATCTAAATTTTCCATTAAATGAAATGCTTTTCCTTGCAAATGTTCACAAATCTTGAGAGGTATGTGAGTATTCAAGTACCATAACTTAGTCTTAAATGTGTGTGTGTGTGTGTGTATATATATATATATATATATATATATATATATATATATATATATATATATATATATATATATGAGCGCGATCTACATAGTGAGAGCTAATTAGTTCATATTATTTTTTAGTTATTTATGCAAATATATATATATATATATATACATACACACACACACACACACATATATATATATATATATATATATATATATATATATATATATATATATATATATATATATATATATATATATATATATATTTCAATTTTGGTGAAGTAATGTTTCAATTACATTTTGTAGACGGATGTGTTCACGTAAGGTTTTTTTCAACTATTTAAATAAATTGAAAAACCAAAAGTACCCTTTTTAAGAGGAGCCATAAACGAAGATAGTGGCATTTTTTGAGATTTTTTTTGTGTATATTTTATGATATCGATTTTTTTATTCAACCTCTTAAAAAAAATTTATTCAACCTCAAAAATTTCAAGCCTTATGTTTAAAAGAAATTAGATGAAAAATATCACATGAATTCAAAAATGTCAAATTCGCATGCCATTAGATAGAGGATTCCTTCATGAATCCAACGTGATCACATCCGCCGCCTAGGGATAAATTTAGCCCTAAGTCTACTAGGGTACAAAATTGTCTTACAGGAAAATTTGCAGAAGGGGTGCTGAAATTGTGGATGTTATGACTTAAGAGGCTCGATTGAGCTCCTAAATTTCAAATTAAAATAGAGTGATTGAGGTTTCTTGAACCCTCTATCAGGCCATATATGTGGTTAAAAGGGGCTCGGTCAAATGTTATGGCTCGACCGAGCCTCTATAAAAAAAAAATTCAATGATCTAAAATTAAGCTCTTACCTCATTTCAAAATTCTAAATATTATTATAATTTTTGTTCTTATGTCATGTAGAAGCCTTATTAAACTTAATATTAATATTAAAAAAATATTAATACTATTATTAAATTAAATGAAGAAATGATATTAATATAAAAAATTTAACACTAATATATTTTAATGTTAATATTAATTATATTAATTTTGGAATAATATAATATTATTAACTTTAATATAATATAAAATTTATTATATTATAATATATACTAACACAACCAGATTAATAAACGTGGTTGATTATATGCCACAGATGTCAACAAAAGAGCCATTAACACATAAAGAGGCATACAAGCTGGCTCAATATGTTAATTTTAATTATTATTATTATTATTTATAAATCTAACATAATAAAATATATAATATTTAGAAAACCCTGAAGTAATCATAACCTAAAACTACCTTTAAAGAAATAAAACCTAAACCGTTTCTATTGGAAGACATGAAGCGCTTTATGTATCTTTTATGGAGGTAGTTGGAACATTAAAATTTTGGACAATTTTAAATAATATTTCCATGGAAAAATATAATTTTCCTTCCAAGTGAATTTACAACACACATTTGAAATATCACATTTTAAATATGTATTATATAAAAAAATTAAATTGTTGTACGACATAAAATAAATAATTATATATATATATATGTATAAACAAAATATTGGAATTGTCAAAGTATTTTGGAATTTTTTTAAATATGGAGGAGAGATAGAGGGAGGAAGGGAGAGATATATTGATATTAAGAGACAGAATGTGTGTTTTTTGGAGGGTGAGACAGAGAGACAAAGAAGGAGAGATGAAGGGATATATCGATATAGATGGAGAGGGGAGAGAAAGGAAAGAAAATTTCTTACACTAGATGTGTTGATTTCAGTGTACATATGCTAATTTATAATCCTATTTGATTTATTGCATTAGATGCATTGATTTCCGTGTAGATGTTGATTTATAATTTTATTTCATTTCTTGCATTCGATGCATTAATTTCATTAAAGATGTTTATTTATAATTCTATTTGATTGATCTTGCATTAGAAGCATTGATTTTACTGTAGATGTTGATTCCTAATCCTATTTGATTGCTAGCACTAGATGCATTGATTTAAGTGTAAATGTTATTTTCTAATCATATTTGATAGCTTGCAACATTATATATATTGATTTTAGAGTAGACGTTGATTTCTAATCCTATTTTATTGTTTGCATTAGATGAACTAATTTTAGTGTAGATGTTACTTTTTTCTCATCCTATTTGATTTCTTGCATTAGATGCATTGATTTCAATGAATATGTTGATTTTTGATTTGATGTAACTAGATATATGGTGTACAATAATTTCAAGGTAATTAGTTTAACATTGTGCATTGATTCCAATGTAAGGACAAAACAATTATTGACAATGTGCATTATAACTAAAATTTTGTAGATAACCTCAAACAAAATAAAATCTAATAAAACTTGTATTTGTAACTTTTACAACTCCACATATTTTAAAATTGAATATATAACTTATTTCAATCATATTTTAGTTTTTAAAATTCTAATAAAATGTATTTACATCATAAGGAATTGATTGAAATAGTTGGATAACTACTTGTAAATTTAGGAAAGTTGATAATGTTATATAAAAATTATAGAAATGTTGTCATATATTGTTTTTTGATATATATATTAAATTTCAATGCGATTGAATTATATCATGTTAGGACTAAGCTCTTGTATATAATCTCAAAATAAAATATGTTGAATAAAACTTTTTTCAATCCTATTTGAACCTTGAGATAAGAATTTGATTGAAATAATTAAAAAAATAATCCATGCAATGTTATATGGTCGGGTCACAAAAAATTTCAGATATATATATATATATATATATATATATGGATGATTTAGTAATTCAAACAATTTATTTTTAAAATTGAATTGTAATAACATACATGTTGATTGCACTAAAAGGCACATTTTACAAGCAAATATGAAGCATGATTGGAATTATTTCCATGTTCAATATTAAATTGATACATGATATATTTTATTTCATTTTAAGTATCAAAGTGACTTGCGTCATAAATTAAAATTGTATTTATTTTCTTATTCTATGAAACTGGAAATAAAAATTGAACATGTCTTTTACAATAAAAGTTATTGTATATATAAAAATTATTAAATTAGTGAAATAATTTTAAGAGGTCCATATAATTCAAAAATTAATGAGCATACATAAACAAGATTAATACAAATCCATAATATGAAATATTGAATACATGTATGAATAAAATATACATATGAAAATATATACAAATTACAACTATCACATGAACATCCATAAACTGAAATAATAAGAATCCATAAACTAAAATATTATCCTTGATGTATGTATCCATAAACTGTCCATGTATAAAAATACACAAAGCCTATATCAAAATTGTGAATGTGCCCTATGAAATGAGTCTAGAAATATACAAACTTTGACACTCTAAGTACCACAAGAACTCTTATGTTATTTTTTCCACACAAAGTAAGTGTCCATAAGTTGGTACTACAATATAACACATTCAAATTCAAACGAATTAGATCATCATTTGTACGAAATGAACAATATGGAAACAAATTATTTTTAACCAATTTTTTAATTACATATACATGAATCTACTAAGCTCGGTCGAGTCCAAATGCAAGTCATATATGATGAGGATCTGATAATGAATATTTGTTTGGTGTTCCCGTGCCTATGCCTCAATGATTGGGGTTTGTGTCGATGGACCTGCATCATCAATGCCTCTAAACCCAACATCCCATTCATGTTTCCATGTAGGAGCAGCATCGATGACACTTTTCATATGGTTATGTGTACACAATTGCAGGATAAATTATAATTAGTCTACAAATTTATTAGTATATATGTGTAACTTAAAAAAATAATGTTGAAAGATGAGGAATAAAAACGTTTACCTCAATTGTTGGTCATGTGGTTGTACATAGTGACTCTCCTCCACATTAGTGAACATATAAGGTGGAGTTGGAGGTGGAGGAGAATCATTGGAAACATACTCTGGTAGAGGATGGCCTGGATGATCAACTATGTCCTCAAATGACCTCATAATATCATCCACGTAGTTGGGATGTGTCTACATGTTATAATGAAATTATTAATATAAATACGATCTAATACGAACTATAAATTTTGATATAAATAATTATGCGTAATTTGAAAATAAGAGTCAAACGTTTCATATATATATGGACATGGTTTATGTAATGCAGGTCATGCACCTTCCAAGTCTCACAAATTGCATCATGATACATACATGTATATGTCAAAAGCTGGTCAAAGGGTAAACTCGTGAGAAATGCATCATCATATAAGGGCATTGGCAGGTCATGAGGAAATGGTGTTGGTATCATAATCTCTCCATCTAATACAACACATGCACTAGCCAATTTTGTTCACATGTTGTTTGCAATAGTCTCCCTAGTCTCACCACCTAGCTACGACAAATCCTCTAGCTCTGTTGGTAATACCAAGTCCTGAGATGGTAGTGGAAAGAATTTCATAAGTGTTGATACATTCCGAGGGTCCATATGAGCCCCCTCGCACTCATAGGTATGTCCCATGTCTAGTCCATAATAATAAAATCTGCTATCAATGTAATTCGACCTCATATGTAACACAAAATATGGATATAAATGCTTAGAAAAATAAATGGTGACCTGGTCATGGTGGGGGAATTGGCCCTAATATCCAATGTATCTATCATACAAAAATGGGATTGCATTAACATTCCTAAAATATTTTAGTGGAATCATACCTCTATGTCTAAAAGGGTGATTCAGAGGGATGTCAAACAACTCCCACTAACATAAATGTCCTTGGTGGCATCTTTCACCACCTCTCAAGAATCAGGGCCTCTAACCTCATGCCTCCTACTCCTCTGTATGGACTGTGATATGTCGCTATGTGGGCTTGACCTCTGGTATGTATCAATCGACCTATTGATGCTATCTAGCATCAAAGATAATGTAGTATGAGTTGATGAATTGGCAGGGATATTCTCTATATATGTTGTGATCTACGTATAATAGGTCGTAACATCCTCTAATGTGATATGAGTTGTGGCATCATCTTATGGAGGGATCGATGTTGCACTCTAATCCTCATATTTGGCCTATTGAGAGCTTGTAAATCATAATCATAATTTAACATATATATAATTAAAAAACTAGAAACATAATAACATATTCATTAAATTCAAACAAATCAGTTAAACACAATTTAAAAGTTAAAGACAATTTGAAAACATAAACACATAAAGTTTAAATAGGATTTAAAAATGTAATAGGTGTACGTGAAATATGCGAAGAAGGTCCACTGAATGTAGCATGGTCATCGACAAAGAGAGAAAAACTACCTCTGACACTTTGAATGGTTTATAGATTTTTGGCTTTTGTGATCCATCGATAAATTATGCCAAAATCTTTCGGTAATAATCACATTACAATGAACAAAGTCGACGCATTTCGAACCAATGGTGTCAGAGGTGGGATCTATGAGGGGAAGGAATGGTGTCAGAGGTGGGATCTATGAGGGGAGCATGAATTTTCGGTGGGTTGCATGATCTATTACGAGCCCGACCACGTATAACAAAATCTAGCACTACCATGTCCTGTAGTTGGGGAGCGTATATGGGATGCCTCAAAATATTACATATAATACATATTATACATATAAACTAATCCAAGAAAAAAATGTTTACAAAAAACCATTTCTAAACTCAAGCAAAATAATCTATCCTAAAGTCTTAAACTTTGGAGTCCATTTTTTTGATAATTTATAGACCAAATTATTGAGTTCCATGTAAACATAATCGAAAGAAGTGATGAAATTTATTTCATACTTTTTCTCGTTTCTAAATAATGCATTTCATTCATAGTGAATAAATATGTAAATATATATGTAACAAATTGAAATAAATCTATTTACAAAACTAATAAAATTTCATGCCAAAAAAATACTACAATAGAATTTAAGTTCTTAATGTTTGACTTTGACACTTTCTTCTACAACACACTACATAATGCAACAATATGGTACAAATTAGAAAATAGTCTAAATGTTTTTATTCACTAGACCAAAAACACTTTTCATGATGGATTTAATGTATCTATCAATGATGCATTGTTGAAACATGAACACTTAATACATAGCTATATAAAATATAAAATTATAGAACTATGTTATGTTAACTAATTTTATGTTATGTTTTAAATGGTAAATAACAAGTTATGTTATGTTAAATAGTTATATAAAATTGTGTTTTATGCTATAAACAATATATATAACTATAACATATCTAGCCATGTGATATGTTATAACTTATCATCAAGTTAAATCTATAGTTATATTTAAATAATTATATAGTTACATAGTTATGAAACAATTATAGTTATGTTACATGCTATGTTATATATGTGTGTTATGTTAAATAAATTTATGTTATATATTTTAAATAATTGTAGAGTTTTATGTTATGAACTAGAAAATTATAAAACTATGTTATGTTATGCTATAATAATTTTACATTATGCTAAATATGTGTGTGCGTGTGTGTGAGATGTAATAGTTAAATAATATATATATATATATATATATATATATATATATATATATATATATATATATATAACTTTAAATATTAATATTTTATATTAATATTTAAAACTAGAATAGTGCTATATTTATTATTAAAAAATATTTAAATATAAATTATTTTAAATTTAAAATAATAAAATAAAATAAAATTTCTTATCTTATAAATAGAAGTTTACTAGGAGAAACCTTATTCATCTTGTCAATCTCAAGCTCCTAATTTACTTATTTATTTGTTATAGTTTTGGTGTTTTCTTTTTTAGAGTTTTTTGGGGTATATTTTCAGTTAAATTTGCTAGAAATTGACAATGCATTATATATATATATATATATATATATATATATATATATATATATATATATATATTTCACAAAATTTCTATAAAAAAAAATTTAAAACATAAAATAACTATAAAAAAATGTTTTTACTATTCAAAATCAGAAAGTATGCATTTAATAAATAAAACATTGCAAGTAAAAATGAAATTTAAAACCTAAATCATAGTTTTTTTTTATGTTGTTTCGAAGTGTTTTCTAGGTTGTTTTGAAGAGATCTTTTTATGGTTTTCTTGGTTATTTTGAAGGTTTCTTTTGTGGTTTTTGTTTTTATTTTTTATTTTTTTTTAACTAATTTGTTTTCATGGTTTTTGTACATGGTTGTTTTTTTAAAATTAATTTGTTTAATTTTACAAAAAAGAAGAAGATAAAAGATGAAATACCTACCTTCCTTTGAGCCTCTAATACGTTGGAGGGGTGGTTGGAAATATTGATTTGAATGCTGCATGTTCCAATTGCTTAATCGAGCTACTGTCACACTCTAAGTCGAGCTCCTAGTTTGCCTGCACTCTGTGCAAATGGCGCGAGAAAACTGCTTCAGCGTTATTAGTTAAAATAGGGCTCAATCGATCCATAATGTTTAATCAAGCATTATAGCTCAATAGAGCATTATAACTCGATCGAGTTACCTTTTTAGTGCCCAAAGATCTCAATCGAGCACTTTAAAAAGGCTCGATCAGGCACTTGAATGGCTCAATCGAGCTATTATTGCTTCAACCCAAATGTAACCTCTTTCGCCAAAGGTGTAACCCAACTCCATGCTTTCTCCTTGATGTAGAATACATCATTGTACAAAACTTGAAATGTGGTTTTGGTTTTTATTGTTGTAAAGTTCCTCTGATAACCATCCTAATATTTTCTTCTAAGATCCGTAGATTAGGATTATAAGGATAGGGAGTTAGAATTAGATCGCTAGGAGCTTCTTTGTAGGTCCACCACACCACTATTGGATTAGCTCTCCATTCCACTCTAGTGGTAAATTCTCCCATGACCCTCTGAAAAAATCCCTTATTTAAAGTTTTTTCTTCTATTACTTTCTTAATCAAGAAATCAAATTGTCACCTAGTTTGTAGTTAAAAATGGGTATCGCATATAAGAAAATAGTTCCTCTGATGACTGCAATTGGCTTTCAAATATTTGAAAAATGGATAGAGATTGAGTTCTTTACATCTTGATTTTATACTAAACCATAAGGTACGGGCCTAAGGGAACTCACTCGATGTTAGTTGGATGAGATGTTGAAAGCAACAAAATGCACCATTGTTTTTGAGCTCTCTAATGAACATTTTGATTCACATGTCTTGTTATAATCGATCATCCTTGTTGAAACATTCAAGATCATTTTAAAAACCCGTGGGACAACCAAGCTTCTACTTTCCATCCGTTTGATATTGAGCAATGAAAACAACTTGTTTCTCTCTATTAAAAATGTTAAATATACTCACAAAACATTAATATTTCCTAGAGCCTAGTCATTTCCTCACTGCAATTATCTAGATAAGTACTTTGGAAATCTTGGATCTAGTAGCATGGCTTATGTTGGCGGATAACAAAAAATAATTATTTAGGTGGATATAGGATACAAGACTCAGTGAATGAACAAGTTTGAGTAGCAGATATAGACATAGTGCAATTTTTTAATCTATCATGTATGGGTGTATAACAATAAAAAGAGACTAGACAACAAAATAATCAAGAAATTATTGAAAAAGAATGGCAAAAAAAATGGTCACTGAAATGGTCTCAAAATCGACGTTGATCTCAGAAATTGTAATACATAATGAAAAAAAGTCACTTCCAAAGGGAGGTAAGGATTTTTGTTTCCAAAATCTACCATTTCTATATCTAAGTTTGAATTTTTAATGGTGGAATTTCTTATTTCAAAAATTAATTACATGAGAAGTGTGATTCTTTCTTCCATTCTAAAGGACTAGTTAGTGATTGTTTGCATATGTTTGTGATTTTCTACATTTAAGAGAGAATATAGGCCTTGTCAATAGGGCTAATGGTTTGTCATTGATTTAATTTTAGGGAGAAATAGTAAAGAAATATTAGTTTGTCTTTTAGTTGTGTGTGTCCCAAAGAGAAGGTATATCCTATGTGGGGATTTGTTTAGTGGGAATATCTTAGGGTTCAAACATAACTATATTTTTTATTTATTGATATTTAAGATGTTTTTGTCATACCTAGTGACATGTCTAGTGACAACGTCTATGTCCACCACCTATTAAGAGGTGGGATGTTGTTTACATTGTAAAACCACTAGGATAGAATCAATGGACAATATGTTCAATGGCCTTTCTACAGATGTGTGATGAAAATGATTTTATTTCAAGAATACAATCCTTGTGCGAGCTATAATAGAGGGTTTTCACCATTTTTCTCATTTTTCTACTACTAAATGAATTGATGTTCACTTCAACTAATTGGTAATTGGGCTATTGGAATGTAGGCCTTGTGGGGTACACTATATGTTCTATGTTTATGAACTTTTATGGAAGGATTACCAAGAACCAATTGAGGCTAATGAGCTTGAGACTATTGTTCCTAATTTTGATATGCCTTCAATTGTAACACTTTGAATAACACAAACCTTACCAATCATCCTCATGTAAGACATTTTAGGAACTTACAGACATTCTGAGATGACTCTTTGCAAAGAAAATTTATCCATTACCTATTTTAGCTCACAAAAATTAGTTGAGTTTCTCTTCCCATGATGTTTAGAATGATGCATTGTATAGTTTAATTTCTTCAATATGGTTTTCAATTAATGGAAGAAATATCACACTCTCATTTCTAGTTTTAAAGGATGACAATCTAGCATGGGGCTAAATACTAAAGTATCATGTATAAGTGATATCCTTTAGACTTAAACCTGCTATCAAGTAAGATGGAAATATGCACCGTAGTATTACCTCTAATCTATTCAATAATGTTTGGCAGGTTTTCATGGTGATTGTTCTCCACTTTTTGTTTTGAAAGAGTTGTCACGTTGCTTGAAGATATGTCCAAAGAAATGTTTATATAAAATTATAAGTTATCATATTTGGATTATATAGCTATTTGGTATATGATGATCAACTCATTTGATTACATTAATAAATGATTGTAAAAACCTATATGTAGGAGGTATATTGCATGCACTTGCTCTTGCTCTACTTTCTTAAGAAAGTAGGGGAATGCTTATCTTGAATCTTGATGTAATGCTTGTTTTGTATAATCCTTAAGAGGGATTGTAGTTGTATCGATTCAGTAATATAAATGCTATTTTTTTCAAAAGAGGGGAAAATGAAAATATACTAATATGCATTGACCCTTCATTCATTCTAGATATTTTGCAACATTTGGTTATTTGGTTTTAATTATGGTTTTTTTTCCTCTTGGGTTATTTGGTGTGTGTTAAGTGAAAGGATATTTTGACCCTACAAGTCTTCTAAGGAAGTTGTATAATAGTTGCATTCTCTATGTTAATGGTCTATTAGACTTCTTCCTCTTTGTTTTTACATGTGAAGTTATATTGTCTTACTTCCAATAAAAGCACTATTTCTTCTACCCTTCATCATCCATTTTCACATTTGCGTACAATCAAAATTAGAGCCAAAAAAATCACAATTTTTGGATTTATCTCTCATTGTAATTGGAAATCCATTCACCTATGATTTTTTCATTTCTATGAATATAGCATGGTTTACAATTTTATATTGAAAATGGACTTTCAAAATTAAAGTTTAAGAAAATTTGGAAAATCCAGTGTGATATTGAACTATAATAACATGTTTTTCATGCATAAGATATGACAAAAGGACTGGTCACTTATGCTTCCCCTCATTCTTGCATATGTCATTCTCTTTGTACTTGTATTTCACCTTTATTTTGGAAAGAAGATCATTTTACCTTACACAAACAAGTAGTCTAAAATATAGTAGCTTTCATTGAAGAAGTTCCATGAAGTAGTAGTGAATAATTGATTCCTCTCTCGAGTATTCATAGTATTAAAAAGATTCTCTTTTTTAATTCTTGAACTGGATATATGAATGGTATAAATAATAATAAAATAACCTTCCAAAATAAGTTACAAAACTTCCTCGTTAATTTCAGATGTGTGAATCTTTCATTTGACTATTTAAAAATTCCCTTGGCCCATTAATGATTTCTTATATGTAGGCTTTCATACTTACCCTACATAATTCGATCTCAGTGTAACACCCTCCTCCCACATCTACCCAAGTAACCGGCCAACCAAGGTAAACATGTGATGATAGGGTACTATAATGAGATCCAACCTATTAGGTGACATTAAGGAAGTGGAACCGATATAAAATACAACCTATATACCTTGTACATCAACCACAACACCCCTAGGAGGTAACCCAACCCTTCAGGCCTCTTACCCCTTTGTCACACTGACATTTTGACCCCCTTTGAGCCATATCCACGGCCATAACACTGCATGCTAGCTGCCAAGAGGCTATAGTTGTAAGCATAACATTGCATGTCAGCGGCCAGGGCCCCAAAAAATTAGTTCTATTTGTGCATCTCTGGGATTTGAGCCATATTTTCAGGCCCGAAAGCCATTTCTCTGCCCATAACTTCATGAAAAGTTCAGATATGATAAATAGCAATATGAAAATGATAAGGAAGCATTCACATCATTAAGAACTCATCTGGACGCCTCCCATCCATGACAGGAATTTTGTCAAACATGTCACCAACGTTGAATCTACAGGTGTAAAAAATAGAACAGAGAAAAGGGGTCTCATATTTATCTAAGAATCGCTAAGAGGCATTGATCCGCTACAGCATAAGCTGAAATACATCTATTTTACCATATATACATTGTGCATTCATTTACAAGTATCAGTGATAAAATACATTCTTATAACCAACATAATAAAAACAGAAATACCATGGATACAACAACAATAAAATCCACATATAAACCAATACATTTATACATAAAATACCAAAGGAATGAACGCTTCATTAATGAATGTAAAAACCAACCGTAGATGGGTCTTCCAAGTTCCACTCGCCCATAGATTTATTGAGCCAAACCTATATTTAGCGAATCACCCTCGTGCCATATTCTAATAATGAATTTGGGATCTCATCAAACACATCAATCAAAATCAATCTAGGGCTTCTAGAGGCAAAACCACCTCAACCCTCAACTAGTGATTCCACCTCACAGTCATAAATCACAAACATCATGGATTGGTCTCTATCCAAGTTGTTCCAAAGCTCCAAAGTGTTTGTTCCAACCAGGTCTTTGAAGACTAGTAACTCAACCACAATGGTTAGAGGGATTCTAGAGAGTTTGTCCAACCAGGGCTTCCAAGACTAGTAACTCAACCCACCTAGGGCTTCTAGAGAATTTTTCCAACCAAGGCTTCCAGGACTAGTAACTCAACCAACAATTGTCCGCCAGGTTTCGAGAGAAGTTTTCCAACAATTAAATGCTTGAAATTATTTGCCTCAACATTATCTGGGAGACTCCCGGTCGGTAGCTTAGATCATCTCCTTTTTTCGTTTGGAATGGTGGTTCCAACTAATTAAACTAGGTCCAATTACCTTCTCTCTATCTCTACTCGCTTAAAGTGTGACTTTAATTTACCAATAGAGAAGAGACATCAGATCAACCCTCTTTCTGATCGGGAAAGAAAGTTATCCTTAAGTTGATCTAGGGCTCAACCAAGCCATAAATAAGTTTTTCCTCTTTGATAAGAGGAATTCTAGGAATGCAATATGAAAATTTATCCTATAATGCAATTAAAAGGAAATAAATCCTAATCCTCTCCCAATTAGGAAGATGTAGATCTAAATCAACTGATAGAAAAGTAATTAAATTATAGAGATTTAAATATGTCTAGCTCATAGTGAATACCAAGCTAACAAAATCATTCTATTAACTGATATTATGAATGCCAAAAACACATACTGTGAAGAGATCTATTAACATGAATAATTAATCATTAACATTAGTAAGTAGTTCTCATAATGCTAATAACTATTAAACTATTAACAATGAAACATGAACCAATAATATTAGGAAGTAGTTCACATAACTTTACTAGTAATTAAATCGGGATTAGATGGAAAATTTCTGAGTAAATAGTTACTAAGAAATATGGTTTCAATGCACAAGAGCAAAAGAAAAAATTGTGTCAGCCTCATGAGACAAACAGATTAGATAGATAATCTATAAGAAGGAATTCATATCAATAGAAATTCACAAATATAAATCCAATAACATAATTATGCAATCAAAATAAATGAAATATGTATTAAAAATAATAGTCTTCAAAACATGGATTGATGAAACCTGGTATCTTTCCCAATTCTTTGAATCTCTAATAATCCTTTGGAATTCTTGAACTATGCTATTGAAACAAGTGGTGCAATAGTGCAAGCTCTACTCTCCGTACATAATTCAGAATGCAAAAGAAAAATCATCAATAATCCCCTAGGTCTGATATTTACTCCCCTCTCACCTACAATTCTAAATCCCCATTACAATAGTGTTTTTAAGAATTCGAGAATTGCAGAGAAGAGAATCCCCTTTGCTCATTCTAAAAATCATTGTTTATAATTTACAAAATTAATTCCAAATAAGAGAGTTGTTAAAGAGTGATTCTGCTCCAACCATTTTCATTGGTCCAAATTCCTAATTTTTTATTGCTAGAGTAATCCCAATGATTTAAATCTTTGTTTCTTCATCTCCTCGACTACTTCCCTATCAAAACCAATTAAAATACAAACTAAAATCAAAATACCAAATCTAGAATACAAAATATCTCCAATCAAAACTTAATTATATAAATAAATAGAAATAAATTTGAGCTTTCCATTGATCCCTGTAAAGATATAATTGGTCAAGGAGAACATAGTCGAATGGATCTGCACTCAGTAGATTCCATGAGAAAATGAAAATGTAGAAAATTAAACTCATAAAATTAATTTTGTTTAAAGGTGAATTCGACCTAGACGCACATTGTGATGATGTAGCTAAAGGTGAATTTCATGAATATCTCTACGCATTTAAGACAATATGGAAGCAACCTTTGGGTCTCCTCCTACCTCTTGAACTGCTACAATGACCTTTGCTATTAAACACTTCATTTTCCAATAGAGATGGATCTAGACTGCTTAAACAAGGACATTATTCCTCTTGTGTTCCCAGGATCAATCACCTTAGGTTCCATTTCCTCATCTGGAATATCTTCCTCAACTTTGGTTTTGAGGTCATGCTGCCAACCTGAAATCAAGCCTTTTACTTGTCCATGTGTCCCCACTGCACAGGCAGGCAATAGGTTTTGCATGATTTCCTTATCGGGTTTTCTTCCTTGTTTACTGGATCCCACCTTTTCCTTGCCTTTGTCCTTACTTGTCTTGCTCGCTAAGCCTCTTTTTCCAGCATTTCCTTTTCCTGCCTGGTCTTTCACAATTTTCATTTTTGGTTAGTCTCCCAGCAGTTGTACCTTCACTCAAATCCACACTAGGGTTCTCACCCCACGTGCAAAGACCTGAGGGTGAAAGATGCTAGGAGGACTTGTACATGGAAACAGAGAAAAATCATTGTTTTTAGTCAGACTAGATAAAATCCTCTCCTATTTATTGAGGGTCAGATGTTTCTATCCCACCACCTCAGCCTTATTACTTTTCACCTGCTTTCTTGCCCATATTCTCGTATCTCTATGAGAGCTCCTCTTCACAACTAGTGACACCCTATAATACAACCTTTATTATTCTATCATAAAATCAAATAACATATATCTACAAACAAACTGGGGGATCATCATAAAATACCTAAATTCTTAAAAAACTAATAAGTAAGCCACAAATGATTTCGTTATCCCTATAATTAAGAATTACCCATTAGCATTTAATGTCATGATGACATCGTTGTGTCACTACATTTAAAGGAAGAAGCAAGGAATATTAAAGGAGGACTCAAACATAACTAGTGTGTTCTTAAGAGGCTATGCACAATGAATAAGCCTTATTCTTCATAATTTAAGAGACCAATTTAACTTCATAAATAAATGCTCAATGAATATTCATGGAATGTATAAAAACCCTTTTATTAGTCGTTGCCTTAGCAATCGATTGATCATTGACTCTTTATTAATTCACTCTTTGACTTGTTTTTTTTTCCCTCTATTGTAATTTAACCCAAATTTTTATGTTCGCAATCTTATTCATCAAAATTTTAATCGAAGTTATTGGTAGGAAAATATTTCACCTCTTATCGCAAAGATCTCATGCCCCTATGTAAGAATGTTGAGGCAACTTTATTTTATCCTAAGTCTAGCAGTAAGTTTGATAGTGGCAAAGTCAAGAATGTTGGGGAAACTTTATTTTATCCTAAGTCTCTTAGTAAGTCTCGTAGCTGCAAAATTTTATAATATAGAAAATTTTCTCATATCCAAACTTCTATAGTGTAATGCTTTTTTATATCCAAACTTTCCACATGGGTATCTATTTTCATGCAGCTCTGTCACCTTGATGTTCTCGGATTGTAAAGAAATCTTTACTGAACTTCTTTTCATGTAGAAATCTCGAGACCTACACTCGTAGAAATCTCCAGACCTACTTTAGACATACTTTAGAACTATGCAAAGCCATCCCTCCAAAAGGTACCAAGCTATGCAAGCTTATGCAAATCCATCCCTCGAGAACGTAAGAATTTATTATGTGGAGCCATCCAGGCGACTAGGACTAGGGTCACTGGTTCACCATTTCTTCACTCCTTCCGAGGACATTGTTGCTCGCACTTTGGATTTGAGAAACAACAAGCATCATTGCTCGCAATTTGGCTTTGAGACCATCAAAGGTGAGATACAATAGTTGGCCTCAAGTTTCTACATAAAATCAAGCTTTCTCATTTCCTTTCAAGTCTTGCCTCCCTTCTTGCTTGTTGTTCTTTCTTGGTTGGCTTGCAGCTGGTCTTACTTGCAACCAAAGGTTCTATGGTCATTCGATTCCTTATATTCAATGTATTGCTAAAGTAGGAGAAGTAGGGAATAAGGTCAAATCTCATTGATTTCTCATTGCATCTCGTCTGGTAATCCATGCCATAGCTAAACATTCAAACAACAAAATCACTCTAAATTTGATGTTCACTGATAATATATGTGCTTATGGTAATCCATGCCACAGCTAAACATTCAAACAACAAAATCACTCTAAATTTGATGTTCACTAGTAATATTTGTGCTTATTTTCTTACTGCATGTTGCATATTTTTAATGCAGTGAAAAAATTCAATATAGATCATGAATATTTATTATAAATTCAAAAGTGAAAAGAAATATGAGTTAGGTGATTTTATTTTTGTTCAGGATTTACATAAGAAATTTTTTAAATCCAAGTATTACATATATTGATATTGAAATTTCAAATGCACAAAGGTAATAACTTACTATTAGTTGTATCTCTTCTTCTTCTTTTATATATCTTTGCCATTAATTGATTAGGAAGTGATGATACTATATGATACTATATGTTTTCATGACTATTAACAATAATGTATATAATTATCAAGTACTAGTAAGATTGTAAACAATGAGTACCAATATGATTGTAAATTCTGGATAATTGTTTCATTTTAAATTTAATTTATATCTTATAAATTTATTGTAAACAATGTGGAATTACACTCTTGTAGTGAAGATTGTAAAATCTAGATAATTGTTTTCATTTTAAAATAGTAAGTACCAATATGATTGTAAATTCTGGATAATTGTTTTTATTTTAAATTTAATTTATATCCTATAAATTTATTGTAAACAATGTGGACTTACACTGTAGTAGTGAAAATTGTAGAGTCTGGATAATTGTTTTCATTTTAAATTTATTTTATATTATATAAATTTATTGTAAACAATGTGGAGAATATGCACGCATGATACACAATTGGTTTGATACACAATTCTAAACCAATAGAAAAAACTTAAATCTTAAAATAGATCAAGAAAGTCTAATATAGATTAAAATAGATATAAAACGCAGCCTATAAGTTATTGCTTGTAATGGGGATTTTGAAGGGTGAAAAAATTATGTGGATAGGCAAACTTGATTTCGTCAAGTTAATGAATACTATGGAGTACTTAAAAATGATTTTAATTTACACTGGGGATTCCGAAGGGTGAAACACCGTATGGACACGGAAGGAAGTGAAGAATCATGTTCTATTTACATATTCCAAAGATCGTTTTGCTAAAAAAGGATGTGGAAGGAGGATTGCGTACTACAAATTGCAAGTTCCTATTGTGGTAATATATATGCGATTGAAATATAATCGCATATATTTATGAAAATGCGATTGAAAATGGGATGCGCTATATTTATGATCCCTCCTTCATCATGGATATCCCATATTAGTTTAGTTTTCTTGCTATTAAAATTGTTACTTTTACGCATAAGTTTTCATGTATATTCTACTAATCTTTGTCCTCACTTTTCTTGCTTCTATTGTCAAGGACAGAAATCTGTGATATTATGGGATGTAATTCATCTCCAAGATGTGGCAGCGGGACCTATGCTCACAGTTTTGCTCTTTCATCATGAGCACTGTGTGTTTTGGCTTTTTGAATGATCTTTCACTATCTTTCAGTAGTTGAGACTGTTGAACATGTACTGTTTATATTATTAATATAATCAGCGTTTTTTTCCTCTGAAAAAAAATATATGCGATTGAGTATAAGTTACATTTAGAAATCATCAACGTCAGTTTTATGATACTCTATCTTTTAGCTTTTTGGATATATATTTTAATTTTTTCATATATATTTAGTTATTTATTATATTATTATTTAATTTTTTTATTTTAATTTTATTTTTATAATTAATATCAATTTTTACTATAAAATCAAATAATAAAAAAATGTAAAAAACAATAATATTACAACAAATTGTGGAATCACTTTAAAAGACAAATTCTTTTATATTAGATATATTGAGTTAATGAATCTTTGTCAAAAATTATCTCACATTACAATAAAAGATCGATTAATTTATTTCGTATGGCTACCACATTGGTTTGCAATTAAGCCAATTTGGTGTGGTGCAAGAGCAATCATGGTAAGTGCCTCTAGGGTCGGGAAGAGGTCTAACCCCTTCCTTTAAGAGTGTGGTCACAGGGGATGGAGGATTAGGGTTAATTCATAAGATGCAAGCACCCCATCGATTGACTTTGGGCCCAAGTGGTGCAAACATAAGCAAAGATGATCCTCCGCTCAGGGGAATTGGAAAAACTATATGCAAGGGAGATGCCTCTCTAACGCATTCAAGGATTCAAAATATGGAGTAATATTGGACAAAATTGAGAGCCACGGCGAACATATGAAGAATCATGCCTTAATATGCACGTTCATTGGTATCCAAATGAAGAGAGCATTGGTCATAAGGATAAAAAAAAATGATCGCTGAAGGGTCACATTGATGTTGAGTTGAGAGAAAATGGTTTATTTATGATGATTTTAAATTTTTTTAAGGAATACACAAAATATTATAAAACTACCTGTATTTTTTTAATACTACAGGATTATTCAAGAAATTTTGCAAATAAAGGTATAACTTGGAAAATGAAAAAATCTTGGAAACCCTGATTTGGGTTCGCCTACTTCATTTACCAAAATATTTTTGGGAGGAGGAAGTCTTAGAAATTTTTGGAAATGTGATTGAATATTTTGTGAAAATGCTACACCTCATATGCAAGGATATGTATATGTATGAATATCTCCTAGCCACTGTTGAAATAAATTAAATTCTCCTACCATGTTGATGTTTGTAAACAACCTCTATATTATGAGTGTGTATTGTCTACATTTTTCAAGTACCATCAATATGGCCATTTCTTCATATATGTTACCCTAAATCTCATAGAAACAACAAAAAATTATCAGACATTAGATCACGAGGGTTTTTATAGAGTCCAAGCTCATGAAAACAAACCCTCAAGAAAAAAATACGACAACACCAAAGGAGTCCCTCCAATCCAAAAGTTGTTATGGGGCATTGACTAGAGAGGAGCAAAAAATGTCAAATCGAGTACATCCTCAAAAAACAAATCAAGAGAAGGGAAATTGAAAACTAAAGGTAGAAGCGTATAAGAGAAATGTAATAGAGGAATCCACAAAGAATGCACCAAAAGAGGAAATTGATATGCCATACTATAAGGAATTGGGAATTTTAATGGGTCAGAGGACATGGATATGGATGAAATCACACTCTTAGACCTCATTAAAGAGTGAACAAGTAGGGACATAGGAACGATGCCATTTTATGAAAAAAAAATTGTTTAGAAATACATATCTACAACTAAAAATAAAAATGTGACTTCAAACAAAGCAAGCTCATCTGAAAAAAGTCTTGGCATCCAAACAAAAAGCTTCAAATATACTCACAGGAATACAAAGGTAGGCAGAAAGAGAGGAAATAAATAAAAAAGGAGTTAATACAAGAGATGGGGATGGACTTGTAAATTATGGACAAGTAGCTCTCTTAACATACGTGTTTTCCTTTTCCCAACATTATTCCCAATGAAGATAATTTCATGGACTATAAGAGGCCTTAACTACCAAGTCAAGCAAAGGCTTCTTAAATAAATAATATATAGGGAACTCCTTACAATAGTAAATTTATAGGAGTCTAAATGTGACAGCTGCAAAGTTGGATGAATAGCCTATTGTTCTTGGAGAGGATGTCAAACCCTAGTATTAGATGTTGCATGGAAATCAAAGGGCTTGGATATCTTATTGGAATCCAAATGGAGTGGAATTTATGGAATTTATGGCTACTCCAAGAGTCCAAGGATAATATTTAGTGGATTCTATGACTTAGTAGCAAAATAAATGAGATGCATAACAAAAATACATAGGCCAAATATGGTGAATGAAAAGGAAATATTTCATTGAAACTTGGATAACATTAGAGATCTTCACCAAGATAAGTTATGGATTCTACTGGGAGACTTCAACATGGTGATATCATTTGAGGAAAAAAGAGGAGGTATTTTCTTCATGGCGATAGACTCCCAATAGTTCAAATAGTTAATACAAAAAATGAGGTTGGGCGATGTGGAAATAGTTAATCGAGTGTTCATCTGGAACAATCTCCATGGTGGTAAGAACTAAATAGCCTTGTCCTTAAATAGTTTTTTAGTCTTAGAAACTCTCTTAGAAATTTATTTCTTCCTAGAAGCATCTATTATTCCTTATATAGGTTCAGATCACTAGTCAATCTATTTATAAATAGATATCAAAGTTTTCCCTAAAATAGGCTTTTCATATTTCAGATTCCATGTCATAAGGATCCATCCTTCCTTGACAAGGAATAGGTGTGGTGGGAATAGATTCAAGTCTATGATCCATCTAATAAGGCCAAATTTCAACAAAATTTAAATATTCTTAAGTGATAAATAAAAGAATGGAGAAAAGAGGATTTCAAAATTATATTATAAGAAAAACAAGAGCTAGAGGTAAAGATGCAAGAGGTTCAACAACAAATAATTATGGTGAGAAGTATTGACGATCTAATTGCAAAAGAATAATTTCCCACAAAAATAGAAGACAAAAGGCAATAGGAGGAAATATTATGGAGGAAATAATCAAGAATCCATTTTCATCATTAAGAGAGGAAGAAAACATTTTTTTTTCATAAATTGATGATCAAAGACCGAAATCATAACAAGATATTTTTGCTCAAAGGTGAAGTATGGTAAAAATTCCAAGATCAAAAAAATATGGAGCAATTAATTGTTATATTTTATGGATCTCTTTAAGCTGACCAGAACCTATGGAGACAAATATATAGGGTCACAAAAAACATCCCAATGTTTTGGTTCAACCAAATCATAATGTTTCCCTAGTGCAAGAGCTATCCTATGCCAAAGACAAATAGGTGGTAATGTCGATGCTAAAAAAAGAGCCAGGTTTGGATGGATTCACTGCATATATTTTATAGGCTTATTGGCAGTTCCTTGGAGAAGAAATTAATAACCTAGTGGAGAAATCTCATATTACATTCTCTTTATTTCAATCCTTGAATAACACTCTATTAACACTAGTACCCAAGTATGATAAGGTTTAATATCTTCAAACCAATAGCCTTATGGAATGTGATATATAGTATTATTTCAAAAGTCATTGTAAATCATCTAAAGTTGCTCTCACCAAACCTAATTTCAATGGAGAAAATTGACTATGTAGATGGTTGATAGACCTTGGATGGAATAATAGTTGCCCATAAGATCGTCCATTTGTTAGAAAATATAGAAAGGTAGGAATTATAACTGAACTTGTAGAAATTATATGCACTAAGCATGCATATGTCCAAGATCCACCTGATCTCACACTATTTAACTTTATGCAAGATACTGAATCTATTCCACTTGTTAATCTTTTGCAGAAAAATTAATTGCACACACATGTGAAGTATAAACAAAAATATTCAATCGCACATAACATAGTTTTTAACTAGGAAAGCCTGAAGCTGAAAGCCCCAAATATATATTATGTAACATGGAGATCATATGAAAATCTCATACAAGCATACAAAGCTTATCACAAGCTCTCAGTACAGTACAATCATCATACACTAATTAGGCCTAATCTTTCAAATCCATGCATCGATCTTTGCCACCTGCTAGCCTGCCTCCACTGCACAATTCCTACTGAAGAATAGCTCTGAATGAATTCAAATTACTCCATCCTTGACTGCGCAATCCTCATTGGAATCTCCACTGAATGTGTGATGCAATCAATGCATCACTATAGTCACAACTGATAGTCTATATTGCCCTTTCACCTATCTCTCCACTGGTCTCCACTGAATCTGCCATGCACTATAGTTAACTGATGTATTCTTTAGTTGATTAATGAGTTATTATTTATGAATTAATTAACTAATTAATTCACTCCACTCTCACTAGTGTATCAATCAGTTATACTAGATACAACTAGCTCAACTGAGTCTAACTGAGTTAAACTAAATACAACTCCATAACTACTTCTTCCAACTATGTGATAACTTTTCCACTTGAGTTCTAACTGAGTCCTCCATGCATTAGCTCTAGTAAACCCTTAGGAATAGCGTAATTCCTTCTGTCAGCTAATGTGCCACATATGTGCACTGAACTGAAGTGCTCCAAGAGAATAAGTTGATGTTTAGAGTCTAATTATTATTAAGAGATAATAATAATCGACATGCATCTATTTTTATATTGACGATCTATAAATAGACTTCGCCCAATACTCTAAAAATAGAATTCTAGAAATTTTTCCAACTTGATCAACCATCCACAAATAGCATCCTGTAACTTTTGAAATATGATCATCATGTCTAAAAATAGACTTGCACCAAAAATAGCCTGTGGGCCCACTTAGTGAAGGTGACTCTTTTCACTAATCTCATCATCTTGTTGAATCTCAACACTCCCTCTCAACAAGATAGGGATTATCCTTCACCCTGATCCCGCCTCTATGGTATTCGAATTTTCTCCTGGTGAGTGCCTTCATCAGAATATCTGCATCTTGATCCTTCGTAGGAATGTCCTGAAGCAACATGATCTTTCGCTGCACACAATCTCTGATATGATGATACTGGATATCAATATGTTTATATCTATCATGAAACATAGGATTAACCGAGAGTTTAATGCAACTCTGATTATCACAATGATTCACCGTGGGATCTAAATGTGAACTGAAAAAACCAACCAGGATCTTCCTCATCCAGATAGCCTCACATGTAGCTAAACCTGCTGCGATGTATTCCGCTTCCGCTGAACTGAGTGCCATAGATTTTTTTTCCTGTTGTACCAAGAAACTGTCGTAGATCCGATACTAAAAATCCCTCCTGATGTGATCTTTTTGTCTATTGGGCTTCCTGCCCAATCTGCATCTGTGAAGCCATGCAACTTCACCTCATCCGTTTGTCTGTACCATAAACCATACTCAGATGTGCCCCTTAGATATCTCAAGACATGCTTGCCTTCCTTCTAAAAGAGATTGGTAGGCTTAACCATCGCTTGTGAAAGCTGGTTCACTGCATAGCATATGTCCGGTCTTGTATTGACTAAATACATGAGTGAACCCACCAATTTTCAATAAACAGTGGAATCCACTACCTCTACCGATGTAGCATCATCTTTCTTCCAATTTCCTGGAAGAGGAGTGTCGATAGGCTTGTAGCCTTGCATGTGAAACTTCTCCAGTATCTCCCATGCATACTTGCCTTGAGACACAAACAGTTCACCTTCCCGCTGCCATATTTCCAATCCAAGAAAATAATGAAGGAGACCCAAATCCTTCATCTCAAGCTCCTTCGCAAGATCTACCTTGCATGAGTGTATCAACTGCTCATCACCTGTTAGTATTAAATCATCAACATAAAGTACAATGATTAAAAGCTTACCCTCCACCATAATCGGGTATAGGTTTGCATCTGCCTCACTCTTGGTTAAGCCAAGTCCATTGAAATAGTTGTCGATCCGAGTGCACCAAGCACTAGGTGCTTGTTTCAGCCCATACAACGCTCTTTTGAACCTACACACATGCGAATCGCTGCTGAAGATCTCAAATCCTTCAAGCTGCTCAATGTACACCTCTTCCTCAATGATCCCATTAAGGAACGCAGTCTTCACATCCATCTGATGAATGTGCCAACCCATCTGCGCTGAGAGAGCAAGGATGGTCTGTATGGAAAAATACCATGCGACAGGTGCAAAGGTTTCTTCATAGTAAATCCCCTCAATCTGTGAGAAGCCTCGGGCAACAAATATTGCCTTATACTTCTCAACGCTCCCATCAACAACTTTATTTACCTTGTAGATCCATCTTGATCCTACAACTGATTTTTCCACCAGTCTTGGAACAATCTCCCAAGCAATGTTTCTGAAAATGGAGTCATACTCCTCCACCATGGCATCTACCCATGTGGTCTCCTACGCTGCTTCTTCAAAATAATATGGCTCTGTCACAATACACTTGCTCAAAAGAGCCATGTATACATTATATCATTCAGGTGACTGTCTCTGTCTATGCTGTGATGTAGGGACTCCTACATTATGTGTTGCATAATGCTTCAGTCTCTCAGCTTCTGTGGTACGCTTTCTACCTTGTTTGATGTTTGGTTCTGCATGAGTGGACTCCTCCACTCCATGAATCTCCTCCTGTGGCTGATCCACATCCAGAGGCTCATCTTTGGGAACAAGAAGTTCCTCTTCTGCATGCAAGTGTAGCTCCCTCTCAAGTGACAACTTCATGGCTTTCACCTCATTGAATTTTATATCTCGTTGCACAACAATCATCCAATTGTTTGGCAAATACACATGATAGTTATGGGGTGTTTCTATGTACCCCACAATTATCCCAACTTCTGCAACTAGCTCCAGCTTCTTCCTGGCATCCTTTGTCACATGAATGTAAACAGGTGAGCCAAAAATCTTCAAATGAGAAATATCAGGCTTCTTACCAGAAAATGCTTATTTGGGTGTACTCATGGCAAGTACTCTATGAGGACAATGGTTTTGCACATAAACCGCAGTGTTGCATGCTTCCACCCACAAGTGCATTGGTAGGCCCTGGTCATGCAGCATCGCTCATGTAACACCCATGATCATTCTGTTCTTTCTCTCTGCAACCCCATTCTGCTAATGGGTTATGAGGCGCTATGAGTTCTCTTCGAATTCCTTCTTTGCTACCAAAGTTTTTGAATTCGCTCGAGATGTATTCACGACCATTATCGCTCCTTAGAGCTTTCACCTGCTTCCCTGACTCCTTCTCCACTAATGCCTTGAACTCACTTAACTTTGAGAATGTTTCACTCTTCTTCTGCATCAAGAAGATTCAGCATCTACGAGAATAATCATCAACAAATATCGCATAATACTTGTGTCGTGCTGTTGAAGCAACTGAGAATGGTCCATACACAGCTGTGTGAATTCTCTCCAGGATCACCGAAGCACGGTTCTCCTTCTCGTGAAAGGTGGTCTTCACAAACTTACCCATTGTACATCCCTTGCACTGATCTGACTATGCAAGAGTACCCTTGGGAAGTCCAGTAGAAATTTGCTGCAAAATCTTCAAAGCGCCATGGTGAAGATGGCCCAATCTCTTATGCCATAATTCGCCCTCATCACGGCTCAATACTTCTTCTGCTTTGCCCACCATTGCAGCGCAGCCATCTACCTCCAACTTATAGAGATTCTTAATTTGAACCCCTATCTTCTTGGTTTGACCCATTTTTTTATGTCGAAGGAAGGCTTTTCCCTCACTGAAAACAACATCATAACCCTTGTCTTCCAACATTGTGACTGAGACCAAGTTCTTCTTTATACCTGGAACATGCATGACATTATTCAACAAGAATGGATTACCGGACTCCCTCTCAAAGGTAATGGTCCCAATGCCAGTCGCACTGTACTGACCATCGTTGCCCATCTCTATATGCATCTGGAGGTCCTTCTCCTCCAAGTCACTAAACAACTCTTTGTCTCCCATCATATGGAAAGATGCACCACTGTCAAGATACCACATTGATCCCATGCAGCTTGAAACCAAGCATGTGATCAAAGAAAAATCTAGCTCAAATTGCGAGGCTAAGGCCTCTCCGGCTGCAGATCCAGCAGCTTGCTTATTCTTCTCATTCCGTGGATAGTTAGTGGTGAAATGTCCATGTTCGTGATAGTGAAAACACTTTACTTTGGACAAATATTGCTTCTTTCCTTTAGCACTAGATTTTGAAGAAGATTTCTTCCCCTTCCCTTTCCTTTTTTTGGCAGTCAAAGAACAATTCTCTTCATCTTCATTCTTTGATGAAGATCCATCCCTGGTACCTCGCTTTATCTCCTCCTGCACAAGATCCGAACAACGTTGCTCCCATCCCGGCAGTTTCTCCCGTCCATTGACAGACTCTTCATAGCTATGCCAACTCTTCGGAAGCCCAAGGAGAGCCAAGCTCACCAAGTCTTCTTAATCCATAGTAACCCACACACTTCCCAGTTCATCCTTGTAGTGGACAAACTTCGTGAGGTATTTTGGAATACTATTGTCTTTCTCCATTTTATTTTTTTGAGCTTATCTTTAAGCGCCAACTTCCTCTGGTCACTTCTGCTTTAGATCAAGTCTGTCAAAGCCTTCCACATTAAGAATGGATTGGATTTCCAATGAAGGCTAGACACAATATGGCCCTTCACACCTTCCAACAGAATCCTCATCTTTGCAGTCTTCTTTTGCCATGCATCAATTAATGCAGCATCGCTAGATCCCGGCTTAGGAACATCGCTATCGATGAACTCCTTCAGACCATTATCCTCCAGCACCTCCTCCATCCTATCCTTCCAGGCTATGTAATTCGACCTCCCATAAAGAGCATACTCCAATCTCAACCCGTTGAAATAAATTTCAATGTATACTCAATTTCTGCACCAAGAATCTTCTGTAGCAAATTCGAATTGTCCACCAGCACAAACTCACTTCACAATTGCAATCTTCAATCAACAATGCTCTGATACCATGTAGAAATTATATGCACTAAGCATGCATATGTCCAAGATCCACCTGATCTCACACTATTTAACTTTATGAAAGATACTGAATCTATTCCACTTGTTAATCTTTTGCGGAAAAATTAATTGCACACACATGTGAAGCATAAACACAAATATTCAATCGCACATAACACAATTTTTAACCGGGAAAGCCTGAAGCTAAAAACCCCAACTATATATTATGTAACATGGAGATCATATGAAAATCTCATACAAGCATACAAAGCTTATCACAAGCTCTCAGTACAGTACAATCGTCATACACTAATCAGGCATAATCTTGCAAATCCATGCATCGATCTTTGCCACCTGCTAGCCTGCCTCCACTACACAATCCCTGCTGAAGAATAGCTCTAAATGAATTCGAATTACTCCATCCTTGACTACACAATCCTCATTGGCATCTCTACTGAATGTGTGATGCAAACAATGCATCATTATAGTCACAACTGATAGTCTATCTTTCCCTTTCACCTATCTCTCCACTGGTCTCCACTGAAACTGCCATGCACTGTAGTTAACTGATGTATTCTTTAGTTGATTAATGAGTTATTATTTATGAATTAATTAACTAATTAATTCACTCCAATCGCACTAGTGTATTAATCAGTTAGACTAGATACAACTAGCTCAACTGAGTCTAACTGAGTTAAACTAAATACAACTCCATAACTACTTCTTCCAAATATGTCATAACTCTTCCACTTGAGTTCTAACTAAGTCCTCCATGCATTAGCTCCAGTAAACCCTTAGGAATAGCGTAATTCCTTCTGTTAGCTGATGTGCCACATCTGTGCATTGAACTAAAGTGCTCCAAGAGAATAAGTTGTTGTTTAGAGTCTGATTATTATTAAGAGCTAATAATAATCGACATGCATCTATTTTTATATTGACGATCTATAAATAGACTTCGCCCAATATTCTAAAAATATAATTTCATCTATTTTTCCAACTTGATCAACGATCCACAAATAGCGTTCTGCAACTTTTGAAATATGATCATCATGTCTAAAAATAGACATAGTCTAAAAATAGACTTGCACCAAAAATATCCTGTGGGCCCACTTAGTGAAGATGACTCTTTTCACTAAGCTCATCATTTTGTTGAATCTCAATAAAACTTGACTTGTCTAAGGCTTTAGATAAAATTAGTTGGGCTTATCTCTTTAGTGCTCTCACAACCTCTGGATTTTTAAGTAGTTGGATTAACTTGGTGCGAGCTCTAGTTGCAACACATTTCTTCTTAATGACGCTCAATGGATCTCCTTCCTCAACGTTTAAGTCTTCACATGGAGTTCAACAATGCGACCCTCTCTTTCCATTATTATTTATCCTTGCATGCAAAATAAAATGGGACTAGACAGATTATGTCTTCCCAAAATGGCGGGAGGTTTTGGTCTTTATGATCCATAAATTATAATTAAAGTTTCGAGGGAAACAACTATGGTGGAGGTGGTTCCAAGGTGGCCAAGATTTATAGTGGTAGCTTTCGAGTGGGAAATACAACCCCTCTTAATCATGGCAACAAAATTGAGAGCTCAAGCCCCTTTTAATTTTCATCAAAATGGAATTTGGAAAGAACTATTAAATTTATTATACAACAAGATTGCTTCTGGGAAGTATGAGACGGAAAATATGACTTGTTTTGGACGAAATCATGGTCGCAGTATCTAAAGTTTGGTGGTAAGGTATAATTTCTTACTATAGAAGAGCTTATGAAATCTATAGGTCTCTTCATAGTGGCTAATTATTGGAGCTAGATAACACTTTGCACCGGGTGGAGAAAATGGAAAAATAGGAATGTTGGCCTTAAATTTTTTATCAAGAAAATCTAGACACATTTGGAAGAACTTCACAAACTAGATATCACACTCTTTGAGGGATAGGAAAAAATCCAATGGGGGTAAATAGGAAGGGTATATTCACAATGCAAGAGGCATGTCAACTACTTGTGAATCACACTAATCTTCCTCATTGTCCCATCTAGAAACAAGTTTGGGGTGAAAACATATGGCTCAAAGTTTCCTATTTTCTTTTGTAGTTAGTACATAAAAGAGCCCCCTCATGAGATAAAACAATTTTCATGGGGTTCAAAGACCATTCACTCTATATTTATGTGTAGATTGAATGTAGAAGGCATGGAGCACTTGCTCAATACATGTCGTTTTTCTAAAGCTCTATGGTCTTTAATCTTTATCTTATTTGAATATTCATACAGGAATAGGAATGGAATCATAGAAATGATAGAAGTTTTGGAGATATTGCATGACAAAGAATCTTATTGTCAATCAAGCTTGGGCCCTCTTTTTGTGGTTTTCGCTATAGAACATATGGAAGGAGGGGAAAAAATGCATATTTAATAACCAATCAAAACTAGGGAGGTAATATGGGAAAACACATTATAGAGTGTCCTTGAAATAGTACTACTCTACCCTTTGTCATCATTACATTAGGAGATAAAGGTTTGGATGTGACAATTTTGCATAATCTCTATTTTTATTTGTCTCCTTGTCTGTTATTTTGCATCCAGGAATCCCATCTTCGAGACCTTGTGCTTCCTCAATCCCTCCTCCCCTTAGATTGCTTAAACTTAAATTTATTGAGGCATCTAAAGGAAATCTAGGTTTTGCAAGTGTTGGAGTAATCTTCACTCACAACTATGGGTAACTAGTGTTTCTATTAGTATATAGTATATGACATTCAAGTAACAATGTAGCTGAATTCGTAGCTCGAGAGATTGGCCTTGTTATCATAGGATCACAAGGATTCTCCAAGTTGATTGTAGAGGGTGGTTCTTAGCTAGTCATCTCAAGAGTAAAGAAATTGATCAATGGAATTTCTCTAGAAAAAAAATTCCACGGTTGGAGATTGGAAAAATATATATCACAAGTATTAACTATTTGATCCATATGATTCTAATCAATATTCCCTCTAACATCACCCGAATAATAAATAAGGTATTAGACCATATGGCCAACTTGAGATGCATTGACATTAACCTTAATCTGTCACCAATTTGGAACAATGACTTATGAAAGGATTAGAGAGCAGAACTTATTGATCAAATAAAGAAAGATGGAGAAATAAAGAAAAATGGAGAAATTCTACTTGGGTAGAACGACATGAAAAAATTTCCATGTTCTCTTGATGGCTTTAATTAACTCATGATTTTTGTTTCACTTGACATAATGTGCATAATAAAACTTTAGTTAGCAAACTTTTTTTGGTATACATGTGATAGTATATAGACATACATTGTTGATATAGTTTCTAATATAACAAATCATTGTAAAAATATTTTGATCTTCTATAATATAATATCAATTTTACCAAAAGAGACCTAAATGAAAAAGAAAATAACAATTATAATGCATCTACAAAATTCTAATTAGTTTACTGAATATATCTTCATGTTTATATTTTAAAACATCATTTTTATACATGAATCACTTTAACTCAGCCTATCATGCACATTAACGGAATTACCCTAAAATATTTGTGTGTAAAGTGCTAATTTTTTTTGTTTGTCTAGAGTGCATGTATTCATGTTTAGAGGGTGAAAGTTGTCCTAATAATCCAGATGTGAACACTTGGAATATGCAGAGAAAAGTTATGTAGCAACTATCCTCATGGTTTACAGGCCGAAATAAATAGAAATTTGATTCTATAAAAGTTTTTATACATGACAACTTGGTTTTGTCAAAACAAGCAAATATGCATACATATTTCAAGTGGCCATAAACCTAAGAAATCTGATTAGGATTGTTGGTTCACACTCCATGACCTGGCCAGAGAAAGAGAGATTCAAGAGCGTGAAGAAGAGGTGGTGGCTGTGTATCTCATTTTACAGTAATTCTCAATGTCCTCTCTTCTTCTCCATGGAAGGCGCCCCGCAATCAGTGCCCACCTGCTATACAATGTTCCTATGATTCACATTATATGATTGAATAACTATACAATTTTCCTATGATTCACATTATATGATTGAATAAAACATAGAAATTTTATGTATGCTATACAATATTCCTATGATTCACATTATATGATTGAATAAAACATAGAAATTGTATGTATGATTCATGGAAAGCGCCCAGCAATCAGTGCCCACCTGCTATACAATATCCCTATGATTCAAATTATATGATTGAATAAAACATAGAAATTGTATCTATGAATCATGACGCACCTGTCACCAAGAAGATTGTAAAGTCTATTTATCAAATCCTGTTCATCAGCAGAGATTTCTTGAGCAACACAAGCACTCTTCTGGCAATATTCCACGCTGTCACCAGCTGCAATAACTCGAATTCAATCAATCAACGAACACAATGAATAACCGATTACTTAAAATCTAAAAGTTGATATATACTGCGTCAGTGCATAAAACTAGCTATTGCTCCAGAAATATTGGTTACCCAAACTGCAATTAAACATATTTCGGTTACCCAAATTGCAATTAAACATACATGTTGCCATTACTGCTCCTCCTGGCCTAGCGTTGCAGTCTTCCTCTGATTTTGGCAAGGAGAAGTGTTGCCTGCTATCCATATTCATACCACTGGGCAGATGATATCTCTGAATGATATGATCATGAATCTGTGTATCAGAAAATGTGTAAAGGGAAGTAAAAGAAGTGGGTATTTTATAGAAAGAATGCTATAGTCCGCTGAGAGTAGATAAGACATAGAAGGCGGTGGGTACAGACCAGGACAAAAAGAGCATATCCTAAATTTTAATCTTCCTGTGAAGTTAGGTAGCATCACATGTTCTATGCTGTGCTTTGAAGAAAATGGCAGTCTCAATGTCCTTTTTCTTCCGTGCCACTTGGATTGAAAGTCTTCTTCTCTTCACTTTCTTTGTGTTGTCATTTAAAAACACGTTTTATATGTTTTGGAAGTTTTGGTTTAATGGTGATTTTAAAGTGTCTATAAATTCAAATTCAATATAGTTTAGAATGTATATTGTCGAATGATTGTGGAAAAATTAAAGTTAAAACTTGTGACTCCAATAAATCTTCCTAAAAATTCTCCATTTTTAATATTTTTGATTGGGAAAATGAAAACCACGCCCCTTCAGTGGAGGGAGGACCCTACGTTGATCGTAGGGCTAATGGGATTGGCAGGTGATGTTTCTACCGAGAGAGCGATGATGTTTTAATTTAAAACAACTTGTACGTTAAAGTTAACTTATTGGGCTCACAAAGTCTTTAGTGTCACGGAATCTTATTTTAACCAACTATGTCTCACAAATGTGAGACCGAGTATAGAAACACTCCATTACGTTTACTTTTAGGGCTCTACGTTATTTTCAAATGTCAAACCTGAGCACTGTATGATTTACAGCCAAACCACAACGCTTAACTAGATGCGCCATTGCTTTCGTTATTATTATACACATTTCATTATGATACCCAACAATAGCAGTACTGTACCAACCACTTTACTGATGTCTTATTGTTTACATTCTAAGCACTTTACTCATATAATTTGGTTGAGCTTCCCTCCCATCTTCAACCTAATCATTTGAGTCATATAGTTTGGTTGAGCTTGGCTCCCAAGTTTAATAATTTTTCATGAATTTCGAACTTAAAATTTAATGAGCTTGGTCCCATTTTCTACCTAATTCATTTTATTAATATAATGTGTTTGTTTGAACTTGGCTTTCATCTTTAGTATGGTTTCATGATTTTTTGAATTTAAATTTTTTTGGAACTAAATTCAAATATTATTATTATTATTTAATTTTAAGGTTAGGATTAAGTTAGACACCAAATTAGTGTATGAAATTTTCTTGATTGTAAGACAGAGAACCCACTTTCTCGCTGGTATTTGACTGCTAAATTTATGAAGACATACCTATTCTAACTTTCTTTGATTTTAAATGAAAGAAAAACATACTCTTAATCATTAAACTCACTCAATCTATATTCATGTACAAATCAATTAATTTATTAATTTAACAATACATTAATTTTTAATTATAAATTATGTACAAATCAATTAATTTATTAATTTAACAATACATTAATTTTTAATTATAAATTATGTACCAATCAATTAATTTATTAATTTAAAAATACATTTTTTTTTTAAGTATAATTAAAAATTGGTTTTTATTTTTATGCTGTTATTATGTTTCATATTTAAAAAATAAAATCTACAACTTTATAAACTTGCAAATATAAAGTAACGTTTAATTTAGCTTTAATATTAAAATTATTATTAACTTTAATTTTCATTTTAATATTACTATAAAGAATAATTGATTTTTAAATGTTTTTAAAAAAACTAATTGAAACAATTCTACCATTACAAAGTTCTCTTCCATGGTTGAAGATGTGTCATGGACATCGTAGCATCCAAGCTCATCTATATACATTCAATATTTAAATAACAATAATAATATGATTATTTATAAATTTTATAGGTGTTGTGTTTTTACTGCTATTTTGTATAAGCTGATTTCGTTAGGTTGGAGAAGGAATTGTGGATTTGTTCAAGCAATTGTGGTTTTCTTTTTACCCTAAATGTTTTTTTTTAAATAGTTTAGTGTAATAATTATCTTAATTATTAAGATGTGTTTTTATGAGGTTTTGGGAAAGTTTAAAATTTAGTTATTATGATATATTTTTAAAATAGAGAGTAAAAAATTAGAAAAACTAAAAAAAAATATCCAAGAGGATAAAAAAATATATACTAATTTAACTATATAAATTAAATGACTCATAAATATCAATATGCATAGAAACACTTACTAAAATTAAATAAATCATAAAAATTAATTAAATTTTAATTATTATTATTAATAAATAATAAAAAGAATTACTATATAAGTTAATTATATAAATTTTGAAAAAATATAGATCGGGTTCTTAACCATAGATATTTAATGGAGATTCTCAATTTGTAAATAGGTTTTGTTAAAATAGAATCCACGAATATTTAATGGAGATTCTCAAATTGTAAATAGGTTTTGTTAAAATACCATGGAACTAATTGGTAATTCCATATGAAAATTTATCAAGGTTTCAGAGATCACACGTCACATAATATTTTCTTCATATGCTCGAATTTGTGTATATGAACATTTCCCAGCCTCTTCTGGAGTCGGTGGAAATATAATACTAGGATGAGACCTGGTCTCAACTGTTGGACTATGAGCATGTCCCGTTTATGTGTAGACTATGCCATGAATATGGCCATCTCTTCCGAAATTTCCCACAACAAGCCCTGGCCCCTGCAGCATCTCCTTCCTTGAACGACTTCCAAGAAATTCATAGATGGCATCCTCCTCCAGGAAAATTCCCCCTTCTCCTTCCCAGGAAAATGGCGTGCATGCATCTTCCATCCACACGACAGTACCCTCCCATGCGGCCTCACGACACCCCTCTAGAAGCACTCAAATGGCCCCAAATATCCCTCACAGAAACAACTTTTCCATCTTAGCTAAATCGACTAAGCCAAAACTAGAAGCAGAAGCAGGGGTTGAGCCTCAAGCCCAAAAATGTGGAAGTAGAGTATGGATTGGAGAATACGAAGAGTAAACAGTCGAGCTAACGTAAAAACCCAGAGGCTCAACAAATAGTAAAGAAATCCTCTAAGTTCTCACTCAAGCACTTAAAACTTTAGAACAAGACATGAAGTTGGATCAGCTCAACTCTAACGAAAGGGTCATGGTAACCTACCTATGAAGCTAGGAAAAAATGGATCAACGAATATTCCTTGAGATCAACTGGATCAATTCCATCAATTTTTTAAAGACTCGGAGAAATGACAAGCCTTAGGGGAACCCTATCATCAATTGGGTTTAGTTCATCAAGAAGACGATACACCCATGCAGCGGACAAATCCTAGCTTGGGCTTTAGGAAGAGGGGGAAAATACCAACCTGTGAAGTGATTGAAGAAGCAGGGGAAATCTTGGTCAACTCAGAGAAAAAAAATGTCCTTGCAAAGTATTACCAATGATCTCTCCCTCCACCCCCCCTAGTGAAGCTGCTATCATGGAATATACAAGGCCTCAACTCCAAGGGAAAGTTGAAGTAACTGAAGGAAATAATTCAAGTTGAGAAGCCGAAAATCATGGTCCTGCAAGAAACTAAAGTGACGCGGGAAAGACTTAAATACTTTGCTAGAAGGAGTTGTTCATTGACAGAATGTATGGCTCTGGACGCAAGAGGAAGTGCGAGGGGTCTGGGATTCCTCTCAGACCCTAGATCCATCGCCTTCGAATAATAGATTTCCTACCCACACACCCTTTCACGTCAATTTGAGTGTATCATATCTTTGGAGAAGGTCTGGTTGACAGGAGTTTACGACCCCACTCTTCTTTGGAGGAAGGCAAGTTTTCTCCCCAGTCTTTCGTATCTTAAGGAGCTTTTGGGGGACACTAATTGGATCTTGGTTGTGGACTTCAACGTCATAAAGGATCTCAACAAGAAAAATTGAGGCATTCAAAAGTTGGATCCGATATCTTCAGCTTTCCAAGAAACTATCCAAGATCCGGGAACTGAAGATATTGACTTTAAGAATGAGGCCTTCACTTGGAACAATCGGCAGGGAGGTAAGTATCAAATAGCCTCAAAATTGGACATGTCTCTTCTCTTAGATAATACCCTCCAACAAGATCTATATTTCCAGGCAGAGATCCTCTCGTGAATGGGATCAAATCATTGGTCGATTTTCCTTGAGATTAACTTGTGGATCGCACCTAGTAACAGATCGTTCCATTCTAAATCCTTCTGGGTTGAAAAAATGCATCTCTTGGCTAAGATGGAATATTGGTGGAAATCAATCAAGGTGATGGGGTGTAACCCAATGTAAACCTTCCAACTAAATCTTAAGGAATCAATTGGAAAAATCAAAGAATGAAACATATCAGACTTTGACAATATCCAATGAGAGAAGTGGTCTCTTGAAGAAGCCATGAGATCGATTCAACAACAGATTATCTTGGATGGATGGACTGATGCCCTCATCACCCAGGAGGGGGAGATCTTAATAGACCTAGAGAAAAGAAGGAAACATGAGGAAATTCTATGGAAACAGAAATCAGGAGTCCAATGGCTTAGCCTAGGACGAGCAGAACACAGAAATATTCCACAGGAACATGCTGAAGCATCACCAAATTAAATTTATATTCTCCCTCAATGACTTTGACGGTCGTTGGTTGGTACAAAATGAATAAATTTCATAGGAGTTGATTCATCATTTCCAATCTTTGTTCACTAAACCAGAGGTGGATAAAAGTGAAGCAATCTCAAAAATCCAACAACATATGCCAGAATTAATCAGGGAAGATCAAAATCAGGCCCTTATGAGAGAAATATCCTTAGTAGAAGTGGAGGAAGTGGTCAGGGCTCTCCTACCGAATAAAGCCCCAGGCCCGAATGGTTTCACTTCAGAATTTTTCAAGGCTGGTTGGAAATTCCTAGGAGCTGAGATTCTTGAGCTTGTTGAGTACTCCCGCTGATCCCAATGGTTGTGGTCGGACCTTAATGCAACATTTTTGGTGTTCTTCCCTAAGAAGGGAGCGAATCTGGACCCTAGAGGATTTCAGCCAATAGCTCTATGTAATGTAATCTATAAGATTCTCTCAGGAATATTAGTACAATGACTCAAATCTCTGCTTCAAGTCATCATTGAACCATAACAGTTGGGTTTCGTAGAAGGGCGACATATAATGGATGGGATACTGGCAGCTTATGAGGTGGTGAACTAATTATCATCATCCTAAACCCAAGGTATGCTCATCAAATTATACCTCTCTAAATCTTATGATCAGTTGAATTGTGGATTTTTTTTTTTCAATGCTTACTACTTTTGGCTTTTCCCCTTCATGGATCAGGTGGGTTAAGTCTTTGATTTCAATACCGTTCTTTTCATTTCTTGTGAATGGAGTGCTCTCTCGACCCTTCCGTGGATCCAGAGGGCTTAGATAAGTAGATCCCATTTCCCCTTTCCTAGTTATTATTGTTGCTAAAGGATTGGGTAGACTTATCAAGGCAGCAGTTGAATCACGAGACCTTATGGGAATCATAATATCTCAAGAAGCTCCTCATGTAACCCACCAACAATTTGTTGATGACAACATGTTATATGGGAAATCCACTTTAAAAGAGGTAAAGAAATAAGGATCTATTCTGGATATTTTTTAGCAGTCTTTCGATACCCATATCAATGGTGATAAATTAGACATTATTTTTCAATACCTACCCAAGAGTGCAAGGTAACTTGGCAAGAACTCTTGGGTTCAAAATTAGATCACTTCCAAGCACCTATCTCAGTGTTACGCTAGTGCCCAACTCGCTCAAGATCTCCTACTAGAAGGAGGTGCTATATTTTATTGACAAGAAACTCTCAAGCCGGGCCTTCTGGGTCTTGAACTCAACACGATGAATTGTTCTCTTTAAAGTGGTTCTTCATGCTATCCCCCTATATCAACTCTTGGCCCTTCTGGCCCCCAGAAGAATTTATAAAGAGTCGAAGGCCAAGTTCCAAAAATTACATTGGAATGGGTCACAATAGGACGAAAATGGGCCCTGGTGTCCTGGGACAAGTTGTACGAACCAAAGGTCGATAGAGGTGTAGGCCTGAAAGATCCATAGCTATTATCCCAAGCCTTTAGTGCAAAGGTTTGGTGGTGTTGGATTCAAGGTGGGCATGAGTTATGGAAGCAAATATGGGTAGCCAAATACAAGGTTGAGGGTTGAAAGAATCCACTATAGCTTCATCAGAACTTACCAAATGGCTCCTCGTTATGGAATCGAGCCAAGGCTCAACAAGGCCTCATTTTGGAACGTGGATTCTCGGAAATTAGGAATTTCTACAACGCTAAATTTTTGAATGAACGTTGGATCAACATACATTCACCTCCCAGCTGGGCATGGATCGTGTCCAAGATTTCTAGCTGGAAAACCCCTCGGGGTCAAAATGGAGGGAATGGAATTCTTCGAGTAACTGGTCAACTCAAGATCCTCGTTTGGACTTGGATGCCCTTCTTCTGATTCTTCGTTAATGCCCTATTCTCAACAATGGGGAACCAGACAAATTGCGATGGGGATATTTCCCGCAAGGCATGTTATCCCTCAAGGAGGCTTATTCAACCATATCATCTACAGGGGACTTGGAGTTGGACCCACTGTGGAAGAGAATCAGGTACTCTTCATTATGGAAAAACTCTCGTTCTTCGTATGGTTAACAGGACATGGTAAACTTATCACATGTGATAAAATTCGTAAAAAGGGCTTCCTAGGACTGTCCTAGTGTCCTTTGTGTCGCAATGAGGAGGAAATGATCGACCACCTCCGAAGCTTTTGGCCAAAGGTGTTGGAGGTCTGGGGTTATCACACAGAGGTATTTGGAGCATCTGGTCGATAATCCAATAGCCTTCGGGAATCATTAGACATGTGGAGATGGTCTCTCTTCAAACAACCCATTTTTAATAGAGCATGGTGCCTCTCGCATGGATTTGTCCTATGGAACATATGGAAAGCCAGGAAGAGGGTAGTCTTCCACTCTGAAGCCTTCCACTGCACTAGTGTATGGAAATTTGTCCTTTAGAGCGTCCAGGAGACTCTATCTATCTCTCATTGGTTAGATGAGGAGTGGAAAGAGGAGGGACATGAACGTGCCATCATGACTGCCCTAGATCTCCCCCAGGAGTCCTTTGAACCTGGCTCATCTCATCGCCCTGTGTTAAGGGGAGTCTCCTCCAGCTCGTTCACTACCCCCCATAGGATTTCCTTAAGCTAATTTTGATGGGGCCTCCAAGCAACGACAAGGGGTAAGCAGTAAAGTTTTACGCAGCGTCATGTGGAAAAACCACAAAAAATGTGGGAGAATACCTAGCCTTGGAAAGAGGACTACATGTTGCAAGGGAACTGGGGGTAACCAAGCTACAAGTCACAGGTGATTCTCAGATATCCATAGCCATGCTTCAGTGACTTATAAATGGATCTCCTTTAGATAAAGTAATAAAAACTAGTCGTTTGGAAATGATAGGGGAACATATTCATTTCAGACTTTCCTCTTTTGATTATGTAATCACTGAACATGTGATTGAGAAGGAAACAAGGTTGGAGATTGTTAAATTTGGACAACTAGGTCCAAACTCCATGTTATGATGCTCAGATTAAGAGGCTAATATTTTTGTTGGAATCCTCTTTCGGAGAGGTGTAAAATCCATATATAAGATGTCTTAATCCGATGAGCAGAACATTTATTTTGAATTTATTATTCTTAATAAATTATATGTGCAGGTCGGCCTTAAGGTTGCACGCCCCCAGCAGATGTCTCACACGCCCCAATGATGGATATAAATACAGGAAAAGTTGGAGAGCATTTCATCACAACACAACTCACATCTTCCTCTCTCATCTGAAATAGTACGAGCTACCTAGAGGACGAGTTTCAGCCACACGTGGGAAGGAGAAGGAGGACAAATCGTACGGCTGAGTTGAAGTACGATTTTTCTGCAGCTAGGGTTTCGCAAAAAGTTTGACCAGCGTTGACTTTGGTCAACGCATGGTCCAATCAAGCTGAAAACTTGTGGGAAGTTCGATTTTGGAAGGCCGTACTACTTGGCACAGAAATCGATGTCAAAGGGTTGACCAATTTGCTGCTGCGTTGACTTTTAGCTTGCTGCCCTGCGTTGACTTTTTCAGGACAGCGTTGACTTTTTGGGAGTTGACTTGGGTTGACTCATTTGCTGATTGGAGGTCTGTTGTGACACATGCTGGGCTGGCTGATCAAGGAGACTTTGCTGGTTGAAGCATCCTCTTGACCGCCGTAACGAACACACACATTTTCCTATTTCTGATTTGTCTTCTGTAAGATCTACTTATATGTTCTATCTGCATTTTTCTTAACTATATGTATGATTGCTGTGAGAAAAGTAAAACTGCTCTTAGCATAGAACATCTACAAACATTTACAGAGATAAACTAGAAAATTGGGGAAGTGAGCACGAGGGTCAAGATCTTCTTCAAGATTTCCCCCCCTTTACACAAAATAATCACCAGTTGGAACTACATTGGATAGTGAAGGAGGTATTGGCTTCCCCTATGGGGGTGAGAATATCGAAGCACATGGAAAACCAAGTCTCATGATCGTTAACAAATATTGTGTTGGTGGAGGATTGGCCTCCCTGTCCTCTCGTCTGAACTGGTGTAATGGGGAGCATAAATGCGATTGTGTGAGACATTGTATTGTATAAACGAGTGTGGTTGGCAAAGGTCTAATGAGCGGGATGGCTCATCGAGGCGACATTTTCATTAATGTTTCATTCCTATGTTGGGCTCGTGGTTGGTATTCCACGAGAAAATGTAAGATACAAAGGCGGGATTCCAGAGTTGGGTGGTGGCATTCAAACTTCCCCTTCAACTCTTGGTTGTGTGAATTCAATATTTTTCTTCTCCAAAGGTGGCACCCTGTGTTTTATTGCACTTGCACAATGCAGTTGCAGATAATTGGGTTAAGCTGGTATTTTTGGTTTCATTGGCATTTAGAAGGTGCGAGTAGATAGATTGATGGATGCTTCTGGAGGTGATATAAATGGTGTTGCAGTTGGGGGTGGCAGTGGATGTGCGTGGGATACTCCGTTTCATGTGTTTGGTTTGAGAATTGGTGTGCCTTGTGTCTTAATGGGAATTTCTCTATGTGCGGTGGCAGTAATGGATTTACCTTCCTGAAGGTTTTTGTATCAGCCTTTTGGTGTGGTCTGTGCAAGGACCCTTGGGGAGCATCGCCTTGGGGTGAGCTTCACCGACCTTCTCCTTCTCAATTTGATTGTGCTCTCGGCGGGGTTTTCAATTGGTTGTGGGATGGTTCTTGGGTTGTCACACATGGATGTCTATGGAAAATTTTGGGTGAAGGGAGCTTTGATTTTATGGTGCAAAGGTCTGGGCGAGTTTCACTGGCCCGAGCCCTAAAGGTTGTTGGTGGCTTTGTCTCTCTTGGGTTGTTCAGCATGCGGCCTTTCCCTCGATGTGGGTGCTCCTCCCTCCCTGCCAAACCAAGGTCAATGAGTTGCGAGGACCAGGAGAGGTTGGCTCCTTCGGAGGAGCTAGGAATGGTGACATCTTGGATGTGCCGAGATGGCAAGACTGTTGGTCGCTCCTAGATATCGAGTGTTGGAATGCGTGGTGGATGTTGTGGTAATAACAAGGCATCTCGTAGGGGTGGGAGGTCTTAGTAACCTCAGTGACATGGTGGTGTGAGGCATGGTGGAACCATTAGTTAGGGGTCTGGTCATCGTTCAACTCCTAGTCCACAGGGAATTCAACATTATTTTCTATAGAATTTCCATGAACTAATTTAATCTATGCTGGATCGGGTGCAGTCGACTCAACAAGCTCTAAGGGAGGAGCAATATGAGCTGGTGGCCACCATGGATAAGATGCACTATTTTCAGTGTCAGGTCCGAGAGCGAGTGGTGGTGGTCTGGTGTGGCCAAAACCATCTTGCAGAAAAAATGGAAAAGTTGGAGACTTGGCTGGCGCACTTCAAAGAGCACATCTAGTGCAACTTCCGCCCTCTTCCTCCTCCAGGAGCTACCCCAGAAAACCCAAATTCTATCACGTTAGATGACCATCATGCTATCAGGTTTTTGTGTTGTTTATCTTTTGGTGTCTCTAGCACTCTTGTTTATGGACACTGTCCTTAGCTTTATTTTTGTATTTTTGTCACTTGCTGCAAACAATGGTCAACAAACCCGTTTGGGTGAGACCACTTGCTCTAGGTTACTCTGGATGTACACCTTTTTTACCATCTAAGCTGAGACTCTTGCATTCTATAATAGATTTCCTTGAGCATTTAAATAGACTTCATCATAAAATATAAAAGAAAAATATCATGGGTCATGCAATACCATGAGTTTGTAAACCACCATCAATAAACCCATCAAATGACTAACTCAAACTTATCTTAACTAGTTTATGACCTAAACATTTAATTTTCATTTTCTTTAATTTTATTTTAAAAAATTAGGCCTAGTAAACATAACATTACATTTCATAATGTTTTACAACATCGCTACCATATTAGGTTGTAGAACACCTCTTTATGCAATGATATAATTATGGTGGTTTTTGCACTGAGAGGTGTTAAGAGATGTTGTAAGGTTATGTTATGTTATTTTAGGTAAAAATAAAAATAAAATAAAATAAAATTATTAATTATAATTATTAATTATGGCTATGTTAATTTATGTAAAAATAAAAAAAAAAATAAAAAAAAATTAATAATTGTCCGAGGGAACAACTCAATTGGTGATCAAATTAATGCTAAATTTGTCAAAGCTGAGAGATAAAAGGTTCAAATCCCTCTAGTTGTGACCCTGTTTACGAAGAGGTTCAAATCCCCCTAGTTATGATTGTATTTACGGAGATAACTGTTGAGATTTATTAAATTAAATTTGGAGAAAATCTCATGAATGTGACAACAATAGGATTTGTTGCTAAATTAACTCCATCTAATCCTGATGTGGAGTTATTGCATCCTATTTTGTTGTGATTAAATTTATGATTCAGTTTCTACTCCCAGCTATAAAATTTAAGCCCGTAGAGGCAAATGAGCGTGATGAGGGATGTGAGGTGAGTGGAAGAGAAGTGCAGATGAGAAACTCTGCTGTTGTAATGCTCCTGTTGATGAATGAGATTTTCGATACTCTATTTGGTGGATGTAGCCCAGATTGGTTGGGTGAACCACGTTAAATCTCTGTCTCTTTATGGTTTTCTGCTGTGTGTTTGTGTGTTTTATTTAAGTTTCCGCTGTGTTTTTTGCTCAACAATTGGTATCAGAGCATGTGTTAATGTATGACAGCAAGAATTGACCGTTGTTTGAGAGCAAGCATTGACCGCCGGATGAAGTTCTGAGTGCTGTGATATGGATGCCGAGGGCTGTTCATGTCTGCTCAGTGGACGTAGAGGAGATCTTCGTGATACTGTGGCACCGTGAAGATAATTGAAGCAGCACCATGAGATGGTATTGGAGGATCACTGTAAGTTGCTAAGTTGCGTGGACTGAGAGACCATAAGCCGTTGGTTTTGAATGCAGATGCACTGTGTAAGTCCGCTGAGGAGAAAGCACAAGGTGGAGACATGTATCGGTTTTTTGATCCATTGTTTTTTGCTATGCTTAATTCATAACAATTTGTATCGGTGGATTGGTGTGTCAAAAGCTGCAGAATATTGCATGAGTGGCAGTTCCATGCAGGCCAAGCATGGCTTCTTGCATCGCAAAGCTAGTGAAATGATAAAGCACTGTGAGCGCAGTTTGAAGGATGAAGACCCTATGGCTGTGAGTTGGATCAAGTCACGAAACTGTTGTCGTTGAGCCGTGAGCTGTCGTCTTGTGAACACTGTTTAAGGTTGCGTTAAAGCTGTTTAAGGTTGCATTAACATGTGAGATATCCCTTAGCTGCGTTGAACGGTGAGGGCTTTCCATTCAAATTGATTTTGGTATATACCATTTTTTTTAAATTGATTCATATTAAAATGTGCAATTTGTATTTAAAAATCGATTTGTATTTTTGAGTTTTTAAAAATCGATTTGCATTTATATGCCATGGCCTTTTAAATCGATTTTATATTGTATGACATTATTTTGTAATATCGATTTTTTGTATATCGGTTTTTGTAATATGCCATGATATTAGGTGAAGGGCATTTTTTTATAAGGGAAGCGATTTTTTAATCAAAATTAATAATTTTGATTAAAATAAAATCTTCATTTATTAAGATTTGAAATTGGAGATTTTTTATACAAGCTACTAAACATGTCAAAAACTCAAAGTGTTCGATTTGAGATCGAGAAGTTTAATGGGAAAAACAACTTTGAGATCTGGAAAGTGAAGATGCATGATCTACTCGTACAACAAGGTGTGGCGAAGGCACTTTTGGGCAAAACCAAACAAACTTTCACCATGACAGATGACGAATCGAGTGACATGGATGAAAGAGCACTGAGCGACATTCGATTTTGTTTGGCGGATGATGTTTTGTTTAACATCGTGTCAGAGAAAACTGCTACGGGTTTGTGGACAAAGCTTGAAAAGTTGTACATGACAAAATCCTTAACGAATAGGATTCTTCTGAAGAGACAGTTGTATAGCTTGCGCATGAAGGAAGGTACATCAATTACTGATCATTTGAATACCTTTAATACTCTCTTGGTGCAGTTAGAAAGTATAGAAGTAAAATTTGAATCAGAAGATAGAGCTGTAACCTTATTATGCTCGTTGCCCGAGTCATGGGATCATTTTGTTACTTCTATAAGTCTTAGTTCATCAAAAACCCTTGAGTTTGATGATGTTGTTGGAGATTTGCTGTCTGAAGAAACGAGAAAGAGGTCAAATTCAGAAACCTCTACATCAGAAGCAATGATGGTCAGAGGTCGTTCTAAAGAAAGACGCTTCAGTAAGCAGAACAACTCGCGGTGAAAATCGAAAGGGAAGAAGAGTAAGGTAAAATGTTGGTTTTGTGACAAATCAGGACATTTGAAGAAGGACTGTCGGTAGAGACAGCGAACATCCAAAGGAGACTCTTCGACAGAAAATAAAGAAGCAAACACAACAGATACAGGTTCGGCATCCAGTTTAGGTATGAGTGATGAAGTGTTATCAGTTAGTTTTTCTAATCATTATCAACATTGGTTGTTAGATTCTGGTGCATCAAATCGCATGTGCATTCATAAAGAGTGGTTTAAATCTTATAATTCAATCAATGATGGAGTTGTTTGCATGGGTAATGATGTCTCATGTAATATTGTGGGAATTGGAAGAATCCAGATTAAAATGTTTGATGGGACAAATAAAATTTTAACTGATGTAAGAAACATACTTGAACTCAGAAAAAACCTCATTTCACTAGGAGTACTAGACACAAATGGATATAAAACCTTTATTCAAGGTGGAGCAATGAAATTTTATAAAGGAATTTTACTAGTAATGAAAGCAAAGAAGATTGGAAATATTTTTCAGTTAGAAGGAAGAACAGAGTCAGATCATGTTTCTACAGTATCTGAAAACGATAGTAATTCTATTCGTCTATGGCATCAACGGTTGGGCCATATGAGCGAAAGAGGATTAAAAACTTTATATGATCGTAAGTTAGTTCCTAGTTTAAAATATTCTAAGTTAGATTTCTGCAAACATTTTCTATGGGAAACAAAGCAAGCATACGTTTAAAACTGGAAAAAATACTAGTAAGGGAATCCTTGATTATATCCATTCTGATGTTTGGGGTCCATCTCCTACAACCTCATATGGAGGATCGTCATATTTTGTATCTTTTATTGATGATTTCTCTAAAAAAGTGTGGGTCTATATGTTAAAGAAAAAGTTTGATGTATTCATAGTTTTCAAGCAGTTTAGAGCATTAGTTGAAAACATCACTGGACGAACCATTAAATGTTTAAGAACTGAAAATGGTGGTGAGTTTAATTCAAAGGAATTTGATAATTATTGCAAGGACATTGGGATCGAAAGACATAAAACTACTGTATATACTCCTCAAAAAAATGGAGTAGCTGAACGCATGAACAAGGCTCTCTTAGAGAGAACAAGAAGTATGCTTAGTAATGCCAATTTGCAGAAGGAATTGTGGACAGAAGCGGTTTCTATGGCTTGTTACTTGATAAATTGATCACCATCAACTGCAATAGGATGCAAAATTCCTCAAGAGGTATGGAAAGGTCATCCTTGTGATTATTCTAAACTGAAAGTTTTTGGTTGTGATGCATATGCTCTAATTCTGAAACATCAGCGTTCTAAATTAGATCCTAAATAAAAAAGATATATCTTTGTTGGATATGGTGATGGGACTAAGGGATACAGGTTGTGGGATCCTACTACTCACAATATCATCATTAACAGAGATGTTAAATTCAATGAATCTTCACTCAATAATCCAGATGTAGATGATAAATTGAAACAGGATAATGTACCTAAGTTTCAACATATTCAGTTTGAAACTAGTTCAAATACTGATGATAGTCCAGATGAACAAGTTTCAGATGCAGATCATGAACATGTTTCAAATGCAGACCATGAAGAAGTTCCTACAGATAATAATCAGCAAATTGTGGAAGAACCAGAAACATCTTTAAGGAGGTCCAGGAGAATCTGACGTCCTCCTAAAAGGTATGATGATTATGTTACTTCAGTTGCTTTAACCGCTAATGATGATGAACCTTTGTGCTATCAGGAAGCTGTAGAAGGTTCTAATAGTGGTAAGTGGAAAGAGGCTATGAAGGACGAGATGAAGGCATTAGCCAAGAATGCCACATGGGATCTAGTAGAACTTCCTAAAGACAGGAAAACTGTGGGATGTAAATGGGTTTACAAATTGAAAAGGGGTGTTGATGATACAGAGGATAGGTACAAAGTGAGGTTGGTCACGAAAGTTTTTTCTCAGAAAGCTGGCATTGACTTTCATGAGATATTTTCACCAGTTGTAAAAATTGTTTCAATTCGGATTGTGTTAGCATTAGTTGCTTTACTTGATTTAGAATTACAACAACTAGATGTTAAAACTACATTTTTACATGGAGATTTAGATGAGGAGATTTACATGGAACAACCGGAAGGGTTTGTTCAAAATCGCAACAAGAAATTTGTCTGCAGGTTCAAGAAATCATTGTATGGTCTGAAGCAGTCGCCTCGACAATGGTACAAGAAATTTGATTCTTTCATGATGAGTCAAAATTATATAAGAAGTGAATATGATCATTGTGTTTACTTTAAGAAATTGAGTAATGGCATGTTCATTATCTTAGTGTTATATGTTGACGATATGCTTTTAGCAAGCAAAAGCATAACAGAGATCAACAAGTTAAAGGCTCAGATGGCTAGGACGTTTGATATGAAAGATCTAGGAGCAGCAAGACAGATTTTGGGCATGGAGATTTTCAGAGACAGGAGCAATGGTAAGCTGTGGTTATCACAAAAGAAGTATATTGAGAAAATACTCTTGAGGTTTGGTATGAACAATGTGAAGCCTGTTTTAGTCCCTTTAGCTTCCCATTTTAAGCTTTCTTCAAGTTTATGTCCTAACACAAATGAAGAAAAGGAATATATGTCTTGAATTCCATATGCCAATGTAGTAGGTTGTTTGATGTATGTGATGGTTTGTACACAACCAGATATTTCACATGTAGTTGGGGTTGTCAGAAGGTATATGACAAATCCAGGAAAAGAACACTGGTCAGCAGTGAAATGGGTGCTTCGGTATCTTAGAGGCACAAGTGATTATTGTATCACTTATAACAAAAGCAGTGAATTTGTTTGTAGATATGTTGATTTCGTTTTGCAGGTGATGTGGATAAGAGAAGGTTAACTTCAGGATATGTATTTACTCTTGCAGGTGGAGCTATAAGTTGGATGTCAAAGCTACAAAACATTGTTGCTTTATCCACTACAGAAGCAGAATACATAGCTGCTTCACATGCTTGCAAAGAAGCATTTTGGTTGAAAGGTTTGTTTGGTAAGTTTGGTAGGTTGCAGGACAACATCAAGTTATTTTGTGATAGTCAAAGTGCAATTCACTTGGCTAAAAATCTGGCCTATCATAGTAAATCAAAGCATATACCTATCAAGTACCATTTTGTAAGACAGGTTATCACTGAACGGGGAGTCTCTCTTGAAAAAGTGCATACAAAGGAAAACTGTGCAAACATGTTCACAAAACCAGCTTTATTAGATAAGCTACGATGGTGTCTGGCTTCTCTTGGCTTGCAGAAAAGATAAAAATAATAATGGAACATGGTATCAGGCCAATTGTTGTCAAGGTGGAGATTGTTGACATTTCTTAAATTAAATTTGGAGAAAATCTCATGAATGTGACAACAATAGGATTTGTTGCTAAATTAACTCCATCTAATCCTGATGTGGAGTTATTGCATCCTATTTTTTTGTGATTAAATTTATAATTCAGTTTCTACTCCCAGCTATAAAATGTAAGCCCGTAGAGGCAAATGAGCATGATGAGGGATGTGAGGTGAGTGGAAGAGAAGTGCAGATGAGAAAATATGTTGTTGTAATGCTCCTGTTGATGAATGAGATTGTTAATACTCTGTTTGGTGGGCGTAGCCCAGATTGGTTGGGTGAACCACGTTAAATCTCTGTCTCTTTATAGTTTTCTGCTGTGTGTCTGTGTGTTTTATTTAAGTTTCCGCTGTGTTTTTTACTCAACAAGAACGACATGTCATAGACCCCGAGAGGTTTAGTAGGAGGGGTTAAAATCCCCCTAGTTGTGACCCTATTTATGGAGAGGACGACATGTCGTGGACCCCGAAAGATTTACTAGTATACATGTCATAGACCCTGAGAGGTTTACTAGGAGGGGTTAAAATCCCCCTAGTTGTGACCCTATTTACGGAGAGGACGACATGTCGTGGACCCCGAAATATTTACTAGTATGTGACACACGGGTTACTGGATTCATGTGAGATTAAAAGAAAATCCAAATAAAAATAATTATTAATTAAAACATTTTGACTGTGTCAAATTACATAAATTACATAAAATACAAATAAAATAAAGTAATACTTGTAATTGATAATTAAACTAGTTTAAATTCATCTTAACACTAGAATCAAATATATAAAAGTGTAAACCTTTTCTCAAATTTTGCACTCTTTTTATAAAAATAAAGTAAAATAAAATAATACTTGTAATTAATGATTAAACTAGTTTAAATTCATTTTAATTCTAGATCTATCAAAAATAGAGAAAAATGAAATCTCTAAAAATATAAACTTTTCATCAAATTTTATACACTATGAAGATCTGATTTTATGATCATATCATTTTAATAATTTAAACAAAATATTATGTTTGTAAAATTTCCCATTCAAATTTTATGAAGAGTAAAGAGTAAACACTGAGAATCAATATATCAAACTTTTCCAAATCTATTTAAAAATAAACAATTAAACGTCTCACTATTAAACAATTCAATTTCTAAACAATATTACAACCAGCCTTGGTCTAAACACATCTTTATTAAAAAAATCATCCTCATAGATTATTTCAATCCCACCTCTACATCCTTCATCCCTTAACTTTGGAAAGAAGAACTCAAGGGTAGTTAAAGATGATGTCATCATGTAACGGCCTAACCCTTTAGATATTTTTGGTGCGTTGCGTTCCCAAATGTGGGTCATTAAGTACTCCTGTCTTCATCGATAGTATACACAAACGTGTAATTAAAAAAGAATCACAAGAGTTTCGTACTAGAAAAGTCTATCTAATCACCAACAGAAATTGAAAAAATCACATGGGTTTTAAATTCAAGATTCGTATCACGAAAGGAAAGTCTACCCAATCATGCACAAGGTTCGTGTTTTCTTTTCTCATTATAAAAATTAGTTCACGATCTGGTTTATTTTTTTTAAAATGATTTAAAAGTTCATTACGATTTACTTTTATGATCGCATTTTATTGAATAATTTATATTGATTTCTAATAAATTATTATATAATTTATTGTTTATTTTGATATTGTTTTTGATACAAATTTTATTTACAGTGTTCATTTTAGGGATAGGTTTTAATTTAGTGATTTGGGTTAGAAACTTTTAAAATCAATTTATTGTATTAAATGATAATTTTTTTTAGTAGTGTGAAAATCATTTCAATTGGTATAGAAGTTATAAGTTTTATATATTGACTTATTTTTTTATTATCATAATATTAAGTGGATGACATGTTAGTGCTCATTATTCATACATGTGGGGATAGTTATTGTTGATCTTCAAGCAAATTCTAGAGGGTCTAAAACCTTAACACTAATTGAAGGTTAAGACCAACACTAGATAGCTATCATGATATGTTAAATACTAGACTACCAATTTAGATCCTTTTAACACTGGATCTATCATGCGCCGAGAGGGATCAAATCCCTCAAAGTACAAACATTCTTTTTGGATTGTAGAGCTTGAGGAAAGGTTTTCCCCTTGTGGGATTTGATCCCCCTCGGTGCATGATAGATCCAATGTTAGATGGATCTAAGTTGGTTCTAGTTGAGTGCAACAATATCACATTTTTAGATTATCATTATTATGCATATTTTTGATATTAAATTCAAACTTCACATTATGTTTTCTTTACTTGGCATGACCATATCATTCTCTTTTTTAATTTAGTATGTTTTGTTTGCCTTGAATGGTTTGTAAGTCTGTGTTTGGATGTTTTGAGTGGTTTGTGTGTTTATGTGTTTGGATTTGGATGGTAGTGTTTGTGAATGTTACAATTGTTGTGTTATATTATTTATGTGTATGTAATTGTCTGTTATTAATTAGTTGGTGATGAAGAAGAGAGACAATATTTTCAATAGCTTACACGAGGATTGATAGTACATATCTATTTCATTTAATTTTAGGTATCACAACTTTTGACAACTAGTTAATTCTTAATAGTGTCACTCTAGGTATTATTAAATATATCTTGATGAGTAGTTTTTATAATTTACTGCGTCAAGATTACTCTTGAAATAATTTTTTTCTTTTCTAATGTTTGAAATAATTTATTTCTTTCAAGATTTTGATGAATTTTTTATCTATAGTCTATTTTGCAAAGTCAAGAAATAATGTATTTTTGTGACACTCATAAGCGCAAATTAAAAAAAAAAAAATACTTGCTACTTGAAAGTTGTTAACTTTTAAAACCAAAGTTATAAACTTACCATGACAATCTAATTTCTTACATTATATATTTGACAATTATGATTTTTATCCATGCAACATTTAAGTTACAAACCTAACTAACATACACAATATAATCTCTATACATTGCAGCTTTACCTAACCATGACATAAGGCTATTATCTTGTGGAGGTTCACGGTTTAATCACGCCAACAATATACTTTATGAAAAACATAAAGTGTAAACCTTTCACCTTTGACGAGATATTTTCCCTCGTTACCTATGAGGCATCACTTAGCACGTCAAAACAATTTAAAGTGTATGTACAGGTCATTAATTACATCTAACAACTATGAGATCTCTTTACGGGATTTGTTGTGTTTTGCGATGATCTTGGTTGTATCTCCGCCGTGGAATGTGGAATAGATCTACGGCTGAAAAAAATAGGCGGGAGTAACTTTGTAAACCCTGCCAACCCTAATCTCATTGGCTTATTGTCTTTGCGTCTCCGCGGAAATATTGTTTTCATTCTGAGGGTTGCTACAATTGTGAGTTATGGCTCAACCCTTCATTGCTGCTACCCCACTTGCAAGAGTTTCTTGGTGAAATGCACATAGTTCTGTATCGATTAGGAGAGAAGAGGAGTCGAGGTTAACTACAACGAAGAATCTGGACCTTCACGTCCATTGTTACCAATGTATCGTCCTCGGTTCCAGCGCCTTTTGCACTCTGCACAGGTAATATTTCCTATGCTTCTGTACCTTATTTCACCAATGTTTAGACTGGGTTTTACCCAAGATTTTCAGTTTTGTTTTCTGCTATTAATATATTTCATTGGGTTTTAATTTTGACATTTGGATGTAGATCCATAGTGTGTCAGTCAGAGTTTAAGAGCAATACTCTCTCTCATGTGAATCTCTTGTCGAAATCTCCTTTGCTTCATTGGCACCGACCGTTCTATCATAAATAAAATATGTTTTGGATTTCATAAAATTCATGCCTTCCTCTATTTTTATGCAGGGTGTTGTTTAGAGATTGACATTCTTTCCCGTTAACAGGTCTTTCTCTGGCATACCACACAGTAATTTTACTGGGCTTCTTCATTCATGGCTAACATACCCGTATTCCTTCAGGTACTTATGAACTCGCATCCAAACAATTGCGGTTTAATGTCCCAGGCAACTTCTAATTTTTCTTAGGGTTACAAACTTCAGAACTAGCTTATCTGCTGGCAATTTGAAGTCTTACTCTTATTTATTTAGTTTATAATGAACAGTTAATACATATCTAAGACATTAATTCTATAAACTCTTTATTAACTAACATTAATACTGTAAAATCTCTTTCATTGCTACAAATTCCCAACATATGTTTCTGAATTTACTTCAAAAAGGGCGACTACCTATAATTAATTTTAAACATGATTTCACTAATCCTCGAAATAATTGAAATTACATATGTACTTATCTGTGTTTTTAAAAACTTTATAGTTGTGGTCCTCCCAACCTTCAAGAGAGGCGATTACGTCCTCTTCTTGTCCCCGAGCTCCAATCGTGGATGGTACGGGTTAACAGTGGATTTTTCTGCTTTGACTTTAGGACACCTAGTCCAGTCAGTACCAGAAATAATTTTTAGGATTCCTGAGTGTTTTTCCACTGGTCTCTACCAGCTCTGGAAAATCCACACTCTTCCTTAGTCTAAGAACAGAACCCCTACTCCTCACTGGGATCAGTCTCTTATCCCCAAAGGAGCAGGTATCTGTTTCCAATTGTCCCCAACTACTTTCCAATTCTTGGAAAACATTTACCATCAACTTTTACTTTTTATCCAGTTAATTCCCATAATTGATTTATTATTCACAATCAATCACTAATGAAAAATAAATTTTCAGCAAAATAATAATAATTCCAGTCTTTTTCTTGAAACAACAAAAAAAATTTCTTTTAACTAGTTAACAACTAGTTATCCTTAATGCAGCTGCCACAACTTCCCCCCCTGGAGGTAACACCATCCTCGACATTTCACTCTAGCTCTGAAAAGAGCTCTAGGTAAGCCTCACGCACAAATATTTCATCCTCCCATGTAGCCTCATCCAGGCCGAAGTGCTTCCACTGCACTTTAACCTGGGTGATGACTTGCTTCTGGAGCATGATTTCCCTTTGATCAAGTAGGTGTTGCGGCTCGACCAAAAACTCATCGTCTGGCTCTACCTGTGAACAACAAAGTTCCATTGCAAATTCTCATAAATAAATCATATATCAAGTGAGGGTTTTTAATTTTATCCTACCTGTATATTTTTCTAATGTATTACGTGCTTTGCATCATGCACATAACGCTTCAACAGGGACACATGAAACACATTATGTACTAATATGTGACTAGGTAAAGCTAGCCTATAGGTAATAGGTCCTACCCTTTCCAAACAGAACTTGGGAGCCAACTTGGCATAAGAGGTCCACCGCAAGGTACTCCTCTTGGGTTTAATCCTCACATACACATGGTCTCCTACTTCGAATTCCTAATAAGACCTTTTTTTATCTGCATAGATCTTTTGTCGATCTTGTGCAGCCTTCAGATTTTGTCTTATTTTATTTACTTCTGATTCCATTTCAACAAGCATCTCGAGTCCCAACATTAATTTTGTCTTGGGGCTGCTCCAATTTATGGGTGTGCTACACTGCCTCCCATACAAGGCCTCAAAAGGACTCATCTTCAGGGATTCCTGGTAACCGTTGTTGTAAGAAAATTCAACAAGATGCAAATAATCCTCCCATTTGGTTGGTTGCTGCATCACATACATGTGCAACATGTCTTCCAATACTTGGTTTACTCGCTCTGTTTGACCGTTAGTCTGGGGATGATAATTTGTGCTAAATTTTATTTGGGTCCCCAGACCTGTAAACAAAGTCTTCCAAAACATTGAGGTAAACTTAACATCTCTATCTGAGATAACCGTCTTCAAAATGCCATACAGCCTGCAAATTTCCTTCATGAATATATCTGCTATCTATACAATCTTGTAATTAGACTGCACGGGTATAAAATGGGCAGATTTACTCAATCTGTTCACTACCACCATGATGGAGTCATTTTTCCTTTTTTTTGCGGTAAACCTGTAATGAAGTCCATGGATATAACCTCCCACTTCCATTCAGGTACCGGTATAGGCTGCAACAATCCTGCGGAATGTCGATGCTCCACCTTCACCTGCTAACACTCCAAACATTTACTTAAATATTCAGCAATAGTTTTACGCATACCAGGCTAGAAATATACGTTTCTAATTGCTCTCAACATTTTTTGGTATCCTGGGTGACCTGCATAATTACTTCTATGGTATTCATCCATGATCAACTCTTTTAGGTCTACCTAGTTTGGTACATACAACTTTCCTCGAAAGGTTAACATCTGATCTTCATTTATTCCATATTCAGAAGTACCTCCTTGCCTTCTAGTTTCTTCTGTTTGTTGCCATAGGAATTGATATTTTGGATCTTTTCGGGCTTCTTCCTTCACTTGATCTAAGAATTTATTTTCAAGCTGATTATAGTAGAGATCATAGACACAATGTAGCTTTCTACTTAAAGCATCAGCCACCCGATTCTCCTTACCTTTCATGTGTTGGATGTCCATATCAAGCACACTTAGAAAAACATTCCATCTTGCTTGCCTGGAGTTTAAGTCAACTTGCTTGAATAACTAGTCAAGCTACTATGATCTATTTTAAGCCCAAAATTTTTACCTAGCAATTAGTGTCTCCATACCCGAAGCACATGTACTACTGTTGTCAATTCCAGGTCATAGGCTGAGTACCTTTGTTCATGATATTTTAAATTTCTTGACTCATAGGCCACTACTTTACCTTCTTGTGATAAAACTGCCCCAACACCTTCTTTTCTTGCGTCTGTACACACTTCAAATTCTTTGTTGGGGTCAGCTACCCTCGATATAGGTGCAGTGGTAAAAAGTCGTTTCATATTTTCAAAGCTGTTTTGACATTCAACAGTCCATTTGAAGAATTTTCCTTTTCTCTGTAATGAGGTAATGGGAAAACTGATTATGGAAAATCCCTCAATAAACCTCCGATTGTACCCAACTAACCACATAAAAGATCGAATATCTGCCACATTCTGGGGTACTCTCCATTCCATAATTGTCTTAATCTTCTCTGGGTCAAAAACAATCCCTTTCGCTGAAATGACACAGCCTAGGTACTGTATTTTTGTTTTAAAGAAATCACATTTGCTGAACTTAACATACAACTGGTGTTTTCTTCGCATTTCCAGCACAATCCTTAAATGTTCTCTGTGTTCTTCCTCATTTTTAGAATAGATTAGAATATCATCTATAAATATAAGTACAAAATTATCTAGGAAAGGATGAAAGATTCCATGCATTAACCTCATAAAGGTTACTGGTGCGTTTTTTAACCCAAAGGGTAACACCACAAATTCATAATGCCCGTACCTGGTACGGAATGTTTTCTTGCATATATGTTCATCCTTGATTCAAATCTGGTGATATCCAGATCTTAAATCTATCTTTGAAAACACAGTAGGCCCCTTCTCCTGATCAAACAAATCATCAATCCTTGGTAATGGATATTTATTCTTAATTGTTAACTTGTTAAGTTGTCTATAATCCATGCACATTCGCATGGTTCTGTCCTTCTTCTTCACGAACAACACTGGTGCTCCCCAAGGGGACACACTTGGACGAATGTAACCTTTGTCTAGCAGTTCCTGTAACTGCATTTTTAACTCAGTTAATTATGGAATGCTCATTCTATAAGGAGCCCTTGACACAGATGATGCTTCTGGCATCAATTCAATAGTAAGATCAATATATCGCCTTGGTGGAAATCCAAGAATATTTTCTAGAAAGACATCCATAAAATCCTACACCACAGGTATGTTTTCCATCATAGGTGATTTTTCTTTGGAATCGGCATATCCCACCTGAATAGTATATATTTGGCATCCCTTCCTCATACATTTTCTCATTTGGGATGCTGTGATTGGACGTAGCTGTAGCGGCTTCTTGACTCCCTGAATCTCCTTACATGTTCCATCTTGCATTCTGTAGTAAATAATCTTTTCCTTATAGTCCACTAAGGTCCAATGTATTTCTAGCCAGTCCATGCCCAAAAAAACATCCTAGGACCCTAATGGTAGTATATTAAGATCTACCTGTAACTGCTATCCTAAAATTTCCAAAATATAGTTTGGAATCTTGGCAGCTACCTTTCTTTTTGCTCCTATGGCTAGTTGTACCAGCCATGAATTTTTGAATTTCTGTTCTTTTAATTTACACAGTTCCACTATTTTGGGACTAACATAACTTAGACTTGCACCTGGGTCTACCAAAATAGAAACAGATTGAGACAGTAATTTACCTTCCAACTCATTCATCGTTGGCTGATAATCTGCCTGTCGATCCTCCAACGCTACGTTATTCGAGGAATGTTTCATGCCACATCGCCTACTGTGGAAGCTTCCTGTAGGTTTTCAACTGAGTCGTTTCTTGCTCGTTGTGGTCAATTTTTATAATAGTGTGCCTCACTACACCCCCAACACTATAGAGGTGGCTTGGTCACCTGTCCTTGCTCATGCTTGCTGGATGCCTCAGTAGGTTTTTCTTCTATTGGCCATCAAGTCCTTTGATGATTTCTGCCAAATTGTTTACTGATAGGACTTTGTGCCGAATTCTTAAAGTTATTTCTTTTCGCTCCTTTGAAATTTGAGCTGCTTTTCTGTCTTTTTCTTGGCTGCCAATTTTTTCCAACCTCCCCTTTTTCATTGGACTGCTGATAGCACATTCGTGCCTTACGAATGGCTTCGTCCATGGTTCTAGGATTTACAAATTAAATAAGTTCTTTCATATGTGTTGGCAGGCTGCTCAAAAATATTTTCACCTTGGCCTTTTCCTCTCGAAGGTATGGGACATATTGTAACAGGGAGGTGAATTTGGTGATATATTCATCCGTAGTCATCTATCCCAGCCTCAAGTCATGGAAGTCCTTAGATTTTTCATCATAGAAACGTTCTGTCAAATACTTGTCTTTAAAGTATTTCTAGAATGATTCCCAGGTGACATCTTGTTCCTCAATGCTGAGAAAATTCTTCACTTCTTCCCACCATAGAGTGGCTTTCTCCTTTAACTAGTATATGGCCAATCTTGCCTTCAGATTGTTGTTGTAGTCATACACCTAAAAGTACTTGTTCATATTTATTAACCATGCTTCTATCACTTCCTCAGCTTCACCATCAAATTTTGGTGGTTTTATTTTTCGAAACTCTCCTTGAAGCTCCACTTTCTACTTTTTAACCTCTTGCTGATTCAACAAATTTCCATATTTTGCCTCATTGTAGTTTTTGTTCTTGTTACTTCGCTGGGATTGGCTTCTTTCCACTCTGTCAATGGTGTTGTCTCTGGTTTTCTGTTCATCACCTTCTTGCATGTCCTTATCATCATTGAGATGTTCCATTCCTTGATTTTGTTTGTCTGATAGACTTTTGAGTATCTTCTCTTGCTCCTGCATTAATTGTTCATTATCCCTTCGAACTCGCACCATCTCTTCCTGTAATTGTTGTACTGTGTTCAACAACAAACTGGTTTGATGCTGTTGTTCCTCCAACAATCTACTCGTTTGTTGGTGTTGATCGACACTTAACTGAACCCACATTTCAGGGTTCACAACTGGTTGTGTTTGGGGTTCCCCGGTGTCTTGGGATGGTTTTTGCATTGTTCCCCTTCTCATGTTGTTCCTACTATTCTTCTAAACTCTATGCATCAACATACACACAACTTATTCGTTAGTTGACCCTTAGGGTCCCAACGTATGAACGCTTCTCTGATACCACTTGTGACACTCATAAGCAGAAATTTAAAAAAAAAATTACTTGCTACTTGAAATTTGTTAACTTTTAAAACCAAAGTTATAAACTTACCATAACAATCTAATTTCTTACATTATATATTCGACAATTATTATTTTTATCCATGCAACATTTAAGTTATAAACCTAACTAACATACACAATATAATTTCTATACATTGCAGCTTTACCTAACCATGACATAAGGTTATTATCTTGTGGAGGTTCACAGTTTAATTAGGCCAACATTATACTTTATGAAAAACATAAAGTGTAAACCTTTCACGTTCGACGAGATATTTTCCCTCGTTACCTATGAGGCATCACTTGGCACGTCAAATAAATTTAAAGCATATGTACAGGTCATTAATTACATCTAACATCTATGAGATCTCTTTACGGGATTTTTTGTGGTTTTCGATGATCTTGGTTGTATCTCCGCCGTGGAATGTGGAATAGATCTACGGTTGAAAAAAATAGGCAGCAGTAGCTTTGTAAACCCCGCCAACCCTAATCTCCTTGGCTTATTGTCTCTATGTCTCCGCGGAAATCTTGTTTTCATTCGAAGGGTTGCTACAATTGTGAGTTATGGCTCAACCCTTCTTTGTTGTTGCCCAACCTGCAAGAGTTTCTTAGTGAAATTCACATAGTTTTGTATCGATTAGGAGAGAAGAGGAGTCGAGGTTAACTGCAACAAAGAATCTGGATCTTCACGTCCACTGTTGCCAATGTATCGTCCTCGGTTCCAGCTCCTTTTGCACCCTGCACATGTAATATTTCCTACGCTTATGTACCTTATTTCACCAATGTTTAGACTGGTTTTTACCCAAGATTTTCAGTTTTGTTTTCCGTTGTTAATATATATTTCATTGGGTTTTCATTTTGGCATTTGGATGTAGATCCATAGTGCGTCGGTCGGAGTTTTAGAGTAATACCCTCTCTCAGGTGAAGCTATTTTTCGAAATCTCCTTTGCTTCATTGGCACTGATCATTCTATCATAAAGAAAATAAGTTTTGGATTTCATACAAATTCATGCCTTCCTCTTTTTTTATGTAGGTTGTTGTTTACAGGTCGACATTATTTCTCATTAACGGGTCTTTCTCTGGCATACAACACAGTAATTTTACTGGGCTTCTTCATTCATGGCTAACGTACCCGTCTTCCTCCAGGTACATATGAGCTCGCATCCAGAAAATTGGGGTTTAATGTCTCAAGTGGCTTCTAAGTTTTCTTAGAGTTACGAACTTCAGAACTAGCTTATCCGCTGGCAATTTGAAGTCTTACTCTTATTTCTTTAGTTTATAATGTACATTTAATACATATCTATTCTGAGTACTCGAGGTAATCGGATATAATGTCACACTTTCTTCTTGTAATGGAAATTTTTTTTATTTAATAATATGAGTTTACGAAGGAATTTCCTTCTCGGGAATCCTCCCTTGTTCTGATACAATTCTAGTTTTGGGATACGACTTTTACTTAAAAATTTGTCAGAACTGTTCTTTTTGAGAATCTTTCGTAAGTGTATAAACATTATTGAGCACATTTACTCACTGTATATTTTAAATTATTTTGGAAACTTTGGTTCCTGCTTATACAATAATAAAAATATACTTGCCATGTTAATTCCCACTGTATGTATTTCCTTCCATTTTTTTTTTAAGCGAAAGGCTATTAAATAACTTTACTCGTTAGTCATTTCATGCTCAATTCTCTTATACATATTCATGCGCAATGATTTTCTGTAGTTTAAATCTCGACTCTGAATTTTTCTGATTTTCCTGAATATAAGTTCTTCTTTCTATTTTATTTATGAAATAGTCATGGTAGGCGGTGACCGGACCACCTCTCTTTTCTGTCCGAGTATAGTAATTTCTTGAGAGGCGACTTGCCCTGGGTTGGGGTTTCACCCCAACCCTCGACTGACAGCCTGCTCTGCCTAGCTAAATCTTTAAAGAAGCTATCTTACAATATTGAATGCATGCAATCATTTACAGTTTTTATACCCTTGTATATACATACTGTTTAGTTTAATGATTAGTTAAGGGCTGAGGGGCATTGTAGCCTTTACTGTCTTTACAATTTGCTTTGCTACCCTTCCATGCTTCAGTTTATTTCTCCCCAAGAAATACCTTTAATCATTGTTCGTAAAATTCTTCCTTAAATCTGTTCTATTCAATTACCTTTCTACCACATAGTCACCTATGAATATTAACATAATAGTCATTTTATCATAACTACTATACATAAAAAAATAACTCACAGAGTAAAAGCTCACTTAGAATAAACTAAGATAGTAATTCTCTGAACTCTTTATTAAATAACATTAATACTGTAAAATCTCTTTCATTGCTACACATGCCCAACATATGTTTCTGCATTTACGTCAAAAAGGGTGACTACCTGTAATTAATTTTAAACAGGATTTCACTAATCCTCAAAATACGTGAAATTGCATATGTACTTATCTGTGTTTTTAAAAGAATTATATCTATGGTCCTCCCAACCTTCAAGAGAGGCGATTAAGTCCTATTCTTGCTCTCGAACTCCAGTCCTAGATGGTACGGGTTAACAATGGATTTTTCTGCTTTGACCTCAGGACACCCAGTCCAGTCAGTACGAGAAATAATTTTTAGGATTGCTGAGTGTTTTTTCACTGGTCTCTACCAGCTCTAGAAAATCCCCACTCTTCGTTAGTCTAAGAACAGAACACCTACTCCTCACTGGGATCAATCTCTTATCCCCAGAGGAGCAGGTAACTGTTTCCAACTGTCCCCAATCACTTTCTAGTTCTTGGAAAACATTTACCATCAACTTTTACTTTTTATCCAGTTAATTCCCATAACTGATTTATTATTCATAATTAATCAGTAATAAAAAATAAATTTTCAGCGAAATAATAATAATTGCAGTCTTTTTCTTGAAACAATAAAAAAAATGTCTTTTAACTATTTAACAACTAGTTATCCTTAATGCATTTGTCCCAATTTTTGAATTCTTTTTTATGAGTGGTGAGATTTATAAAATCTTTACATCAAACAATTATCACATCTCTTTTAAGAATATTTTGATTTGTTTTGAATTTTTATAAATTTATCTTTTCCTCTTATAAATATTTGAAATACATTGTTTTATGCAGTTATCTATTAGTAATTTTGAATATATGTACTTGTATATTAGTAATTAGTTGACGAAGAAGAAGGGAGATGATCTTATCAAGAATAAATTTTCGCTTTGCAGGAGGATTGATTCTGCAATTTTTTATCATTTTAATTCCAGGTATGGAAACTTTTAAGAGCTAATTAATTCTTAATAGTGTCCCTCTAGGTATTACTAAATATATCTTGATTTTTTTTTTTAAATAATATATAGCTTCAATATTAACATCTAATGCATCTAATGCAATAAATCAAATAGGACTAGAAGAAAAACATCTACATTGAAATCAATGCATCTAATGCAAGCAATCAAATGAGATTAGAAATCAACATCTACATTGAAATCAATGCATCTAGTGCAGAAAATCAAATAGGATTAGAAATACACATCTACGTTAAAACAATTGCATCTAGTGCAACCAATAAAATAGGATTAGAAATCAACATCTAGATTGAAATCAATTCATCTAGTGCAAGGAATCAATTATAAATAAAAATCAACATCTACATTGAAATCAATGCATCTAGTGCAAGCAATCAAATATGATTAGAAATCACCATCTAGAGTGAAATAAATGCATCTAGTGCAAGAAATCCTCTTCCCTCTCTCCCCTCTCCATCTAATCTTGAAAAATATTTTTAATAATTTACAACCTCAATAGTAACAACATCTAATTCATCTAATGTAAGCAATCAAATAGAATTAGAAAACAATATGTACACTTAATTATGTGCATCTAACGAAATCAGTCAAATAATCCTAGAAATCAATATCTACGCTAAAATCCATGCATTAGTGAAAGAAATAAAATATAATTAGAATTCATCATCTATGATGAAATTAATGCATATAGTGTGAGCAATAAAATATAATTAGAAATCAACATCTATGCTGAAATCAATCATCTAGTGTAAGCAATCAAATACGATTAGAAATCATCTTCTAAACTAAAATAAGTGCATCTAGCGCAAGAAATCATCTTCTCTCTCTCTCCCCTCTCCATATAATCTTGAAAAATATTTTTAATAATTTACAACCTCAAGATTAACAACATCTAATCCATCTAATGCAAAAAGCCAAATAGGATTAGAAAGCAAAATCTACACTCAAATCAACGCATCTAATGTAATAAATCAAATAATCCTAGAAATCAACATCCATGCTAAAATTCATGCATCTAGTGGAAGAAAACCAATGTAATTAGAAATCAACATCTATGCGTAAATCAATGCATCTAGTGCAAGTAATCAAATAGGATTAGAAATCACCTACACTAAAATGAATGCATATAGAGCAAGCAATCAAATAGGATTAGAAATCAACATCTACATTGAAATCAACGCATCTAGTGCAAACAATCAAATAGGATTAGAAATCATCATCTACTCTGAAATCAATGCATCTAGTACAAGAAATATTCTTCCCTCTCTCTCTCCCATACATCTGTATCTATATCTCCCTCCATCTCTCCTTATTTGTCTCTCTATTACCTCTAAAACATAGAGACTCTTTCTCCACACACACACACACACACATATCCCTCTCCCTCTCCCTCTCTCTCCCTCTCCCTCTCGCTCTCTCTTCCCCTTCTCTCCCTCTCTCCCCCTTTTATTTATCTTCCCTCCTCCTCTCCTCTCTCCCTCTCTCTCTATCTCCCTTATCAATCCATCTCTCTCTCTCTCTCCAAATTTATCTCTCTATGTCTTTCTTCTTGAATCCCTTCTCTCCTCCTCCCTCTCTCACATCCTCTCTCTCTTCCTTCCTCTCTCCCCCTTTCTCTCCCACCTCCATCTGTTTCCCCCCCTTCTCTCTCTCTCTTCTCCCTCCAATTTAGTCACTATCTCCCTCCCTCTATACTTCTGTCCTCCCTTCCTTCCATATCTCTTTATTTTTCTTTCCATCTGACCCCAAAACATACACCCTCTCTCTCCATCTCTCCTTTATCGCTCCCTTTCTCTCTCTCTCCACGTGTCTCTCTCCATGTATTTCTTCTTCACTCCCTCTCTCCCCCTCCAACTCCATCTCTCCGTCCCTCCCTCTCAAGTCCCCTCTCTATTCATTCCCCTCTCTCCCTTTATTTCTTACCTACTTCTCTCTCCCCACATCTCTCTCTCTCTCCTTGCCCTCCAACCTTGTCACTATCTCCCTCCCTCTATCCTCGTCTCTCCCCCCTCCATCTTTGTGTCTCCCCCTCTCTCTCTTACCCTTCTCTCTCTCTCTCTCTCTCTCTTCATTCCTCCTCTCCCTTCTCCTTCATTTTATCTCCATCTCTCCCTTGTCAGTCCCTCTTTCTCTCTACTTGTATCACTCTATGTATTTGTTCTTCCCTTCATATATATTTAGAGTTAATTATATATCATTATATATTAATATATATTATAATATAATAAATTAAATATCATATATTATATTAAATTCAATATTGTATTAATGCAAAGTTATTAAATTTAATATAAATAATATTATATTTAATTTACTATTAATCTTTTAATATCAATATTAGATTTAATGATCTTTTTTACATGGTATGATAGAAAAATTTACAATAAAGTTAAGTCAAATTAATATATATGGTTTTTCCTTTTAAAATTCATTTTACAAATATTGAATAAAAAAAATATTAAAATGTTTTGGAGCACAATTTTTTATTCTTTGTGTTGAATTAACCTTTTTCTTTTGATTTAAGAAACTATGTTGTCTTTAGTAAAATGTAAATTTGTTTAATGTGGTAATTTTTTTTGTTAAAGGTAAATTTATGATCCATTCAAATTCAAGTATATGATTAAAGAGCTATTAAATAATGATATAATTTATTATTCATTCAAATTATATATAATATTACACAGTTTTACTTTAATAATTAATCTTAGTCCATTAATAAGATTAAAAAGTTATATATAATATAAAAATTCAAGTTATATATAATTTAAGATTCAGGTGAATTTTTTGAACGACATTGCCTAAAAATATTTTTATTCTTTTTTGAGGACGTGATATACTTACACATCGGGGTCATACTCAGTTGTAGAATGTGCCTATCGATGCAACCAGGAAAGGAAGGGGCTCCATCCTTTTGGTTTTGCTATTGTTTCATAATTGCGAAAAGCATATGAGAGTGGAATTTTGAAGGATAAGTAGAAGATTCTAAAAAAACATTTCAGGCCAAAATCTCTATGGTAGCTTCATAGCGAGTGCCATTTTATTTTTACTTACATGTTAGAGTTAAGAAAAGAATGAAGAGCACATGTCTCACCTTCTAACAAGGTTTTCTCCTATATTGTGTTTCCTACTTCACATCATGTGTTCATGTGTATAGTGTGTTATTTTTCTTGTTTTTTCATTTTGGTTTCAGTTATTTACATAATTATGAGGAATTTATGAGTAATATTAAATTTAAAATCTGGCATAATAATATGCATAATAAAAATTCTTAAAATAATTGTGAGATATGTTTTGATAAATTGTTCCACTGTTCCACTAGAATATCCATAATAATTTGTAAAAAATACACACATATCAATTATATATATCTTGAATGATAGTGTAATTAAATATTATCCAATGCATTTAAATTATTTTCTCATAAATCATCCGACAAACTTCTAAACCTTTATGAAATCCAATATACCTTATATTTCTTTAAAAAAAAAAGTAGATATGAATTTCTTTTTACTTATATACATAACCAATAAATTTAATATACCATTCCAATATTATATTTCTTCACATCCTATATCATATAATGATAGTTTTCATTTTCTATACATATTTGGGATATGGGGATTCCAAACTAAGGATAATGTCATTTTAAATATCAAGAAATAACATGGGTAACTCTACCACACGGAATTTTGTCCTATTTTACCAAAAGGCCTTATGGTAATATGCCTAAAATTTCTATCCATTCATATTAAAAAATAACATAACACAATTTTTTTTTCTCAAATCACATGGTTATATGCAATGCATATAAGTTAATTTTTTCTCTATTATCTAGCACAAATCTAGAAACTAAATAACTAATAAATTCCAATATGCATCATCTTATGTTACATCTCACATTACCATAAATTAATAAATCAATAAATAAATTCATTATAACTTCATTTTAAGGACGACAAGGCCTAGTCGTGGTGGTATGATGGAAGACCTTGTGGATTATTCTCTTGAAGCCTATGACTAGTCCATATATGGGCCAACCCTTTAGCTCAAACATGTCTTAAAAAGGAATGGGGTACAAATGTCATATTTTCAAAGGATGATGGTAGAAAGGTTGAGGGAGTGGTTGATGGTTTGCCTCAGCTTTAGTCACTAACCCTGGGAGTAGATGTGATTGGGAATAATTCTCTCTGTCTTAATCTATAGGATTGGGGGTGTCCTTCAGAGTTAGTATTTCCTCCTGAGGCATATCATGTGGCGAGAGAACCTTACTTCCACAGAGAATAAGGATTCTCATCGCAAGAACCACTAGAGGAGGAAATAATTCAAGTTTCAAAATAAAGTTTAGGGTATGTTCATGAGAATTTAGGGGATTCTCTCCCTCAGGGGCTTGAGTATTTTCAGAATGAAATTTTGTAGGGTAAAATGAATGGCGTAGGGCGCTTTACCGAATTATTTCAGGGACTACAAAACATTTCCCTCTAAAGAATTTCACTAGGTTTCCTGGGGGGAAACCCTAATGTTGGTGTCCTAGTCGTCCGAATACAAATTAGCTGGGAAGGGGAACTTTGAGATAATTTTTTTTCCAAAAATAAATCGACATGAGCCTTAGGAGCCTAAGAAAAATTAGATTGGTGTGAATTTCCAAGGAACAAGAGAAAAACTGGGTCAATACGCAAAGATAAAACATGATGACCCAAAATTGGTTTCAGGAGACGATGTTCAAATTCTTGAAGCATTGCGTATGGTCGATTTGGTTGTGGTGGGGTAGTAAATATGGAGTGGATTCTTTTTAAATTTTGTATAGGATTGGGTCAGCAAAGAATGGGGTAAACCCTTGGATGTTTTTCCCTTGGTGAGTAACGTGGCATGTGAATGGTTCATGCTTCATTTTGATTTGGTGGAGGTAGCTTCGTGGTTTTTGGTGAAAAACTGATGTATAAATGCCTCACCAATTTTGTTGAAAATATGGACACCACTATTCGATGCCATCTAGGAAAGACTTGACATTTCTCTTATATGAGTAAGTTTGTGCATGTTACCTTACAATTCTTGTCATTGGATATGTTTTGAGCTATAGAGAACAAAATAGGGGAATTTATAGAAGCAAACACGCCCTTCCGGTCTTCAAGAAGAGTATCCTTAGCCTAGATTCTGGTTAAATGAGACCCCCATGAAGGCCTGTATGCAGAGCTGGAATTGTGCTTCCTCAATTTTTCTCATTGCAAAACCTCAGATTACGAAGGGATAGCCTTCATGTGAAAAATATGTCATCAACATGAGAATTTAGTGAGGGATTTTCACCTCCATTCTGTTGGTAATAAGGGCTCAGTGGAGTAGTAGTTGGGTAGAAAAGGGGGGATGCAATCATAGGACTAGATGGTGAAGGTGGATGCACTTTCCCCAACTTAGCAACGAGTGTCATATTTTCCATTATCTCAATTGAAAATTCTAAGCCTTCTTGGTTTTGGTGGTCGAGGGGACATGGTGATGGATATGGCACTCTTGGTCAAGGAATAATTCAAATCTCCCACTTCATATGTGGTCATTCCTTGAGGTAATAATTTTACTCCCCACTTTTTAATTAATTTATCCAATTCCTTCTTTGGTTTGGAAATGGTAACGAATTCCACAACTCTCCTAAATAAATATTGTGACTTCTCATCCTCCTTTACATTGATAGCGCAAGTACATTTTTTGTGCCCCTCTGTAAATCCTTCTTTCCTCTCTCTGACGGTAACTCTACCCATTCCATAGGAAGACTCCTCAAATTTTCTCTCCCATTATAATATTTGACCTCAATATCTAAAGGGAGACCACTCTCTATATATTATAGGCCTAGGCATTTCATTCCCACCCAAGGCTGGCGATCGCTTATGGGCACAAAAATATCACATGCAAAAAACCAAACAGAAATCTAGAGAGGAAGTTACTAAGGGTAAAAAATTTGGGGTCCTCATGCTAGGATGGACCATCTCTCCAATTTTTCCTCACACCTTTTCACAGGTTGCAACCTTTTTGATGTGCATTTGATAAAAAATATGCCTACTTTGAGAAATAACCAAACGAGAGATGCGATGATTACAAAACACCTTGATCATTTCCTACTAGTGGAGCCTCTAATAGACATGATCACTGTATTCAATAAGTGGATAGGGAATGGCGGTGAATTTGATCATCATCCAATTTGTTTGGAATTAAAAGGAGGTGTGCATAAAATAACTAGCCCTTTCAATTTTAACGCATCTTGGTTAAAAGATGATAACTTTTTAATCTAGTATGAGATAATTGGATTCATTTCAACCTGGACATTAGAGTCCCTTTTGCTACTCATTTTGTAGAAAACTTGGGGAAGGTCAAAAGATCCATCCTCTAATAGCTCATCCTTAAGAAACAGAGGTAAGATGAAGAAAGCATAATATTGTAGGATGATTTGAGAAATTTTGATGATCTTGAAAGGGGGGTTTACACAACAGACGAAACTAAAAAAGGAATCCATCAACTAGAAGAAAAAATATGGAGAATATTGGAGGAGAAGTAGGCCCTATTGATCCAGAATTATACATGAACACAATAAAATAGAGAAATAGAAATAAACGCGGAGATGCAGCAAAAATAATACTTCATTTCGTTAATATCAAATAACTGAAATATGCTTATAGACATAATGGACATAAACTAGCTAGGGCGGTGGTAGCTTATCTCTAAGAAGAGATGTGGTGGCTACATGCCTTTGAACTGTGTTACAATGAGGCTCCAAGGCCTATTTATTATTGAAAAACAATGGAAAATCACAATCATCCAAAAATATAACCCTAGGAGATGAAACATGAAACTATGGCCGCGTTGGGTAAATTGGTACATCAATTTCTTGGGGTCGTAACTTTGACATATGATATTTGTTTGATGCATACTATACCTTGTTAGAAAGATAAACCCAAGGAATACAACTGCTAGAAACAAATTTTGAGTTCAAAGCTAACATTTTCAAATGGTGATTTTCCAAAAAACATCGTGCAGAGCCACAAAACGGCTTTGGAAGTTGAGGATCCGAAAAATTTCCAAAAATAGTAAATTGTGCTACAATTAAGGAAAATGAAAAAATGAAAGAAAAAATGGTGGTGGTCCAAGTGGAATAGGTGGGTGGCCACCAATATCCACCTGGATAATTCCTCCCCCCTTAGGAAGCAATGGTCCCCATTGCGTTGAGTTCCTCTATGAGATGAGGAAACTTCTGCTGAACTTGTTCCCTGGTGAGCACTTGACCTGGTGAAGGAGTTGGCCTTGCTTTGACAACTCGATATAGTTGGATCATTTTTTTCGGGTGTTATTGATCTGTGTGTCCATGATCCAATCAATTGTGGCTTGTTCCATTTAGTTTGGGTTTAACTCTTTTGTTGTGAGTTGTCTTGCAATGTCAGATGTGTCCAACAATGGTGGAAAGTAGGGCCGAAGGCAATCCACATTGAACACTGGGTGAAAACCAAGGAATGGTGGAATATTGAGCTCAAAGGAATTGTCCCATATTGCTTGGTGAGGGTGTATGGCCCATATCGGAAAGGGCGAAGCTTGCGATGGGGCACATCGAGGCGCTCCTTCTGCAAATGTAGCAAAACTTTGTCGCCCACCTAGAACTTGTGTGGCACCCGATGTTGATCATGCCGTTGTTTGTACTTATAATTGGCTCTGTCCAATATGTCATGGACCTATTGGCAGATGTGTTGAATGTGCTCAATGAATTTGTTTTCCTTGTTGACTTCGGATTGGACATGAGCTGAATCTTCCTGAGTAGTTGCAAATGGTATGGCCACATCAATGGGACATAGTGGCTAGAATCCCAAGCCCACCTGAAAGGGGTTGTGGCCATTCAAGATGTGGAGAGCTCGGTTATAGAAGTGATGGATATAGGGGATGCTCTCATCCCATGTGCATGGATGCCTTGATTTGTACATGGGCAGAATGTGTACGATCATCCTATTGATGACCTCTGTCTGGCCATCATTTTGGGGATGGAAAGCAGTGGAATTAGTGAGCTTGGTGTCCAGCATCGACCAGAGACTGGACCAAAATGTACTAAGGAACCTACTATCTCAATCTGAGATAATAGATTGGGGGATCCCAAAGTGTACCCACACTCGTTCAAATAAGAGTTTAGTAGTGGCTTCTGTTGTGATATTCTACTTGTTGCCTCCATAATGGCCATCTTCGAGAATCTGTCGACGAGAACAAAAACATATTCATTGCCATGTTTAGTAGAAGGAAAGCTCGACATGTAATCCATGGAGATGGATTTCCAAGGTCGACTAGGGGTAGGAAGTAGAGTATAAAGGCCTTGCTTCTTGATGGTTGGTTTGGAAATGGCATAGGAAGTGGAGGACCTTATGTACTTCCCGACATCCTCTTGAAGGTTCGGATAATAGAAATACTTATGTAGTATTGCCACAATTTTCTCGACCACAAAATTATTAGTGACTCGAATATAGTGCGCTTCCCAAATAATCTTGGCACTCTCACTTGAAGGACCACAAACGTGTCCCAAGTGGCATAATAGTGCATCCTAGAGGTGAAACTCTTGAACTTGCTAACCTTCCAAGAGCGTGTGGTATGTGTGTCGGAATTATGGGTCACTTTTGTAGAGAAGTGACCAATTAGAAGTCTCGTCCCACAAGAGTTTGGAACGGTGGTTAACGCCATGATTGGTGGTTGGTTGAGGTAGTATGCAACATTATTGGTGCATCCCTTCTTTTACCTGATGTTCAAATTGAACTGTTGCAAGTATGTGGACCACTTCTGATGGCGATCATTCTGAAAATTTCCTTGTGTCTATATGAACTACAGGGGTCAGTGGTCTGCGTGGACCATTGTTTCCTTCCCAAAAATTTAATGCTTTCTTTGTCGACAAACCTGCACAATGGAATACGTATTTTTTTCATAAGTGGGATGCTTTCAGACTGTGTCTGAAAGTGTCTCACTGTGATATTCCATTGGATGCCCCTGTTGAGTAAGGAATACCCCAATAAAATAGTCAGAGGCATCTGTCTCGATCTCAAATGGTTGCTGCAAGTCTGGTAATGTGAGCACTAGTGTAGAGCAAAGGCGATGTTTCAACTCTGGGAACACCTTCCGTTGCGATTCAGACCAAAATAATTTCACTTTTGCTCCTCCCTTGGTGACTTGACTCAAGGGCCAAGTGATATGAGATAACCCCAACACGAGCTTAAAGTAGAAATTGGCAAGACCCAGAAAGATATGGAACTCTGTCAGAGTGGTTGGGGCTAGCCAATCCTAGATACTGAACCTGGCTCATGTAAAAAGTGCATTTATCCAAATTGGAACAGAAATTTCATTGCCACAGTGTTTGGAGAACCTGTCAGATGTGGTGGAGGTGATCTTCCCAACTCTGGCTAAAGATCATGATGTCATCCAAGTATACCACTACAAATGAGTTTATGAATGGCCACAAGATGTCATCCATCAACCTCATGAAGGTTGCAGGAGCAGTCGTTAACCTGAAAGGTAGAGCCAACCATTTGAGAAGGCCCTCCTTGGATTTGAAGGAAGTATTCCACACATTGGAGGGTTCGATTGGTACCTAGTGATACCCGGACTTCAAGTCGATCTTGCTTAGATAATTTTCCCCCTTGAGTTGGTCCAGAAGGTCATCAATCTATGGGATTAGGTACCTATTCTAGATAGTGATCTTGTTTAACGTTTGATAGTTAATACATAGTCTCTAAGTCCCATATTTCTTTTGTACCAATATAATCGGGCTCCCACAGGGTGATGAACTTGGCCAGATGTGACCTTTTTGTAGCAACTCTTGAATTTTCCTCTTGATTTCATCATTCTCCATAACAGAGCATTGATAAATTGGTACATTGGGCAGTGGCACACCTAGGGTCAGATCGATGGTGTGGTTGACCTAACAGTGTAGAGGCACCCATGTGAGGGAGGTGAGGATGTTTTCACACTCCTCCATGACCTTGTCCATATGTTGTTGTCGTGTGGAGGGGCCCTGTCTGGAGGTCGTGGCCAAAATCTTCTTCTTGCCCCGAGGGTGGATTATTGGGAAAAAAAACTTCCTGGTTTTGGAAATGAGCTTACTACATTGTTTTGCATTAACCAAAGAGATGGCGGTAGGACGTGCTACCTTTTCTATCCTGTACAAATTATTTCCCAAGGTAACAATAACAACACGAGGCCTTGACTCATACACATCATGTCACTTCCACAAGTATGGTTGGCCTAATAATAAATCACAGACATCAATAGGAGAAACATCACATAATACCTCATCCGTGAAGGGCTTGATGCTATATGGAAGGCGGTATTATTGGCAGACACATAGATCTCTTCCTTGGTAAAGCCACGTGATGGTGTATGACTGTGGGTGTGTTGTGGTCGGAAAGCCCAGATGCTTCACGACCTCTGCTGAAATTAGGTTCTTCTGGCTCCCGCTATCAAAAATGACCTATAGTGGGGAACCCTTTACCCAAATTTGGGAGTGGAAGAGACGCTCCTCCTCCTCTGGATCTTTGGGTTACTCCTTCTGGATCTTTGTGGTGGCAATGGTGGCATTGGGCTCCGCATCGATAATATTATTCCCTTTTTAATTCCCCTTTTTTGGTTCTGACCCAAAGTCGAAACATGCATTTGATTCAGAAGCCTTCATCTCAGCCACTAGTTACTGCTTAGCCTGACACTCGTGTTGTGATTCGAGCTCTTATGGAACTCACACCACTTTCTCATGTCCTTCTTCAGCTTCATGGTGTTGTTCTTCTCTTGCATCTTTGGCAGGTTTTCCTGGGCCGCCCCACCTTGGATTTTTCCTATTTCCTACAGTTTGAGGGCACCTTTCCCTTGCTTTTGATTTGCAGATCCAAAGTCTCACTTCTTTTATTTTAAATTATTCTTGATCTTGGCTGCGTACCCATATGTCGTACCAAGCGAGTAGATGTTGAGGAACTCCTTTTCATCCTCAATGTATCTGTGCAGACAACTTCAGTACTTCAACACCAAAGGTTTCTCTGAATCTTTGATACCCAACTTTTTGTAGGGGGTATGGAACAGATTCATAAGCGCATGCACATCTCGATCCCTTTATTTCCGTAATGTAGTCCATATATATACTTGCCCTCATATCTCCCCACAAGAAAATATTTTTCCTTGATGGCATCTCAGAAATAATTCCAAGTGGGTGCGACCGAGAACAGAGAGGGTTCCTCCTTGTAATTTTTCTCATAGTCGGTTTCCCACCAGTACTTGACATGTGGGGAAGCTTTGAGGAGTGAAAAGTAAATATTTTCCCTGTTGGAAAAGTCATGAACCGAGAAATATCCTTCTAACAGATGCAACCATATATATATGGCGTATGCATCTATTTAGCACTCAAATATGGGAATGTCAAAGTTTAATTGTACTTTAAAAGGAGTGGCACCTCCAAAGTGGCTGCTGGATGTAGATGGGCCGTTGGTGGGCAGTCGTTGAAGGATTTGGGCAAAGTTATCCATCATCACATTATTATTTTTCTTGAGGGCCTCCTCAAGCCATATTTTTATAGGATATCCTGCTCCCTCGTCTTTCTTTTCTTCCCCCATGGGTGTTCGTCAAGGTTCGCAAGGCTGATCTTGCAAAGGTTCAACCAGATCGAGCCCTAACTCCTTATACCCGACCTCGTTGGGGACATGTAAAGAAGGATCGAGAAATATCAGACCGCTCTGATACCACTGATCCATACTTTTGCAAGAATGAAATAAAATATAGGAATATAAATAAACGCAGATATGCAACAAAAATAAAACTTCATTTCATTAATAGCAAATAACTGAAGTATGCTTACAGAGAGAATGGACATAAACTAGCTAGGACGATGGTAGCTTATCTCCGAGAAGATATGTGGAAGCTACATGTCTTTGAACTATGTTTCAATGAGGCTCTAAGGCCTATTTATTATTGAAAATAATGGAAAACCCTAAACATCCAAAAAGCTAACCCTAGGAGATAAAACACCAAACTATGGGCCCCGTTGTACATCAATTTCCCGAGGTCATAACTTTGGCATACCAACTTCCTTTGACACATACAATACCTCGTTAGAAATATATATATGAAGAATAAAATTATTGAAAACTAATTTTGAGTTGAAAACTCACATTCTCCAACAATGATTTTCCAAAAAAACATCGTTTAGGTCAAAATGGCTCCAGAAGTTCAGGATTCGAAAAATTGCCAAAATAGTAAATTTTTCTACATTTAAGGGAACTAAAAAAATGAAAGAAACAATGGTAGGGGTCCAAGTGGAATAGGTCAGTGGCTACCAATATCAACCTGGATCACCTATGGTGGTTAAAAAGCATATCAATCTAGGTGAAGAGTGGGACGATATGCAAAATTATTTGAAAATTATGCAAAAGGGAGAAACACATAGAACACCATATGATATTTGAATGATCAGGATGGGGGTAAGGACATCAATTTTTTGGCATTATCTAGGTTGGGGAAGATATATTTCAACAAATTGTTCAAAGCGCCTACTGAAGCCTCTATAGTGGAAGCGATTCAATTGGCCTGGGTTTTTCCCACTTTGATAATGAAGAAGATAACCAACGATTAATGGAACGAGTATTAGAAGTAGAGTTGCACGAGATCCTTCACAATGTCTAAAAATACAAGAGCCCAAGGTTGGATGGCTCGTCAATAGAATTATTCTTGGGTATATATGACATCTTGATAGGTGATCTACTCAAACTGGTTGAGTATTCTCGACAAAATGGAAGGATGTTGGTGTATTTAAACTCAAATTTTATATACATCATTCCTAAATTGGATGAACCTAATTATTTTGATGATTTCTAGCCAATTTCTCTATGCAATTTCATCTATAAGGTGATGGATAAAGTCATTTCATGACGAATCAAGTTGATTCTATCCAAAAATGTTTCCATGGAATAGGTTGAGTTTTTGGAAGGTTTCCATATCCTTGAAGAAATTAGGGTAGAATAGGAAGGACTACACAGTATCAAAACTAAGTAGTTGAAAGGTATTATGATCCAAATTGATATATCCAAATCATATGATAGGGTCAACTGGCTATATTTACACATGATCCTAACTGAAGTTCTTAGGTCCCATTTATTAATTGGGTTATGCGTTGTATATCTTTGGTCTCCTTTATGGTTCTCATTAATGGGTTAGGCTCTCCATTCTTCCATGCATAGTGTGGGATTCACCAAGGATGCTCTATTTCACCTTTGATGTTCCTTCTGATTGTTCAATATCTAAGAAAAATTCTATAAGAAGCTGAAATAAGGAGGGACCTAAATGGTATTACAATTGCTAAATACTTGGAAATCACACATCTATTGTTTGTAGATGGTATCTTACTATTCACTGATGGTTCTTGGAAACACATGGCATCCATCAATGGTGTTCTGCACATCTTTCAAAGAGCTACATGTATGCAATTTGATATTCCAAATCAAACCTCTCCCCTCTCACTCTGTCTATTGCTGAAATAAAGAATATTTAAACACTCTTTCCTTTTCTTATCAATCCATTTGATTATGGTCTAAAATATTTTTGGTTTTATCTCAATCCAAATGAATATTGGAAGGTAGATTGCAATCGTTAATATAGATGTTGGAGAAGAGCTTAAAATTTTTGATCCTTAACATGATGTCAATTGCTAGGTGATTGGTACTCATCAAATCATTACTTTAAGCCATCCCAATCTATTGGGTGACCCTATCGTGAATTTCAAAAGGTTTCCTTAATAAAGTTCATAATTATGTTCTTATTTTATCCAGGCGAGAACTAAGGAAGATTTTATGCTCCCATTGGTGAGATGGGAAAAAATTCTTGTCCCTAAAGTATGGGGAGGAGGGGTTTAAAAAAATATCCCTTTATTTGAAAAATATTTTTCTGCCAAATTTGGGTGGATTCTTCTATCCACAAATAACTTGTGGACTTCTGTGATTTATATAAAGTACATATATCCAAGTACCATGGAGGAATGGGTTTGATCTCCTAACAAGAAAAAATCAAATGTTTAGATCATATGAAAAGTGGTCTTATCATCCTCCTCAATTATTGAAGAAGCCCTTTCTTGGAAGGTGGGAAATGGGGAGAAATTGAGGATTGGCATTGAGCCATGGGTGAGTTATTAGTAGAGAAATTTTGAGGTCCAAAGTGGGCCTCAAAACAAAAAAGTACAACCAAAATAAAATTTATAAGAACTAATAGGATTCAAGATGATGATTTCAACCATGGGGGATGATTCACCATTTTTGGAGTAAAAAAGTAAAAAGATTAAATAAATAAATAAAATACTTTTTCAACTCGTACTTTCAACTTATCTCCCTATGGTTTTACTCAAAATTATAGAGGGAGCACTCGTTGGATGTGAAATTTTATTCCTCATCTGAGGAATACCCATGTTGCATACTTTCGATGTTTCCGACTACACGAAAAAAGAGAAATATACAAAAAAATGTTATCACAATCACATTTTTTCATGTATTTATCATTTTTCATGTATAAGAGACCATCGAAAGTATGAAACATGGGTACTCCGTGAATGAGGAATTAAATTTCACATCCAACGAGAGATCCCACTCGGAATTTGAGTAAAACCAAAGAGAGATTAGTTGAAAATACAACTTCAAAAAGTAGTTTTTTCTTTTTTACCTCTAAAATTTAATGATGTAATGTAATATTATTTTATTATTTCTAGCATTATTTTATAATTTTCCTTAGGAGGCCCATTTTAGAGCTCAAAATTTCTCTAATGGAAGTAAACTTCTGTGTGCCACAAAATTTGGTGAACTTTCTCAATAGGAGTCGAAGGGTTACCTTTAACCAAGTGGTAGACCACATGTGCTCAAGGATGGCAAGGCACAAGTGAGTTGAATATTCTAGCTGAATTAGAGGGGGTCTAAGAAAATTATACTACAACCCTTAACTTTTCTCATGTTCAGCTCAAGGATGGAGCAGACTGCCTATGTTGTGTTTTTTCTCCTTTTCGGGGATTACATTCCAAAAATATGCTACATCCACTTAATTAGTGCTAGAAAAACATAGGAACAAGTGTGGTGGTGGAAAAATATATGGAAATTAATGTGTCTAGCAAAATCCTGGGTATTTATGTGGTGCCTCATTGAAAACAAAATACCTACTTGGGACACTAGTACAAAATGAGAGATTAGTGACTACGCGACTAAAAATTTTAGTCACCACAATTATTTCAAGTGAATTGCTACTAAATTTGAGCAATTTTAAGTGACCAAACTAAAAATGACTAACTTAAATGACTAATTTAGTCTAGGGATAATATATATGACTAGATATTAAGTGACTCAACTAAAAGTGACTAAAATATATGACTAGATAATAAGTGACAAAATAAAAAATGATTAACGTAAATGGATACTATAGTCCAAGAATAAAAGTATGCCCAATGAAAAAGTACAACTTATGAAGTGTAGACTAGTTGGTTTACGTGCGGTTTAGCCCCTGCCAAGTCACAAGTTCAAACCTCATGGGGAGGGTTTGAGGAGTGGAAGAAACTTTGGGGGAATTAAACTTCCCAAGGGGTTTTCTGGCTTGACTAAATCCTCACACAATCTTGGTGATAAGCATCCCATTCTGTGTGGATCGATATTCTTACAACTGATAAGCAGGCTGACCTTGGCCTAGGCGCTGCCTAATTACAAAAAAATAAAAATAAATGTTTGATTACCTAAAGAAATAGAATATCATCATACTCAAAAGAATAAGCCACATGGAGGTTTCTCTGTGCTCCCAGACCTTAACATGTGAAGAAAGGACAAGAGGACAAGAAGGCCTTTTTAAAAAAAAAAAAAAAAAAATTATCTAGTACGTGAATGTAAATTTTGTTTTTGCTAATAAGTCACTAGAAACTTTATACATTACTAAATAATTTTGAATTATTTTGTCGAGAGGGGCTCTCCAACCTAGTATGGAAGAGATGATGTAATGTCATGTTAGGTAATTTTTATTTTTATTTTTATGTAAACATTTTGACTTGATCAAATTACATAAAATAAAAATAATAATAAAATACAAATTAATAATTAAAATAAAATTGAGGTAATATATATATATATAGTGCTAATAATAATCTGATTTCTTGAGGTGCAAATTTTATTTAGAGTGAAAAGAGATTTGATCCCTCTAAATAATTGGTAAATCCACAGTTAAGATGGATATAGGCTAGTTTATATATCCTAGTTTGGTTATATATATATGTATATATAACCAAACTAGGATCTTAGCTCATGGATTTTACCAATTATTTAAATCTCTTTTCACTCTAAATAAAATTTGCACCTCAAGAAATTAGATCCTTCTTAACACTTAGTAGATCTTGAGTTAAGATGGATCTAACCTACTATAGAAAAAAATATTCGCAATTTCAATTATTATAATGTGTTTGAGATCCAAAGACATCATGCTTTTTAATGTAAAAAAAATACTATATAATGCGAATTTTCAATTACATTTACATATATATTCATTCCATTGATTTAACATTTTAAAATATTATTTTAAAATGATTTTTACAACATAAAAACTTTTCATAATTATGCGCAATGTGGTTGAAATATGAAATTGAGTCCGATGCATAGAGAAAGCAAAAGCACGCTCACTCTATCACCAATTATGATTTATTTATAAACAGTATTATTACTAATGAATTTAAATTGGGATAAATCTTACCATTCCACATGAGAGATGTGATGGCGTAGGTGGAGATATGGCATATTAGTGCTTGAGCACACTTTGTTCATAGTTAGGTCCTATTTAGGTATTGTGAAAAATAAAACCATTCCTCAATTTATTTTCCTACACTAAAATTGAATGATATTGGAAAGAGTTTCTATGTTGGAGCTCTGGTGTCATGAACCTCCTTGTAAATGAAGCTGCTGCAACCATTTTTAGGGTATTGTCGCCATTTATTTTATAAGGTGAAAATGGCAGAGAAATATTTGGATGTGAAGTAGGGGTATAGACCGATCTCACAATTTCACTTGCTTTATGAGGTGACAAAAGGGGGAAAATGGAGGACATTGTAAAAGAACATGGCCACAATAATATTTCCAGATCTCCTGGAACTTTAAAAGTCAAACTTGCAAGATCATAGTGAAAAATAGTTCTTCGTCAAAGTTGTAATAACGCAACACCACAACAAATAAAAACTACAGTTGAATGTTTTTTCCTCAACAAACAAATATTTCACTTATAATAGTTTTTCTTTCCAAATATTGAATTCTATAGACCTGCACTTTTTAAATTTCTTTGTCTAAACAGAGTTTTAGGTACTATACAAGTGCCATAAACCATACATTGTTCATAGCTTTTCCTAGTCTAATCTCACAAAGGAGAGTGACTTGCACATTTATCCTAAGGATTTCACCCCCACATCCAATGTTATTTGGTTTTTTTCTTTGGCACAAAATGATTCTTTAAAGTTCAATAGTCCTAGTATTCATCTCGTTCCTTTGTGGTCTTTGGCTTGAAGGATCCTAGAAGATTTGATAGTTCTCCTTTGTTATGATTTATAATCTCTACTTCGAGTTGCATTTACAAGTTTAATGTCACTTTCAAACCAATTATCATGAATTACTCGGAACAAAGTTTGAAGGATTGGGGTGAGGAAAAATAGGAATCATGAAATCAAATGTTGGGAATGCTGCAATGGAAATTATTCAATCACTGATTATGTGCAAGGGCACTGCTTTAAATTTTGACATGGTAAGTAAAACCAACATTTGTTTCAATCTTCTGTCATCGTTCAATGTTTTCTTTGAATACCAAAAATATATTTATTATAAGGACCAACTTTACAATAAACAATTACTGTTGAGTTAGACAAATAGCCATTGTTTTATGGTTTAACAAGAATATTTTTTAGTGAATTCTTCCTCTTTCACTCTTGCATTTAATGGTATTTCTAGTATCATATATCTTCTTATTAATGGGTAGGGAACCCTCTTCGTATTCAAGTTTTTTGGCTTATTTTTTTTCTATTACAAGTGCTTCCCAAAACAAAACCTGAGGCACTACAGTAAATGATATAGATTTACATTGATTTATGTATGAGGTCTGGGGACTATCTATTCCACAATGTGCATGTAGGGATTCAATCTAGCTCCATCTATTTTGAACATGCAATTCAAGCAAGGTAGAGCACAATGATAATGGAATAATAGTAAATAATTCAACACTATGTTAATCTCACTAGCGAATCAAGGCCTTGTTAGAAATGCTAGGAATTTTATATACCAGATAAAATAAGACGAGTCATATTATAGGTGTGATCACAAGATAGGGCTTACTAATGAAAATCCGAAGAGGAGGGGAACTTTGATTGAAAATAAGTTATTATTGAAATTGTATGAGGGTAAGCATTTAGAAAGTTTGATAGATGAAGGATAAATAAAGCATAAAATGAATATTTACCAAGGATAGGATAATCAAAAAGTAAGTACTCTCAAGCCATCGATTCTTAAACTATGGATCGACGAAGGAGTTTTCTATCCCCTTACTACTCTTCATTGATGCCCTCATACGGTGTTACTGATAGTTGGATATACATTAAATTTTTAGACAATTTTGTTCCTTTGACAACAAAGAAATCTCTCATGTTAGAATTTTTTTGACGAACCCAATGCTTTGGGATATGAGAAAAATAAAAAATCTAACTTGCATATTTGTGACAGCCCCAAATATTTTTTTTTCACCATATAAAATTGTAAAATATGAAAGATAAAAATATAGGCATAAGGGTTGAGGAAAGGGACACTGATTGCAGGGCTGAGGGGGTTTGCTAGGGGAATAATAGATTTCTTATATCAAGCCATGAATATTGACACATGGCAAGAAAAAGGGTAGGTTGTATGATGATGATTGGCTTACAATATTGGGCAGGCCAACCAATGATGACAAGGCTAAAAATGTTAAAATAAAATCTGAAACTAAACTATAATTTGGCTTCATATGATTGGTGGAACATTTTCTAGGCCAACAAGGAAAAAAAAAACCAACCAAAAAGGATGAGAAAAAGGCAAAAAAATGGGGAGAGAAAGTTCAAACAATGTAAAAAAGCAAGCGCTTTGTTCGTTAGGTGAGGGGATTAAGGAAACTCATCCTATTTTTTTTTCACGAGATCATCCCCCTAGAGCATCCCATTACGCCCTGGAGTCTAGCTCGGGGGTGGCAGTTGCATAAGAGATAGTTCAATTTGTATCCTGCCTAAGGTGGGAGGGGAGATATTTTCCCTGACTTAGTTGCCTGTGGTTTAGTAAGATAAATATTCCTCTCACCTTAGTCCTCATTGTGGCTCTTGTAATGTTATGGTACAGAGGATCAAAATGTGCAATGTGCATGCCACATTGTGTAGTGAACTATTTTTAAAATATTCGAGGACAAAATATAGTTATGGGTTATGTTACAAAGGTAACAATATTTAATGTATTTCCAGTGTTGTATATGGCATGTATATAGTGTGCTAGGGTTTATATGAAATGAGCTTATGTATAATATGTTGGCGTAACAACACCTCAATGCATACATCGTAACTTCTTATAGGAGAAATGGTCCCTGCTTTGAGTATCTTCGGGAAAAAAATTGATTGTTAGTAATTGCTATATGTAAACTTTGTGCTCTTTGTTCCACATTTAATATTATTTGGGGATTTTTCTCAATCCCTGAGTCAAAGTTATTGTTTATTGAGTCTCTCAAATGTTGGCTGGTGTCCTCACCTTTCTACATACTATATATCATGTTATCACCACTTTCTGGTGTCCACACTTCATGTCATAATGTTGTAGCATGTCTATTGTCTAAGTCGGTTTGTGATCTCAACATATATAGCACTCAAAAACCAGACCTGAATATTTTCTCTCCATGGAAGAGAAACCTGATGTGATGATAGTCACATGATTCCCAATTGGATGTATTAACTACACGTTGGCCCTTGTGTAGCTCAGTAGAAATTTTGAATCGTAGCCATGGCTCAATTCCTCGCATCGACGGGAGGCCTCGAAAAGCATCCTAGTGTGCACTTGTTTAAAGGCAATGAGTGCTCAAACTAGATGAAAATAGATGTTGTGTGAGTCATGATAAACAAATATGGGTGCATAGACCTCCTTTCTAATAACACCGACATTTAGTGTGTCGGGCCCTTTACTGAGTTTCCATTGGCTCTACTTTGGTCCACTTTCGAGCCAAAGGGCCAACAACTATCAAAAGGTGGAAATCAATTTTATCTGGAATGCATTTTGTAGTTATGAAACACCCCACTTCAGTTTTAAATTGAGATGATGGTTTACTACTAAACCGAGGAACCAATGGGATGAAGTCTGCTTGGTTTTTTGTTTTAAATTTTGGACCCTGTTGGGGTTATGTTAGGTTCCTATAATACTAGTGTATCCCCTTATTGTTGTTAGTGTAACCCCCTTATTGTTATTGTTGTACCCCTGTAGCCCCCATATTGTTATTATTTTTCCCCATAAAAGTGACTATTGTTATTATTGTGCCCTTACATGATTATTGTTAGGTTGGATAGGATTATATTGCGACCCCATGGACTCCTATATATAGAAAGGAGGTTTTTTCATTTGTATCATCCAAGAATTTTTCAATTATGTAATGTAAAGGAGGTTTCAAAATTGTATATGCGACTTCACTTAAGGAAACACGCATGTATATGCATTTTTCTGTTGAGAAACCTACGTATATATCTTAATATACCAAAAAAATATTATTATGAATCAGCCACAGCATTGAACAGATTTATTTTGAAAACATATTGTTAGCTTACAGAACCCTCATGCAATTAGCAACATCAATAATATTTTCAATCAATCATGTAACCAAATTCAACTTCATTACTCAACCCGATCTACTTCAGACATTATCATTCAACCCATATCAACATGAAGACATCATTGAAAAACAAAAGAGATACAACAACATTGAACAGGTTGATCATTATTTTATAAAAATAAACCGTTCCTTTATGTACATGACTTTGATGAAACAAACCTGTGTGTATATGTGACTTTACCGAGACCAACCTGTGTACAGATCTTCATTTTTTGACATAAATTTGCGCAGCTCTTCAGAACTTCATAAAGACCCAAATATTAATATTCAGAGATAAAAACACGCGTCAATACTTATATCTGGTCAATCCATGAGCAGATCATACAATGCAAAGTAATTTTAGGTCTCATGATCCTGATCCATGATTGTATTCATCAGTGCATAATTATTTCAGATCTATATGTCAACTATGGCCCTTACAATGGAAATATACTTCATATTGAAATATTCATTAAAAACCCTTTCACATGCGCACCTTAACACGATCTTCTCCTCCATATATGGCTTGAACCTTAGCCAATACCATGAGCCAAAATCACACTAGTCTCGGTGGTAATCTTAGATGGGATAAAATAATCATTACTGTCCTCAATACTGTGGGATAATACCATGGTAAAGACCCTTGGTATTATTAAATTAGTGCACCATCATGTACATGACTTTGCTTCTTTGTACTCGCGTGTATACGTGACTTTTCCTTGACGAACCAACATATATTTCTTCAAAAATTGACCTTTACCAAACTTCTGATTTTGATCTAAAAATATTTGTCCCATCATTATGTCATTATGTTCCATCATTATGTCGCCTCTAAATTCATCTATTTACCATATACTTTTTCTATTACAAGTGGGTTTCCATCAAGGAAAGAACATGCATCATATTTCCAACAATCTCCCCCTTTGGACTTGATGGAAACCATGTTGGTGTTTGATCAACACAACTTGTTAAATACCTGTTAGACACATCAACATAAGCATTATTCAAATTCCAAGATACTCTCCCCCTTTGACATCAAGGGAAAAGGGCAGACCAATGCCGAATACAAGAGATTTATAGATCTGATCTATGCTATACTAACCATGCCCCCCTTGAGCACATGCTGAATCTTCAAAAATATTTTCAATGAAGTACATTACTCTATAACTCAACTAAGTAGGGCCTTTCCTATCACCATGGACTCATACATACATCACTCACCCAACCAAGTGGGGTTACATATTTGACACAACCATCCAACCAAGTTTGTTTGCATATTTGACATGACCTTAAAAGTCCATATATGACTGAATGTGACAATATTTACATCATAGGTCTCAACATTACATATACATCAAATTACAGATATGAATTTCAAGACCAAAGGACCTGAATAGTAAGAGATCTTTTAACATAATTCAACAACCATAATGCTAACGATGCATTATAATCTGGAAGGCTAATTCTCCCCCTGAACCTGTGCTAACTGTTCACTGTCAACAACCCATTCATCAAATAATCTTCATAAATCACATAAATATCAATGAGAACATGAAAAATAAATATCAGATGAGTAGACTATACCCACCAACACCAAACCAATCAATTCAGAATTGTCAGCAACATGTCAAAGTCTGTTCTTGGGTCTGTCCCACTATTTTCTATCAGAGAAAAAACATACGTGATTGTCTACAAAGAAACTCATGTATATACACAATTATACTCCATGAAACCCACATGTAGAAATAAACCTTCTGAATTTTCACCTGTAGATTGAGCATACTAGATTAAGAACAAAGTGAGGCAAAGACAACTCTTAGTTTCTGTCTGAGATATTCAAATCCTTCTAGGGGAGATGTTTAGTAAATGTATCGAAAACTTGTTCTTTGGAGGGAACATACTCCAATTTAACCTTTTTCTCAAGCACTTGTTCTCGTATAAAGTGATACTTAATAGGAATATGCTTGGTTTTGGAGTGAATAGCAGAATTTTTCGAAATACTGATAGCACATGTATTATCACATAAGATGGAGATGGTTGGAGAAAATTCAATTTGAATATCTTGTAATGTCTGCATCATCTAGAGAAGTTGCGTGCAATAAGATGCATCAACTGCATATTTTTCTTCAGTTATAGATAAAGCAATGGAACTTTGTTTCTTGTTGAAACAAGATACCAATCTAGGCCCCATATAAAATTCACCTCCACTAGTGATTTTCTGGTCATCGACATTTCCAGCCCAGTCTGTATCTGTGTAATAATGAAGAGTAATATATGCATATTTAGGATACCATAAACCAAATCCTTGGGTTCCTTGGAGATATTTCAATATTCTCTTTATTTCCTGAAGACGTGATTCCTTTGGATTGGCTTGGAAACGTTGAACAATCCCAACTACATGCATGATATCTGGTCTAGTACCAGTTATATAAAGCATACTTCCAATCATAGACCTGTACTCTAATTGGTTTACTGTGGGAGAATTATCATGAGATATGAGGCTACAACCTGTCATCATTGGAGTACATACATGTTTGCAATCTCCCATCCCATAATTGGTCAGAATCTGCTTGAGATATTTTTTTATGAAAGAAAGATGGAATATTTTTCTTGTTGCACTTGTAAACCAAGAAAATATGTTAGTTACCCAAGTAAAGATATCTAAAATTCTTGCTGCATAAAAAAAGAAAAATTTTGACTCATATATTATTCTTTACTCCTAAAGATGATGTCATCAACATAAACAACAATAATTAGCAGTTTATCATCCTCAATTTTTGTGTACAAGTGGCAGTTTGCAGATCATTTTGTGAAGCCTTGTTGTTCAAGATACTTGTCAAGACGATAATACCATGCTTTCAGAGCTTGTTTTAGCCCATAGAAAGCCTTTTTGTTTTTTCATACAAGGATTTCATCATTCCCCAAAATGAATCATTTTGGTTGTTCAATATATACTTCTTCTTCTAGATCTCCATTAAGGAAAGAAGATTTTACACCCATTTGATAAAATTTGAAATGTCGAAAAATTGAAAATGCAAGAAACATTATTATGGCTCAAAGTTTAGCTACTGGTGCAAATGTTTCTTCAAAGTGTATACATTCTTGTTGAGAATAACCTTTACAAACGAGTCTATATTTGTTTCTAATGACCTCCATTTTCATTCAACATATTTTTGAATATCCATTTTGTCCCAATAACTTTTTATCATGAGGCATTGTAACCAATTCCCAAGTATTATTATTTTCAATTTGATCAATTTCTTCATCCATGGCCTTAACCCAACATTCATCTTTACTAGCTTGATTTAAATTTTGTGGTTCAATGGTGGATAATAAAGCTAGATAACTAGGACATCCTACAAGGGTTCTTATTGATTGTACCCCAGATCCCTTTTCTCCTAGAATCTGAGTTTCTGGATGATTCTTTTGGATATACTTGGAAGGAGCCTTTAATCTATCTAATGTGTCTTCTTCAGCTGCTTCATTAGTTTCTTCTTCTATATCATTTCGATTTGATGTGGGAAAGCATTCATCATCATCATTATCTTTTGTTGTTGTTACCTTTTTGCGAACTATTCATGCTTCATCAATCACAACATCAATACATTCAAAAATTTTATGAAGTCTCTTATTGTATCATTTTTATCCTTTACTTCTAGATGATTAACCAAGAATTATTCCTTCATTTGCCCTAGCTTCAAACTTACTAAGTTTTTCATCATTATTTTTTATGAAACATTTTATTCCAAAAACTCTAAAATGATCTATAGTGGGAGACTTACCATACCACAATTCATAAGGAGTTTCGTTATTATTCACACGAACATGAGCCTTGTTGAGAATATTTACTATGGTTGTTGGTGTTCCTTCATCGCTGCGCCCATGCCATTTTGTTGAAGAGTTATCGCTACATAAAATTGTCTTTTTATGCCATAATGTTCACAAAAATCAAAGAGTTCATCTGATATGTATTCTCCTCCTCGCTCATATCTGAGGAATTTGATTTTTAGATCTAATTCATTTCAACTAACAATTTGAAGACCTTAAATTTATCAAATTCTCCATCCTTGTGTTTCAATAAACCGAGCGAGCACATTCTAGAAAAATAATTAATGAATAAGATATAGTATCATTCTCCATGGTCTGAATTTTTCCTTACAGGTCCACACAAATCCGTATGTATAAATTCAAGAGGCTTACTTTCTGATCCTTCTTTGGTAGTGAATTAAACTCTCGTTTTCTTACCAAATTGACATGACTTGCATATGGTACTTTCTGGTAGGGTGATCTTGGGTAGATCATGAAAAAATTTGAGCCTACTTGATTTGCTTATGTGAGAAAGTCTTAGATGTACTAAAATTCTGTACCATAACCAATTTTCCTCTCCTTTTCCTAGGTAACATTGTTCTTGGCCACCTTTCAATATATACAGATTGCTCAGGGTTCTTGTTCCTTTTATTATGGTCTTTCCTGTGTCAAGTTCATGACCCACACATTCTTTTGATCGGAAGACAACCTCATTTCCTTGGTCACACATTTGGATAACACTCACAAAGTTATTCTTTAATCCATTAGCATACATAACATTACCATATTTAACCTTTTATTTTAGAAAAATAGATCCTTTACCCTTAATGATAGCAGGGGAGTCATTTCCAAAAGTGACATTCTTTTCCTTATCTAATGCATTGTATGAAATGAGTATATATTTATCACCTATCATGTGTTTTGAATATCCGTTATCAATGTACCATTGATTTTCTTGTCCTTCTGCAAATAATGTTATTCCAAAACTTTCAGATTGTAAGTCCTTCTTTTTCCATATCGTAGAATTTTTTGATATTTGCTCTTGCATTCAGATTCCTCATGTCCAAAGTTATTGTAAAATGGGCATTCAATTTTATCTTTAAGAGGAGAAAAATTGTTATAGGTATTCTTCAAGATTCATATATCATTCCTTTTCCTTTCCTTTTGCAGTAGCTTTAAATGCGACTTCACTAAATTCTCATGGACCTCCTTTTCTCATTTCAAAAGCAGTCAGGATCCTGTGAAGTTGAACAATAGTAAGAGTCTGCAGATCATGCTTCTCTTCAATGGAAGACTCTTTTGATTCGAATTTAGGAGTTAGAGTTATTTACTAAAGTTGTGTCTTTTATGTCTTCACCCATATTTCTCATATGATTTAAAATCTCATATAGATGTAGAAAGAAACTTGAAATACTTTCATCATTATGCATTTTGAGATTTTCATATTGAATTCTGAGAGTTGGGAGTTTAGGAATTTTTACCTTGTTATCACCTTCATATCTTAAGATGATTTTGTCTCATATTTCGTTTGCTGTATTTAATTGCATAACTTTGAGAAATTCTGATTTGGTCAAGCTTCCCAATAATGGATTGACAACTTTCGCATTGGTTTCATATGTCTTCTTTGTTGATGCATCTATGGTGACTATGACCGGATATTGGTAACCCCCTTCAATAATTGCCCAAAAATCTGCTCCAAGAGACTGAAGGTAAGATATTTTTCTTGTCTTCCAGAATATTAAATTATTTCCGTTGAAGAGTGGTGGTGTGATAGATGTTATTCTGTATTGATTTCTCATCTTGGTAGATCTTCCTTCAAGCAATCAAGCTCCTTCTAAAGAACTTGCTCTAATACCAATTGTTGAGAAAAATACTAAGAGGGGGTTGCGGGTGGGGGGCGGGGCTGTGGGGAGGAGGGGGTGAATCAATATTTAAAACTCACAATAATAAATTTATTTTCTGAAATCTGTACGTGACTTTACTGAGCCCAACTCGCATATATACAGGACTGTTATAAAAGAAACTACCATATGCCTAGTAAAATTGTAAAACATCTAAATCCTTATATGTTTAACTTAACCAGAATGTAAGATATTCATCAGGTATTTGATGAGCAATAAGCATGTGCATTAAGAACAGAATAAATCATCACACATGAACACCAGGATTTAAAGTGGAAACCCAATGTGGGAGAAAACCACCATTGCTGTCATCTCAGTCTTCAATCTCATTAATATAAAACAATTCTTACATTCATGTACTAGTGCAGAATCATGTGAGTGCGCAGGCATGCACTTTCTAAAGGCTACAACCTTCACTCATTCTCAAGCTCCTACTGGAAGGGAGCTCCAACCTCCTGATCTCATTTACCAGCAACCACTGGAAGGGAACCAACCCACTTAGTTGATCTTTTGGACCTGCTGGCGAGCTTCAAATTCCTTACTGAATGCTCCAACCCTCATCACCATCAGTGGACCACGTGTCATAAATTTTCACACTAGATCCACCTCCTTTAATACATCACGACTTGTAGATCAACTTAAGGAAACACTTACATAAATCAAATAGAATAGTGAGATCACTGTAACTAGAACAAAAAAATATCACCGGACTACATCGACAAACATAATAAACCGCAACCCTGATAATTCATATGCTAAATTGTATACGCGACTTCACTTAAGGAAACCTGCATGTATACACGTTTTTTCTTTTGAGCAACTTGCATATAGATCTTAATATACCAAAAACCTGTTATTCTAAATTAGCCACAGAGTGCACCATAGTTATTCTTAACATATATTGTTAGCTTATAGAAACCTCATACAATTAGCAACATCAATAATGATTTCAATCAATCATGTAGCCAAATTCAACTTCATCATTCAACCGGATCTACCTCAGACATTATCATTCAACCCAGATCAAGATTAAAACATCATTGAAAAACAATAGAGATACAACAACACTCATCAGTTTGACCATTATTTTATTAAAAAAAAACATTCCTTTATGTACACGACTTTGATGAGATGAACTTGTGTGCATACGTGAATTTATCAAGGCCAACCTGCATACAGACTTGCAATTTTTGACCTAAAATTGTGCAGCTCTTCAGAACTTCAGAAATACCAAACTCATAATATTCAGAGATAAAAACATGCGTCAATACTTAGGTCTAGTCAATTCAAGAGTAGATCATACAATACAAAGTCATTTAAGGTCTCATGATCCTGATCCCTCATCGTATTCATCGGTGGATAATTATTTCAGATCTATATGTCAACTATGGCCCTTACAATACAAATATACTTCAGATTGAAATATTCATCAAAACTCATTTCACATGCACACCTTAACACTTTGATCTTCTCCTCCTTATATAGCTTGACCTTAGCCAATACCATGAGCCAAAACCACACTAGTTTCGGTGGTAATCTTGGACAAGATCAAATAATCGTTACTCTGCTTAATTTTGTGGTCTAATAACATGGTAAAGACGCTTGGTATTATTAAATTAGTGCGCCACCATGTACGCAACTCTACTTCTTTGTACCTGCGTGTATACACAACTTGGCCTTGATGAACCCACGTATATTTCTTCTAGTATTCACCTTTACCAAAATTATGATTCTGACCTAAAAACCTCTGTCCCATCATTCTTTCATTTGTTTCCATCATTCTGTCACCTCTGAATTTATCCAGTTACCATATACTTGTTCTGCTACAAGTGGGTTTCCATCACGGAAAACACATGCATCATAGTACTAGCACAACCGGCCTAGGCCACACCAGCCCTTAACTGACTGGATTTTTTAGCATTTCTTGTCCTCATAGAAAAAGGAACAACCACCCCTGTGATGTTTGATCTTGGGCCGCCTTGCTAATGATGCCCATCCTCAACTAGTTGTACCAGTGGGACTTAAAATTTATTTATTATTAATATTATTAATATTATTATTTTTATTTATTTATTAAAGATTTAATTAATATATCAATATATTACTGTTAATAAGTTAACAAATTATTACGATTATGATTAGTTTATATTAATATATTTATTTAATTATTTTTAAATTGATCTTTAATGTTATTAAACATTTTAGTTAATTTTTCAAACATTTTAGTTAATTTTTGAAGTAATGTTTTATTTTATCAATATTATTATAATAGTTAATATTAATATATTAATTTAAACAATTTAAAGTTAATGTTTATTGTTATTAAAAAAAATTGTATAAATGCTTCAATTAATATATTATTAAATTTTAAATTGACTTCAATGTTTCGATTAATTTTATTAATGTTAATGCTTTGATTAATCTTAATTAATTACTTAAGTAATTAATGTAACATTAACTAAGGATTATTTTGAGTCAACAAAGTTGATTATTGTGGTACATATAAGGTTGATGAAGTGTGAATGTGGTCATATTTGGCTATGTTTGACTAATGTAGTTGATTATACTAATTATGCATTAAGTAAATTTTCTTTTAATTATATATTAATGCTTCAATTAATATATCAATGTTAATAAATTAATATTATTATTAACTAATGATGATGATGATGATTAAGGTCCACTAAGACCAATGCGGCCTATCAAACCTCAAGAAAGGAAAAATAATCTAAGAAAGGAAAAAGAATATAAGTTTGATTCTTCAAAATCTTCTTTCTATGATCAAAGAGAAGGGAAAGAAGCTCTCCAAGATTTCTATAGGTGGGTTGGCTTAATAAGTCAAGAATATTGGAAGTGTGGCGGATGTTAGGGAATTGAGAGCAGATGTGAGTAAGAGTCGGGCAGTCTAAAAGGAAGTGATTTTCATCTTCCACGTGCTTAGTATCCCAAATCCGATAGATTCTATCATTCCATGTAGTCTTGGGAATAGACCACCGCCGGGTCTCACTCTGAAGCTCATGATAATTAGTTCTTATGAGGTAGCCATGCTCATTTTTTTCTTAGTGTTGGTCAACACACACAGAGATAATTCTGATTATCAAGGGTGGGGATGATCACCTGCTTATATTAATATATTTATTTAAAGGTTTTAATTAATGTTATTAATAAATTTTTAATTAATATATTGTAAATAGTTTTAATTAATGTTTTGAGAATTTTTTTAATTTTTTAATTAATGTTCAGGTGGATTTTCTTGAGAGGAATCTTGTTGAACAATTTTAGGTGAAATCTTGATTTGTGATATTTAAACTGGTTTTTAACTACATATAAGGATTAGCACCTAAAAAACCCATCGAACTTGTGATTTCAATGAATTCTTACCAGATTTTAGACAAATTAAATGCGAAAAATAAATTAGAAATCTTTCCAAAAAATCACATTAAAGACAAATCATTTTTTAATTATGTATTATCACTCTAATTAATATATCAATATATAAATGTTAATAAATAAATAAGTTAATATTATTATTAATGAATATTAATATATTAATTTAAATATTTTTCAATAAATGTTTTAATTATTATATTCTCAAATATTTTAATTAATATTATCTAATATTTTAATTAATAAAATAATTTAATAATCTAGTAATATAAAATAAAATAATTTAATATATTTAAAAGTGCTTTGTATAATAGTAATAATTTAATAATTTAATATAATAATCACTATATTGAAATAATTTAATAACCCTTTTTTCCTTATACCCATAATTGTATAATAATGAAACCCCAACGTTTTATTATTATATAAAAATTCTAATAAGACCCTATCCCTCTCGTTAACTGGCTAATAATGAAACCCCAACGTTGTATTATTATATAAAATTTCTAATAAGATCCTATCCCTCTCGTTAACCGAAAGTATTAAATACACTGGTATAATAAAAACCTTAACTCCAGCGTTGAATACGCCAGCCAGTGTTGATAACTATTATATTGATCTCTCCCTAGATTTAATTTATCATCAGCAATTTAGTACAGTGATATATCTTCACATGATCGTTATAATTTAACTTTATACCTAAGTTATAAAACTTAACCGTATATTATAATCTAACCTTACTATTTAATACTTATTAATCATACTATTATTGATTGATTAATCATGATAAAACCGTATATTATAATCCAACCTTACTATTTAATACTTATTCATTATACTATTATTGATTGATTAATCATGATAACGGAAGTGAGTCCAAATTGATTGGATAAAATCATATTCCATCCACTAGCTACTTCTCAAGTGGGCATACCTTCAAAGGACATGCATAAGAAACCATCCACGTAATAGAGTGGATTAAAACAATAAAACTTTTAAGTACTAGAGTGGATAAAAACAATAATTAAAAAAAAAAAAAAAAAAATTACATAAAATGTGAATAGTTATAAGTTTCTGTTTTATAAAATTTGTTTTTAATTTATTTTTCAAAGATAAATATATTGAGTTATCAACAACATGTACAATAAATTAATAATCATATTTTATTAAAAAATAATTTAAATATGATTTAAACATATGATTTAGATATACAAAAAAGTTATATTTTTAATTCCATCAAAAAAATTAATTATGAAAATTATTAAAATGACCAATTCTAATAGGTAAAAACATTTATCCACATAAATATATACATTTCCAACCATATATAACAAAATATCAAAACTAAATAATACACACAATATATGCACACTTTCCTTGAGAAAGACTGAGAGTGCATAATTTTAAATTTAATATAAAAAATTACATATTTAAAATATTAAGTTTGTATAAATAAATATAACAAAAAATGACTGTAAATTTATAAAAAAAATTAAAAATATAATTTAAATAATAAAAAATTCAATGGCTAACAAAATTCTAATAAAAAACACGAACTTAAAATATTTAATCTTCATGTCAAGTTTGATGAAAGCTTATTCACTTAAACCCTATAATTACTTTTTTAAAATTGTTGTGAAATTGTGAAAGTCATACTAATTACGACATTGTCTCAAGCTGTTGGGGGAAAGGAAAAGGGAGATTCTGAGAATTGAGGAGATAACTTGGCGCCTAAAGAGCAGAATCATATGGCTGGCTGAGGGGGATCAAAACACAAATTTTTTCCACAACAGTGCAAGCGAGCGAAAAAGCAGGAACGCCATTTGGCGCATTAAAAATGATGATGATTCATATGCCTATGCATGCCATGACATTCAACAAGAGGCGTTTGCATATTTCTCCTCGTTCTATAAACAACAGGATGGGATTTGCATGGATAATCAGGTATGGTTGTTGGATCATGTTAACCGTTTCTTTGATGATGATGCTATTTCTTCTTTGGATAATTCTATTACAGGGAATGAAGTCTTAATGGTTCTGAAGTCCTTCTCCAAGGACAAATGTCCGGGGCCTGATGGGTGGCCCGCGGAATTATTTATCCATTTTTTTGAGCTGATGGGTGAGGAGTTAACGCAAGTTATTGAACACATTAGGATTCGGGGCATCATGCGAGCAAATCTCAACTCCACCTTTATTGCCCTAATACCAAAAGTGGCAGATCCCCAGACTTTTGCAGATTATAGACCGATTGCTCTGTGTAATGTTCTATATAAGATCACGTCTAAGATTATTGCAGAGCATTTAAAGGATACGTTATCGACCTTCATCTCAAAAGAACAATATGGTTTTTAAAAAGGTCGATCCATACATGATGCCACGGCAATTGCACAAGAGGTGCTTCATTCCATCCACTCGGAGGAGAGGGAGGCTATTGTGATGAAGGTTGATCTCCATAAGGCCTACGATTCTATCGACTGGTCATATATTAGGCTTGTGCTCATGAAGATTGGCCTCCCAATTAGAATTATAAGGTGGATTATGACTTGCATCTCCACTGTTCGTTATGCTGCTATTATTCACGGTATCCCTTCTCATTTTTTCGCAGTCGGTCGTGGTCTACGTCAAGGTTGTGTGCTGTCCCCTTTAATTTTTATCCTTATTATGGATGGCTTTAGCGGTATCATGCATAGGGCAGAGCACATGGGTTATATAAAGGGCTTCTCTTTTTCCAATACGGTCTCCTACTCACACTCATTATTTGTTGATGACCTAATGCTATTTGGTTCCCTGATTAGGAACCACTGGTTCTACATTCATTTAATGCTCATCCGTTTTGAATCTGCAACTGGTCTGGCCATAAACAAAAACAAATCCTTCATCATTTATGAATATGGGAACCTACATGAGATTGCTTTCATTGCAGATTTTTTGGGGGTTGTATATAGAAAGGCATCTAAAGGTTTCACATATTTGGGTTTTAAAATTAAACCTTGCGGATATAAAATCCGCGATTGGATGTGGCTGATTGACAAATTTAGAAGAAGGATTTACAGATGGACACATAGATGGCTCTCCATTCGGGGTAGACTTATAATGATCCAGGCGGTGCTCTCCTAGATGATGGTTTATTGGGGTCATCTGTATTTTCTACCCGAAAGTATCATTAGGATGATCAATCGTATAATTGCAAAGTTTTTGTGGGGGGACACACAATTGTCACATAAAATACACCTCTGCAAGCTAGAGACTTTATGCAGGCCAAAGGAACATGATGGCTGGGGGATTCTCAATACAAGGATTTTCAATATGGCGCTACTCATCAAGTCTTTCTGGAGGGCTGTACATGGAAATGGTATATGGAATGCTATCATAAAGTGTAAATACATTGAGGGTGATATTCTTTATCGTCTCTTATGTATGCAGTTCTCTTTCCCTCGATCCATATCTACCATCTGGTGGAGTTTCAAAAAGATTCTGGTCCATGTGGCGGCACGTATGGCATGGCTCTTCAGGGATGGCTGCCGTATTCCTTTCACTTTCAATAAGCTTATTGCTTTCCCTTCGAACGCTGGTCCTACACCAGACCTTCAATTTAGATTGGCACACAGGGGAATCCATTATCTTGCTCAGACAATTCAAGTTTGGTCCTTTGGTGCTCCCGAATTCAAAACTGCTTTACAATTGGGTCTGGTGGAACCGGCGGCATCGGAATGGGATCACCTAAGGGACGTTTTTCACGCTGCTGGTTTTTTTTGGGATTCAGGAGGTGATGCTATTGTATGGGATGGCCCTATGAATGATGGCGCATTAACTGTTAGAGATATATACAGAAGTCTTAATGCCTCTTCTTATCAGGGGCAGATGTCCATGACTTTCGTATCTTTTTGGCGGAGAAAAATCCCTACAAAGATTGTACTCTTTGGATGGCTGGTTTGGAAGGGTAATATTCTTACAGGAGAAAATCTGATCAAGAGGGGTTTTTTTGGTCCTTTCAGATGTGTTATATGCTGTGGGGAATCTATATCACATTTGTTTTTCCATTGTCCTTCTACTGTGAATTTATGGCGGCTCTTTTCTTCACATTTCATGGATCTTGCTTGGATGCCATCTGATTTCATCTCCTCTGCTTTGGAGTGGGACAAGTTGCGAGGAAAATACAGATCGTTGCCTTTATTCTTCATTTGGGAGGTATGGTTGGGGCGGAATAAGCTGATTTTTGATGATGTTCCTTTTCAGATCCCACGGATTTTTTCTGCTATCAAGAGGTGGATGGATGATCGTCCCTCTCCTCTCTTGACCATTTTGGACTGCTCCATTCGCATCCGGCCTCATGAGATGGCCATCCTGGCTATATATTTTGATGGTGCATGTGTGGATGGTGTTATGGGATGTGGTGCATGGATAAAATTATCGCAAAGGGAGCGGATTCACATATTCTGGAACGGAGGACCGAGCTCCAACAATAAAGCAGAGATCATTGCTCTTTGGGGTGGTCTTTTGGCTGCCTCCAACTTACAACTACACGATGCTCATTTTTATGGGGACTCTCAAGTGGTTATCGGCTAGATTACTAATAATTCGGCTATGAAGTGTCCGAAATTACAGGGCTGGGTGCATAGGACGCGTAGATTATGGATTTTACTCAACAGGCCTCGCATCAGCCATATCTACAGGTAAAACAACACCAGCGCTAATGGGCTCTCCAAAAAAGGCATAAACTCGGAATTTGGGATAATGCAGGTGCTTCACTATAAAGATGGTCAATAGTTTTGGCAAAATACAATTACGATTCCTTAGATGAGGTGCAGAGGAGATGACTGCTGATTTTTTTGGTAATTCTGGGGGCCTATGTCTCCACCTTTTGGTAATCAGGCGAGCATGCATCAATACTTTCGCTTTTCCCACTGTTCCCTGTATTTGGCAATGTGATGCTATCTACAGACAAGCGAGCTTGATCTTATATATGGAGTGACTACTATTTTTGATCGACGGTTTTCCCCTTATCGAATTCCCATCTTTCTCCTTTTTCAAGCGAGCCTGGTTCATAATATTTCAAGCGAGCCTATTTCAAATCATCAAGCGAGCCGGACTCTATTTACAAGCGAGCCTGACATTATATTTTCAAGCGAGCTTGAATGTTTATTTTTCTTGCCAGATTTAAGGGCGATTATTATGCTTTAAGAGTATAGGTCAACATATACAAGCGAGCTCGTTATATCAGCGTCCCTGATCTGTTTAGTTTTTGTTTTGATTTCGTTTTGGCATCTTATCATTTCATAGACGGGGCAGAACAGGGGTGATCTTTTCCTTCTGTTTTGGGCCTTAATCTTTCTCAATCTACGATGTCATTTCCATTTTTGTTTTTCATATCTTTTACTTGCTGAGAAATGATTTCTGCTGAATCCATCCTTCTCAGTCTAATCATGTTTCATATCATATGATGCTTCCATTTGTATGGGATGGATATTCTCCCGATTATGAGGAGGCCGAACTATTTTTATCTGCTCTTTCACTCCATAATGAGCGTAATTTATCTGGCCTTTCAATGGTGGTTTTCTCATTGTAGGTTCCTCAGCTGAGATGTATTTGTCAATGTACTATATATATATATATTTGTCAATGTACTGTTTATATATATAATATAATCAACATTTTTTTCTTCTGAAAAAAAAAACTGAGGAAAAGACTAAACTTGCGAACAAATGGAGTTGATGTGACTCTTCTCTGGCATAATACCCAGTCTTCGGCTTCTACTTTGTCTCCCATTAGCGTAAGCATCGCGTCGGTTTGGGACCCCACTTGTCATATATGTGCATGGCATGATGCATAACCATCATCCATCTCTCTATGTTTCATTTTTTTTTTTTGCGATAATGAAATTTTAAAAATTTAGAAAAAACCACGTTCCTATGATTTTTATAAAATCATCAAAATCTTTTCAGCAATGTGCTCATTTCTGTAAAATCATCAAATTCCATGACAGGGTAAAGAGTATACATCCTACACATTCAAATATGGTTGCATTAAGACACTGAGACATAGCAATATATACAACAACTATTCTACCAATGGGGACACTAGAGGAGTTACTTCCTCAGACAATAGGGAATCAGTCCCAAAGTGCACATAATAACACAATTAAATAAATTATTTTTTGAACTTCAACTATTTTAAAGGCTTTGAACTATATTTCTTTGTTCTGGTGGCTGACAAGCCCTTTAATTTGTTGTTCTTAATCAATTTTTCTAAGAGAATATAAAGTCACATGTCATGTCATGGGTATTTTTGAGGCTTTGAGTGGTGTTTGTTTTATTTTTTGAAATTTTTTATTTTGAGGTGAGTCTATACAATTGGGCTCACAGACAATTTACATTTTTCCATTTTTCTAGCATTGTTCAAGTTATATTTATATTTTGACTTGGTAAGAGGCCTGATTCATGTAGTTGGGTAAACAGAGTAGACAAGAGAAAGACCATTTTGAAAAAGAAATATCTGAATAATTTAAATATATATTCATATTTTGAAAAGTGAAATATATTTTAAGAAAATTTTGAACATTTGAATATATATTTATATTTTGAAAAAAAAAATGAATTATTGTGAATATATTAAATTTATATTTTGAGAATGAATTTTGTTTAAATGATTGGTACATATTTTTATATTTGAATATTTCAAATATAAATGATTAAATATATGAAAATCTAATTATCAGCCAAATGTATATCTTCAATGAATATTAATATTTAAATATTTTAAAGATTTAAATAAATATTTATTTTGAGTTTATAACTATTAAAGTATTTATTTTTTCAAATAAATAAATATTTATTTACTAATATAATTAAATAGAATATTACAATTCCATAATTATTATAGGCATAGTCTAATTCATACACAAATAGTCTTTTTTTTTAGGCTATAAAATTTCATGTAAGAATGCAAGTTTTGTTATATAAAATATATTTTTGAATGCATAAATGAGCTCCACACCCTGAAAAACCCACTTCTCGCGCACTCAAATTCCTGAGATTAAACAACTTAAAATAAATATTTTAAAATTTGTGCCCCATTTGATTAAATTAACCAGAATTTTTTTTTGTGAAAAATAGTATTTTTTTCTATAAGTTAAACTACATCATTATTATATAGTTAATACCTGCAATTTGATATTGTAATGGATTTTAAGCTTAAAAAAATATTTCAAAATTTTATACATAACAAAATCTTAATTCATTTCAAATTTTGTTATACAACTCACAAAAAAAAAATCCACATCTTAAACAAAACAAAAAAAGATTTTAATGTTAGACCAAATCCCCATGTTTTATGGATATAACTCATAATAAAATATTTTCCAACTCTTTCAAGTTTCACTACCTTTTAATATGGCAACCTAAAAATACACTGTAAATTAGGTATGGTATTGTTTTAAAGATATAACTCATAACTTCCAACCTCTCCACTTATGAAATATATCCCCTCTTATTTCCAACTATTTAAGTTTCACTACCTTTGAATATGCCAACCCAAAAATATGATGCAAATTAGGTGTGACAGCTACATCGCTGCTAACTAGTTGATTAACTAGTCAAGTAATTTTTTATTATTTTGTTAATGAAAAAATGAGACAATTAATGTTATTTAATTAAAAAAAAAAACTGTTATGAAAAATAACTGGATAAGAAAAGTAAAAATTTGATGGTAAATGTTTCCAAGAACTGAAAAGAGGTTGGGGAACAGTTGGAAACATTTACCTACTCCTCTGAGGATAAAGGACTGATTCCAGGGAGGAGTAGGGGTTCTGGGGTGGGAAGGAGGAAAGAGTGAGAGATTCTTGAGCTGGTGATAACCAGTGGAATTACACTCAGAAATTTCCTGAAGTTTCTGGTACTGACTGGATTGGGTGTCCTGGGGTCACAGCAGAAAGAAAATCCACTGTTAACCCGTACCGTTCAGTTTGGAGCATGAGGGCAAGGAGGACGTAATTGCCTCACTTGATGGTTGGGAGGACCACAGATGAATCATTTAAATTTCATATAAGTATTCATGCAGTTCTATAACTGATAGTTTATGTTGTTATATTTTTAATATTGTTGTTTGAATGGAATGTGCAGTAGTGTAAAATGTTCTGTACTTTAATTGATTAATGTATAAGGATTTTACATATTACTATTATAAATGATTAGTTCAAGAGCTAAATGATGTAAATATTTCCTAAAGTATGGTTATGGAAGAATGATGAATTCTGGAAAACATTTACCAGTATTTTATGAGACGGGAATTAAGTACTAAAAAAAAACAAAAATATGAAATCTGTAAATAAGAGATTTAGACTGTATTTACTCTTCAAAAAATGAAAGAATAGTAGAATCAAATTAATTTTAAGGGAAAGAGTTTTACAAACCAAGGATAACCATAAGCTATACAAACCCTCTATAATTCCATAAATATATTATACTGTGCCAATAGTACATGCTAGAGTTTGGGAAAATAAATAGTAATGATTTAAATGATTTCAAGCAGTAAGAATATCATTTAAGATCTGTATAACTTAAAAAAATAATAATAATAACACCTAGTAGACTGTCAGGTGAGGGTTAGGGTAAAATCTCAGACCCAAACCTAGTCACCTTTCGGGTACAAACTCTATACACTCGGATAGTGGGAAAATCAGTGGTCCAGTCACCTGGAAAAATCAGAGGTAGAATCCTAATAGTAATTCCATATCGAAATGTATTCAGAAGAATCATTTTATACTATTAACAGTAGCGCAAAACTATGAATATCATATTAAGCTTGCAAGGGGAACTCTTTAAAAATGTATATAGCAACAAACAATGGAGAAAATATTTCTTCTTCGGCATTAAAGACAGAAAGACAAACCCAGAAAATGTATTATGAGAAATACTATCGGAATGCCATTTTTTTTTAGTATTAACGCATAACAAATGCAGTGAATCTACAGTCTATATAGACACAACAAGAAAAACTCAAGACGGAAATCCAAGGTTTTGCTTACATATGGAAAAAAAACAAAGCTATAGAGACAGTCGAGAAACCAGCAATGTAACTACATAAATTCCGCTGATTATAATCATATGGGTTAAACCCAGAATGTTATAAAAGTGTTATAATCGATTCAAGCCTTAAATATTTAAAACAAAAACCCTTTAAAAACTTTACAGGGTTTCCAAAGTGGAAAACTCAGTTAAAATTCCTAATCATGTTACAAAAATATATTCCCTTGAGGAACAGTAAACCCAGAAAGGGATTCGGAGTCTTCAAGATCGGAAGTCGTGTTTTGTACATGTATTCATCACCTAGGCCGTTTTGGGCAAATCTCACGAAGCATACCTGGAGAAATTCCAAGCAGAGTAAGTAAGAACTGTACCTAGCAAACTGAGGTTTTCGCAGAGGAGGTTGCCACGAGACTTGAGGCCATACCTGCCAACCAAAACAGGTGCACGAAATGAGTACTGTGGGAAAGCAATTTATTATTAAAACAAAGATAATACAAGAAAAACATAAACTTATAACTTGCAATTTACCTGTGAAAAACTTCAAAGCAGAAATGGATGTCGTCTTCCCCATAATCCTTCTCGAGAGAGAGATTAATGAAATAGGTGATTAGTACTCGACTTGACAACCTGAACAACAAGTTTGTCAATCATGAAGGCATGTCGAAGGCCTAAATAAAATAAGAATACAGTGAAGAAAATTAACAACCTGAAGAAAGGGATAGAATGAGAAACTGGATGCAAAGGAATTGGAGAAATATTTGATAGCAAAGTCAGTTTTTAAACGTGAAATTACCTCCATATCTAAGCTGGGCTCGACGTCCTCTTGGACAGTCATAATCCCCACTGCAACAGAGTTTCCGAACACTGTGGGAGCAACTCTCAGTGAACCGGAACAACGACAGAGAACAATAACATGAAGAATAATGCCAAGGAGAAGATCTAGGGCTTGACGGGGATGCCTAAGCAAGGCTCCCACCTAAGCCTAAACCCTCGATTAGCCAAAAACAAATCAACGACGTAGATCCAAGTTTTGGTACATTGTAATCTCTGTGAGTTGTGTATGTCTTACAGTTGTCGCAAGAAATCTGAATCGGAATCGAGATCATAAATGAATTAGTACATTACAACTGTATTTCTATTAAAAACGAGTTGACAAGTGTTACGGAGGGGTATTAATTCACACCTGAAATGCTTTTAAGATTTCTGATAGTCCATATTTATTTTAATATGTGATTTTGTAATTATTAGTTAGATTTATTACACGACGTAAACATTTATATGATTTGTTAATATAATATTTTCATTCAAATTGATGTTATATTTTCTCTATGGTAAAGTAAAAGATTTATTTTTTTTATCTTGTGTTTAAGTGTATGTTACAAGTGGTACCAGAGCAGCGTTCATACGCTGGAACCCTAAAGGTGAACTAATGATGAGGTTGTGTGTAAATGATGCACAGAGAGAGAATTTAGCAATCTAGCAGGAACATCATGAGAAGAGGAACCCCACAACAGCCCCCTCAAGACACTGGGGAACCCCAAGTTCAACCAGTGATGAACCCAGAGATGTGGGTCCAACTAAGTTTCAAACAACAATAGAAAACTAGTAGGTTGTTAGAAGAACAACAACACCAAACCAGTTTCCTGTTAAATACGGTACAACAACTGCAAGAGAGAATGGTGTGCGTTCAAAAAGATAATGAGCGATTACTACAAGACCAGGAAAAGATATTAAAGATTCTGTTAGATAAACAAAACCATGAGGTGGAACATCCTGGTACTGACAGAGGCATACAAGAAGAAGGTGAGCGACAAACAGGAAACAACACTACAGAAAGGGTGGAAAGGAGCCCCTCTCAGCGAAGTAAGAATAAAAATTATAATGAGGCAGAATCTGGTAACTTGTCAGATCAGCAAGAAGTCAAGAGACAGAAAGTAGAACTTCAAGGGGAATTTCGTAAAATAAAACCACCAACATTTGATGGTGAGGTTGAGGAGGTGGCAGAGGCATGGTTAATAAATATGAATAAGTATTTTTTAGGTTTATGAACATAACAGCAACTTGAAGGCTAGATTAGCAATATATCAGCTAAGAGAGAAAGCCATTCTGTGGTGGGAGGAAGTGAAGAATGTATGTAGTATTGAAGAACAAGATGTCACCTGGGAATAATTCCAGCAATACTTCAAGGACAAGTACTTAACTGAAAGATTTTATGACGAAAAAGCTAAGGAATTTCATGATCTAAGGCTGGGACAGATGACCATGGATGATTATATCACTAAGTTTACCTCCATGTTATGCTATGTTCCATATCTTCGAGAGGAGAAGGCTAAGGTGTAGAGATTTCTGAGCAGCTTTCCAACACACATGAAAGAGAGAATAGAATTTGTAAATCCCCAGACTATGGATGAAGCCATTCGTAAAGAACGAATGTGCTATCAGTAATCCAAGGAAAAAGGGGAGGCTGGCAAGACTTGGTAGCCAAAGAAAGCACAAAAAAGTAACTCGAGTTTCAAGGGCGCCAAAAGAAGTAACTTTAAGAATTCTACACGAAATCCTAGCAGCAGACAATTTGACAGAAATCACCAGATGGCCAGCAGACGAAAAGCCTAAAGAAGAATCCAGTAAGCCTGAGCAAGGGCAGGTGACCAAGCCACCTTTACAATGTTGGGGGCGTGGTGAAGCACATTACTACAAAAACTGCCCACAGCGAACAAGAAATGACGTTGTAGAAAACTTGCAGGAAGCTTCTACCGTGGGTGATGTAGCACGAAACATACCCTGTATTAATGCGGCGTTGGAGGACCGACAATCAGATTATCAGCCAACGATGATTGAGCTAGAAGGTAAAATACTAACTCAACCTATTTCTATTTTAGTAGATCCAGGCGCAAGTCTGAGCTATGTTAGCCCCAAGGTGGTAGAGATGTGTAAATTGAAAGAACAAAAATTTAAAAATTCATGGTTAGTATAGCTAGCCATTGGGGCAAATCATAAGGTGACTACTAAAATTCTGAATTGTATATTAGAAATTTTGAATCAGCAGTTACAAGTGGATCTGAACATTCTGCCATTAGGATCCTATGATGTTTTGTTAGGCATGGATTGGTTAGAAAAGCATTGGACCTTAGTGGACTGTAAGGAAAATATTATTTATTACATAATGCATGATGGAACACGGAAGGAAATTCAAGGAATCAGAAAGCCATTACAGTTACGCCCAATATTAACATCCCAAATGAATAAATGTATAAGGAAGGGGTGCCAGTTATATGCTATTCAGGTGGGATATGCAGATTCTAAGGATAAATCGCTTACAATGGAAAGTATACCAGTGGTGCAAGAATTCTTGGATGTTTTTCCAGAAAATATTCCTGGATTACCACCAAGAAGAGACATTGAATTTACTATAGAGTTAATGCCTGGAGCTTCTCCCGTGTCAAGGGCTCCTTATAGAATGAGTGTGCCAGAATTAACAGAGCTGAAGATGCAATTACAGGAACTGCTGGAGAAGGGTTACATTCGCCCAAGTGTGTCACCTTGGGGAGCACCAGTTCTATTCATGAAAAAGAAATAGTGGACCATGCGAATGTGCATGGATTATAGGCAACTCAACAAATTAACAGTCAAGAACAAATACCCCTTACCAAGGATTTATGATCTATTTGATCAAGTAAAAGGGGCCATGGTGTTTTCCAAGATAGATTTGAGATCGGGTTATCACCAGATTCGAATCAAGGAGGAAGACATTTGCAAGACAACATTTCGTACAAGTTATGGTCACTATAAATTTTTGGTGTTACCCTTTCGGTTAACAAACACACCAACAACCTTTATGAGGCTAATGCATGGGGTCTTCCATCCTTTCCTGGATAATTTTGTACTTATTTTTATAGATGATATTTTGATCTATTCTAAAAACCAGGAAGAGCATAGAGAGCATTTGAGGATTGTGCTGGAAATGCTAAGAAAACACTAGCTATACGCAAAGTTCAGCAAGTGTGATTTCTTTAAAACAAAAATCCAGTATTTAGGACACGTTATTTCCGCAGAGAGAATTGTTGTTGATCCAGAAAAGATCAAAACAATTATGGAATGGCAGGTACCCTAGAACGTGGCAGATATTAGATCCTTTATGGGGCTAGCTGGGTACTACCGAAGATTTATTGAGGGATTTTCCAAAATTTCTTTTCCTATTACTTCCTTTCAGAGGAAAGGAAAAGTTTTCAAATCGACTACGAAATGTCAAAACAGTTTTGAAAAACTGAAACATCTCTTGACCACTCCTCCTGTGTTAAGGGTAGCTGACCCCAGCAAAGAATTTGAAGTATGTACGGACGCAAGTAAAGAAGGTGTTGGGGAAGTCCTGTCTCAGGAAGGCAAAGTGGTAGCATATGAATCCAGGAAGTTGAAGGATCATGAACAAAGATATTCCGCATATGATTTGGAGTTGACAACAGTAGTTCATGTGTTCTGGGTATGGAGACACTACTTGCTGGGCAAAATGTTTGTGTTAAAAACAGATCATAGTAGCTTGACGAGTTACTTCAAGCAAGTAGATTTAAACTCAAGGCAAGCAAGATGGAATGCCTTCCTAAGTGAGTTTGACATGGATATTCAGCATGTCAAAGGAAAATAAAATCGAGTAGCTGATGCATTAAGTAGAAAATTACATGGTATATATGAGATATATTATAATCAGCTGGAAAGTAGATTTTCAGAGAAAGTAAATAAAGAAGCACAAAAAGATCCTGAGTACCAGTTTTTGTGGCAACAAGTGGAAGAAATTAGAAAGTATGGAGGTAAATATGAGTATGGAATAAATGAAGATCAAATGTTAACCTTCAAAGGTAAAGTATATGTTCCTAACCGGATGGATCTAAAAGAGCTGATAATGAATGAATACCATCGCAGCAATTATGCAGGTCATCCGGGATACCAGAAAATGTTGATCGCAATTAGAAAGATATTTTTCTGGCTTGGTATGCAGAAAAACATTGTTGAATATCTAAGTAAGTGTTTGGAATGTCAGCAAGTGAAGGTAGAGCATCAACATCCTACAAGATTGTTGCAGCCCATACCCATACCCGAATGGAAGTGGGAGGTCATATCCATAGACTTCATCACAGGCTTACCGTGGACAAAAAGAAAAAATGATTCCATAATGGTGGTGGTAGACAGATTGAGTAAATCTGCGCATTTTATACCAGTACAGTCTACTTACAAGACTGTAAAAATAGCCGACATATTCATGAAGAAAATTTTTAGGCTACATGGAATCCCAAAGACTGTCATTTTAGATCGAGATGTTAAGTTTACTTCTTCTTTTTGGAAGACTTTGTTTTCAGGATTGGGAATGCAGATAAACTCCAGTACCGCTTATCACCCCCAATCTGACAGTCAAATGGAGTGAGTGAATCAAGTACTGGAAGACATTATGTGCATGTATGTGATGCAACATCCAACTAAATGGGAAGATTACCTGCACCTTGTTGAATTTGCTTACAACAACGGCTATCAGGAATCTCTAAAAATGAGTCCTTTCGAGGCCTTGTATGGGAGGCAGTGTCGCACGCCCGTAAATTGGAGTAGTCTCGAGACAAGACTAATGTTAGGACCCGAGATGCTTGTTGAAATGGAAGCAAAGGTAAGGAAAATAAGACAAAATATGAAGGCTGCACAAGATGGATAGAAGATCTATGTAGATAAGAAAATTTCCTATCAAGAGTTCGCAGTAGGAGACCATGTGTATGTAAGAATTAAGCCAAAAAAGAGTACCTTGCGGTGGGCCTCTTGTGCCAAATTGGCTCCCAGATTTTGTGGACCCTTTGAAATTTTGGAGAGGGTATGACCTATAGCCTATCGGCTAGCCTTACCCAACCAAATCCGAGCACACAATGTATTTCATGTGTCCCTATTGAAGCGTTACGTGCATGATTCAAAGAACGTAATTCATTCACAGCATATAGAGGTAGGATAGCAATGCAATCCTAACTTGTAAGGTGATTTCCTTTGTGAGAAATTGACAAGAAATTGTTTATTGTTGCAGGTAGAGCTGGTCGGAGAATTCCTGGTCGAGCTGCAACGCATACTTGACCGAAGGGAAATCATACTCCGAAAGTAAGTTATCACCCAGGTTAAAGTGAAATGGAAGTACTTTAACCCGGATGAGGCTACATGGGAGGATGAAGGGTTCGTAGGGAAAGCTTACCCAGAAATATTTTCAGAGCCAGAGTAAAACACCGAGGACGGTGTTACTTCCAGGGGGGGAAGTTGTGGCAGCTACATTACTGCTAACTAGTTGATTAACTAGTTAAGTAATTTTTTATTATTTTGTTAATGAAAAACTGAGACAATTAATGTTATTTAATAATATAAAAAAAACAGTTATGAAAAATAATTGGATAAGAAAAGTAAAAAGCTGATGGTAAATTTTTCCAAGAACTGAAAAGAGGTTGGGGAATAGTTGAAAATAGTTACCTAGTCCTATGAGGATAAAGGACTGATTCCAGGGAGTAGGGGTTCTGGGGTGGGAAGGAGGAAAGAGTGAGAGATTCTTGAGCTGGTGATAACCAGTGGAATTACACACAGAAATTTCCTGAAGTTTGTGGTACTGACTGGACTGGGTGTCTTGAGGTCATAGCAGAAAGAAAATCCACTTTTAACCCGTACCGTTCAGTTTGGAGCATGGGGGCAAGGAGGACGTAATTGCCTCACTTGATGGTTGGGAGGACCATAGCTGAATCATTTAGATTTCAGATAAGTATTCATGCAGTTCTATAAATGATAGTTTATGTTGTTATATTTTTAATACTATTGTCTGAATGGAATGTGCAGTAGTGCAAAATGTTCTGTACTTTAATTGATTAATGTATAAGGATTTTACATATTACTGTTAGAAATGATTAGTTCAAGAGCTAAATGTTGTAAATATTTCCTAAAGTATGGTTATGGAAGGATGATGAATTCTGGAAAACATTTACCAGTATTTTATGAGACAGGAAATAAATATTAAAAAAAACAGAAATATGAAATCTGTAAATAAGAGATTTAGACTGTATTTACTCTTAAAAAAACGAAAGAACAATAGAATCAAATTACTTTTAAGGGAAAGAGTTTTGCAAACCAAGGATAACCATAAGCTGTACAAACCCTCTATAATTCCATAAATATATTATACTGTACCAATAGTACATGCTAGAGTTTGGGAAAATAAATAGTAATGATTTAAATGATTTCAAGCAGTAAGAATATCATTTAAGATCTGTATAACTTTAAAAAAAATAATAATAACACCAAGTAGACTGTCAGGTGAGGGTTAGGGTAAAATTCCAGACCCAAACCTAGTCGCCTTTCAGGTACAAACTCTATACACTCGGACAGTGGGAAAATTGGTGGTCCGTTCACCTAGAAAAATCAGAGGTAGAATTCTAAATAGTAATTCCATATCGAAATGTATTCAGAAGAATCATTTTATACTATTAACAGTAGCACAAAACTATGAATATCAGATTAAGCTTGCAAGAGGAACTCTTTAAAAACGTATATAACAACAATAATGGAGAAAATATTTCTTCTTCAGCATTAAAGACAGAAAGACAAAGCCATAAAATGTATTATGAGAAATACTATCGGAATTCCATTTTTTTAGTATTAACATATAACAAATGTAGTGAATCTACAGTCTATATAGACACAGCAAGAAAAACTTAAGACAAAAATCCAAGGTTTTGCTTACATATGAAAAAAAATGAAGCTATAGAGACAGTCGAGAAACCAGCAATGTAACTACATAAATTTCACCGATTATAATCATATGGGTTAAACCTAGAATGTTATAAAAGTGTTATAATCGATTCAAGCCTTAAATATTTAAAACAAAAACCCTTTAAAAACTTTATAGGGTTTCCAGAGTGGAAAACTTAGTTAAAATTCCTAATCATGCTACAAAAATATATTCCCTTGAGGAATAGTAAACCCAGAAAGGGATTCAGAGTCTTCAAGATAGAAAGTCGTGTTTTGTACATGTATTCATTTCACCTAGGCCGTTTTGGGCAAATTTCACGAAGCATACCTGGAGAAATTCTGAGCGGAGTAAGTAAGAACTGTACCTAAAAAACTAAGGTTTTCGCAGAGGAGGTTGCCACGAGACTTGAGGCCATACCTGCCAACCAAAATAGGTGCATGAAATGAGTACTGTGGGAAAGGAATTTATGATTAAAACAAAGATAATACAAGAAAAACGTAAACTCAGAACTTGCAAATTACCTGTGAAGAACGTCAAAGGAGAAATGGATGCTGCCTTCACCATAATCCTGCTTGAGAGAGAGATTAACGAAATAAGTGATTATTACTCGACTTCACAACCTGAACAACAAGTTCCTCAATCACAAAGGCAGGCTGAAGGCCTAAATAAAATAAGAACACGGTTACCGATGAAATAGGTAACCGCACTATTACCTACTTTTTTTTGGTAGCATAAAAAGCACCCGATTTTGAAAAGTGGTGATGCAGAATCACTTTTTTTTTTATGAGCACATTTTTGACACTCTAATATTTTTATTTATGAAGTATGAATATTTGTTTTAAAATGTTAGTGATTTTCATGCTAATTTTGAAACGTATTGATGCAGCATCAACTTTTTTTTTTAGAGCGGTGATTTTCATGCTAATTTTGAAACGTATTGATGCAGCATCAACCTTTTTTTTTTGGAGTGGTGATTTCATGTTGGTAATAAAACACAACTTAGATATATATATATATATATATATATATATATATATATAAACAATAAAAAAAAAACCAATAAAAATGTAAAAAAAAACAAAATTAACTCGTAAAAATAAAAAATTTAAACAAAAAAAATTAAATAAAACAAAAAAAAAACAAAAATATTCGAAAATTATATCTAAAGAAATGACAAAATTTGAAAAAAAAACACATAATCTAAAAGAAAAAAAAAATTTAATCAAAATTTTTTTAAAAAAAACATCAAAAACATTTTTTTCTAAGTTAAAAAAAACCATATAATTTTAAAAAAAAGAAAAATACAAAAAAGAAAAAATTAAATTTAAAAATTTAAATTAAAAAAATAATTATAATAAGAAAAAAAATACAAATTTTAAAATTAACCAAAAAAAAAACAAATTAAAAAAAAAAACAAAATTTAAAATTGAAAAAAAAAATTAAAAAAAAAAAATTAAAATAAAAAAACTATCATTAAAAAACAAAAAAAATTAAAAAAACCATGTACAAATAATTAAAAAACAAATATCCATAAATTTACTGTTTTTTTTTTAAATAAATCAATTTATAAATTTTAAAAATGAAAAACTAAATAAACTAAAAGATTAAAAAAAAAAATTAAATTAAATTAAAATTTAATAAATTTAATAAATAAATTTTAAATTTTAGAAAATAATTAATCTAAAATATTAAATTTAAAAACAAAATAAAAAAAAAAAACAAAAAAATTAAAATAAATTAAATTAAAAATTAAAAATTTGAATTAAAAAAAAAAATTAAAAAAAAATCAAATTTAAAAAAAATATATATATTAAAAATAAAAATAAAAATTTAAAAAAAAAGGAATTTTTTTATCGTGGTGGCACCGCCAATCGGCCTCCCGCCCAGGTGGCGATGGAGGCCGGCCGCTGGGCGCGCGGGCGATTCCGAGAATCGGCCTCCCGCAGCGGGAGGCTAATTCCGGGAATTGCCCTCCCGCGGTGGGAGGTCGATTCCGGGAATTGCCCTCCCCCGACGGGGAGGCCGATTCTGGGAATCGCCTTGAAGCCAATTCCGAGAATCGCCCTCCCACGGCAAGAGGCCGATTCCGGGAATCGCCCTTCCGCTGCGGGAGGCCAATTACATAAAATTTTTATATTTTTTTTAATTCAATTAAACTTGTGTATTTAAAATTAGTTTTTTTTTTTTTTTTAATTAAACTTAATATTTTCAAATTAACTTGTTTTTTATTTTATTTTTTATTTAATATATTTCATTTAATTTATTTTTTTCAATTTTTCAATTTTAATTGATTTTTAAAGTTTTTTAACTTTTTATTTTAACAATGTTTTTTTTTTCCTTTATATTTAAAATTTATTTTTTATTTCAAAATTTATTTGTTTATTCATTTATTTATTAAAATTTAATATATATTTTTTTTAAATTTAATTTGTTATTTTAATATTAACATTTTTTTTTAAATTTAATAAAATCTAATATATATATTTTTAATTTAAGTTTATATATATATATATATATATATATATATATATATATATATATATATATATATATATATATATATATTATTTTTTATAATTTAAATTTAATTTATTTTTTGAATATATATTTTTTTAAATTTAATATTTTTATTGTATTTTATTTTTCATTTTTTATTTTTAATTAATTTTTAATTTTTTTACTTTTAATTTCAATAATGTTTTTTTTTTAAGTTTTAAATTTATTAAAATTTCATATATTTCTTTAAATTTTTTTTTTTTTTTTTAATTTTTTTTTTTTTTTAATTAATAAACATTTTCTTTTTCTTTTTTAAGTTTAATTTCTATATTTTATTTTTTATAGCTTCTTTCTTTTTTTAACTTGTTTTTTTTTTTTCTAATTTAATATATATATATATATATATATTTTTTTATTTCTATATATTTTGAAATTTTAATCTTTAAATTTTTATTTTTATTTTTTATTTTTTATTTTTTTCCTTAAATTTTAGGTTTTTTTTTATGTTTGAATTAAAATTTTTATTTTGTTTTTATTTTTATTCTTTTATTCCTATATATTTTTAAATTTTAAGCTTTAAAATGTTTTTATTTTTTAAATTTATTTTTTTTCTTAAATTTTAGGTTTTTTTAATGTTTTAATTTTAAAAATTAAAAAATGTTATTTCTATTTTTAAAAATGTCGAAAATATTACACAATTTTATTTTATTTTTTATTCCAGCATCAGCTGGTTTTGTTTTGAGGGTATTTTTTCAATCCTTTTTTCAAGTAACAATTTTTTTTTAGCATAATTTTATAAAATGTTGAAATTTGACCTTCAAAAAAAACCAAGTGCGTTCTGGAATACACTTTTTTTGTTTTTGGGGTGTTTTTTCATGTTTTTTGAGTCTTTTTGGGCTAGAGTTCTCGTTTTGAGGTCAGGTTACCTATTTGATCGGTAACAGTGTTTAAGAATACAGTGAAGAAAATTAACAACCTAAAGAAAGGGATAGAATGAGAAACTGGACGCAAAGGAATTGGAGAAATCTTCGATAGAAAAGTCGGTTTTTAAACGTGAAATTACCTCCATATCTGAGCTGGGCTCGACGTCCTCTTGGACAGTCATAATCCCCACTGCAACATAGTTTCCAAACACTGTGGGAGCAACTCTCAGTGAACCAGAACAACGACAAAGAACAATAACACGAAGAATAATGCCAAGGAGCAAATCTAGGGCTTGGTGGGGATGCTTAGGCAAGGCTCTTGCCTAAGCCTAAACCCTCGATTAGCCAAAAAAAAAAAAAACAAATCAACGATGTAGATCCAAGTTTTGGTACATTGTAATCTCTGTGAGCTGTGTATGTCTTATAGCTATCACAAGAAATCCGAATCATAATCGAGATCATAAATGAACCAGTACATTACAACTGTATTTCTATTAAAAACTAATTGACAAGTATTACGGAGGGGTATTAATTCACACCTGAAATGCTTTTAAGATTTTTGATAGTCCATATTTATTTTAATATGTGATTTTGTAAGTACTAGTTAGATTTATCACAGGACGTAAACATTTATATGATTTGTTAATATAATATTTGCATTCAAATTGATGTTATATTTGCTCTATGGTAAAGTAAAAGATTTTTTTTTTTTTTTATTATCTTGTGTTTAAGTGTATGTTTAAGTGTATGTTACATTAGGTATGGTATTGTTTTAATGTGTTAAATGAAAAAATCATTAGCCCTAACACCAGTTGTTATGAACTTGATTTCATAAAATAGATATACATATATATAATAATATAGGTGTTTAGATATATTTTCTAAAAGTAGGAAAATGACAATTTGTACAATAACTCTATACCTTTTAGAATATGAATTCTCAAATAACTACCTAAAATATATATTTATCCAATCATAAATCAATATGTACATCTTATTGATATTAATATATAAATAATCTTGTTCATTGTACCTACAACTAAAGCCAACATTCTGTTACATAGACATTTTCCTACATATATGGCATCATTATATATACAACCATTATAGTCCTAACACTTTAAACTTCTAAAACACATGGATGCAATTGCAAGTAGGCCCACAACTAAAACCAACTTTTTGTTGCAATTTGTAGTTTTATGTAAAAATATTTATGTGTGTATTTATTTGCTCTATTTTTTATTGAAATTATTTAAAAAAAAAGGTAAACCATATATATTAGAGGCACAAATAAACTATTTAATTTGTGCTAATAAAATTTATAGTTTTGATACATTAGGAAAAATTGGCTCGTCCATTTTAATAGAAATAAATTAGGTAGCATATAAAAATTTCATTCATTTAAGGCAATAATGTGTGGTGAAAACCAAACTTTGCTATTTTATTAATGGATAGCCATTATTGCATGGTTTAACCCATAATAGTACATTTGTAATATGCATTGAAATTATGGATAAACATGAAGTAGGTGAAGTGATGCAAGTTTAACAAAATTGGAATTTTAGGTAGAACGCATCTATATTTGTTATAAGATTTAGTTGGAGAAATCATTGACAAAAATATGGATGAAGCAGTAAAATTTTCTAATGGATAAATAAAAAAATGATTTAGTGTTTTGATTGGCTAAGGAAATATATTTCAAAGGGAGGATGATCACTGACATAAGAAGGAAATAAAATAGGCCAATATTCTAGGGCATGAGTTGTATGACAAAATTGTAATCAAATAAAATAAAAATTGTGCACTTCATTGATTAAATTCATTAAAAAAAATAAATTTTCTATGATTTGTATTCAATCAATTTTTCCCAAAATGACTATTGAATTATGTAAATCAAACACAATAAACTAGCTAATGAAAGTGCATGAAAATGAGTTATAAGAAGAAAATAACTTTTCTTGAGTTCTTATTCAATCAATATGTCATGATGAACACTGTAATAGATGGATTAAAGATACTAAAATTTAAAAATCACTCAATAGTGTATAGAGTTCAAGCATTCTTATACAAATATTTCTCACTTTTTAAAACAAACTTGGTTCTCATATCAATGGGGTCCACAATATAAACTCCCCAAAAATAATAAAAATGCAAGTTAGAAAAATAAAATAAATAAAATAAAAACAAGAATTAGAAGAATTATTATAATATGAAATTTATGACAATAAAAAAGTAGTGAGGTCAAATCACCACTTTCATTATTTTCCCATGGTGAAATTTCTATAAAACTACTTTCATGTGAGCTAATAAAAGTGTTGTAAGGATCTAGAGATGTAGAGATGTTGACAAACTCACTCTATTCTCAAATGCATCCCATTACAATGTTTCTTTAGTTAAATCAAGTAATGGTTAATATTCATTGATTCTTGGGAAAGGATAAAGAGATGTCAAATGCATTACATTTCATTATATAGAATAAAACTACTTTCATGTAAACTAATTAGAAAGTGCTAGAAGGATCTAGACATGTTGAAAAGCTCATTCTTGTCAAATACAAAGATTTTCCATAAAAATCTTGTAAGTTGATTAGAAAGTGTCACTCGGATCTAGAGATGTTGACAAATTCAGTCTGTTACTAAATACATCACATGCCATCAGTTAGGGTGTTTCTTTAGTTGAATTATGTTATTTTCATTATTAGGGATACTAATTAAGATTTAAAGATTCTTGAAAAAGAATAAGGAGAGTTCAAATACATTACATTTCATTAATTAGAATGCTTCTTTGGTTTAATCATGCCATTCTCATTAGTGTGGTACTATGGGTAAGGATTATGAATTATTGAAAAAGAAGATACAAGAGAATCTAAGACTCTCAAAAGTAAAATAATCCATTATCATTATATCAACTATCAAATTTGCTATAAAACAATTTACACATACATTAATTAAAAATATCTTCTAGATTTAGATTTAACCAAATGAACTCTATCATCAAACACAATACACTTTTTATTAATTGGAAATTATTTTATCATACAATATCATTCTCATCAGCAAGAACATTATGATTAGGGTAAGGATTATGAACTCTCACATAAGGAAATAATATATAAAAGTAGAGGTGGAAAAGAAAATATAATAATTTGAAATTTAATTTAAATAAATAAGTACAAAGGCACAACCATATATTCATCAATGTAATGGAAGATTTGCTATAAAACCATTTACATGTAACCTAATTAGGAAGATTTGTCACACATTTGAGTCATTTTTAATGTAAAAGAATATATTTAATAGGTTTTAATATCTTATATGTATATAATCTTTTTCTATATAAAAATTAATAAAATTTTCAATTTTAAAGATATTAATACATTTTAAAATATAAAAATGGAAAAACTTATTAAAATAAAAAATTATTTAAAAACATCCCTACTAAAATTATTACAAATAATTTTATCAAATAAATCTTGGTTTTAAAATAAAATAATTAAGTTATTATTAATAATTGGAATAAAAGGCATCTCATATATTATTCTAATTTTACATTTTTCATAAATTTATGTATAAAATTTTGAAATATTTTTTTAGCTTAAAAACCATTACAATATCAAATTGTAGGTATTAACTATATAATAGTGATGTAGTTTAATTTATAGAAAAAGTAGTATATTTTACAACATTTTTCTGGTTAATTTTATATAAGTTAGACTACACCTATACTAATTATGGAATTGTAATATTCTATTCAATTATATTAATAAATAAAAATATTTATTTATTTGAAAAAATAAATATTTTAATAATGAGAAACTCAAAATAAATATTTATTTAAATCTTTAAAAAAAATTAATATTAATATTAAGTGAAAAGATACAATTAGCCTTAGATTTTCATATATTTAATCATTTATATTTGATATATTTAAATGTAAAATATATTCAAATAATTTAAACAAAATCTCATTCTCAAAATATATATCTAATCTATTCACAATAATTTTTCAAAAAATTCTTAAGCCTCTTACCAAATAAAAATAAAAATATAAAATATGAATATAACTTGAACAATGTTGGCAAAATGAGAAAATATAAATTGTATTCGAGTCCAACTGTATGTCCATGACCTCAAAACAAAAGCTTGCAAAAAACTGAAACAAACACTACTCAAAATATCAAAAATACCCATGACATAACCTTATATTATTTTAGAAAAATCGATTCAGAACAACAAATTAAAGGGCTTGTTAGCCACAAGAACAAAGAAATACAGTTCAAGACCCTTTAAAACAGTTGAAATTCAAGAAATACTCTATTGAGTTGCAAAATTGCAAAATTGTGTGCATTTTGGGAGTTTGGAAGCTCATCTAGCTACAACTCTCAATGACCCAATGACTGATTCCCTATTAAATTAAATGGGGGCAGTGTCCCCATTGGTAAAATTGGTAAAATAGTTGTTGTATATTTTGTTGCTCCTCAATGTCTTAATGCATCCAGGTTTCAGTGTGTAGGATGTATACTTTTTACACCGTCATGAAATATGATGATTTTACAGGAATAAACTCATTGCAGAAGAAACCCAATTTTTTCCAAATTTTTAAAATTTCATTATAGCACTCAAAAATTTGAAAACATACAGCTGATAGAAGATAGTGATGCATCATGCCATACCATGCCCATGCAGTATGGCAGAGAAGCATTGGAGGGTAGAGTCACAAACGGAGGCGGTGCCTCACGGAAAGAGGGGAAGAAGTAGACGCCGGAGACGAAATATTATGCCAGAGGAGAGTTAGATCAACACCATTTCTTCGCAGGTTTAGCCTCTTCCATTCCGAATTGGATATCGTGACGTAAACCCTAATACTTGTACGAATAATTTGAATATGCAATCCGGATTTTTGTAGAGCCGCCACTATAAATTTTATTTTGAAAAGGGAAGGCCATCATCCACTGATATCGTCGAGTTAATAAATCCCAACTGGACATGCACATGGACGTGTGTATGTATATATATATATATATATAATTCAATCTTTTGAGAATATCGAGTACCCTAGTGGATAGCAGTGGATAGCAGCTGTATAATACTCATTATTGATTAGAGGAGGAATATGCATAGTCACTCAAAATCTGCGATCCCATAGCAGTCAGTCAATATATTTGATTCACGTGATGAAGAATCAAATTTATTCTTCGAATTTACTCTAACATTCACCCTGTCTATTTTTGGAGAAAAATATGGCAAAATTCCCCCAACGTTTTACAGTGTGGTGGACAACGCCCCATTGGGAATTGTAATAATTGAGAATAATATATCGCATCGGGAATTTTAATTATCAGAAATAATATATCCCATCGGTCGATGTTCTGGGCAACATAGACACCAAATTGTAAGGATACCATGTGGAGTTTCATGAGCAAATCCGTGCAATATATGGAATTGTAATAATGGCCAATAATATATCGCATAGGTCAATATATGGAATTGTAATAATGGTCAATAATATCAAGGTTCTTGGTATGTCAAAGAGCATATTGTGAGAATCCCATGTGGACTTTCATGAGCATACAAGCAGCTGCAGCTGTTTCATTTTTTATTCTCAATCATATCTACGCAAGCTCTTTTAGTTCAAAGGGGAAAAGTTGAGATGAAAAAGACAACCAGCTGGGTTTTTTTTTATTTTTTTATAACGATCATGATGAAGCTAGATGGAATTAGAAAAGTAAATGGTTGGTTAAGGCATCATTTGTTAAATGCTCCTAAAATGATTTCAGAATTATCAATTTCACTATCAATTTTGGGATACTGTTTAGATTTGAATTTTGACTCTCTAGTTACAAGACTGGGATATTTTGGAAATCTAATATGAAAAAAAGTCAATGAAACCGTTGTTGACATGACCTATGTTTATGAGATTTTCAAAATATCCAGAATCTGCAATCAGAATATTTAGAATTTGCAAAATACATAAAGGTGGGGAAGATATCATTTCGAACATGGTTTTGAAGGATTAAGAGAAGTGGATAAATTATTTATACTTATAATAATAAATTTATCTTTATTTTATAATTGAATTTAAATTGGGAAAATGAGACGTATTGTTCATGACTCTCTATCTTATACTCAATTAGGACATAGTCATATTTAATTATTTTTTACGTTAAATCAAGAATAATTAGTTATCAATTATTTTTAATCTTTAATTTTTGTTATTGTACATATTTTAATAGTAAAAATTAATCTTTTGTAATTGTATTTAGTTACATGGAGATGATGGAGCAATTTTCATTATAATGATCATGAGAAGTTGTAAGAAATATTAGACAAAATGAGAAATTATTATATTGTATTAAATTAACGTATTCCCTACATTATTATTGTTGGACTAATCAATCACATCGACTAACAACCACCATAGGAACTTGGGACTAACCACTCATTCAACCTAATGGTAAAGGTTTTGAAGATTGCTAATACTCATGGGTTTTGATGCAATGGAAAATCTCAACATTGTATCAAACCTATAGCTTGATCCATCAAGCTAAAGAGATCTTATAAAAAAGGAGATTGTGTTGAAGATTTTTTTTATATATTGGAGTTTTTATGTTTATTTGGATCTAGTAGCTCTACTAGCCCACTCTTAAGGTGTGTTCACTGCTCTTGATTCCTAGCCCACTCTTAAGATGTGTTTGGTATCATTGATTCTTTTTGCAGGGCCTCTATTTGTGTTGTCCGCCAATTTTTTCAAAGGAGAAGCTAGAGAAGGTGTGTTTGGTGTCATTGATTTTTTTTGCATGGCCTCTATTTGTGTTGTGAGCCAATTTTTTCGAAGGAGAAGCTAGAGAGGGGCCACCAAAGCCAGAATCCATGCTCATTGAGTTTCATAGGGATGAACCCCTAAGTATTTATCTAACTCATGGTGGATTAAGGCACCCAAGGGAGGGTTGTAGCTAGATCTACCTATCAAGAGAAATCCATAGGTCAATCCCACCATCAAGAGAAGTACCACTCAAGTCTCACACTCACATTATAATGATGTAAAAGAAAAAAATCACCCTATATACCAAACCCATAAAGGTACCATATTTTTTCTTTGTAGAGTAGACATCATCAAGAGACTTGCTCTATATGCCAAAGAATAGCCAAGATTTCTTTATGAAGTTGTGCATCCACCATAAGTCTAGGTTTATTTATGGAGCTGCCAACATATATGCTTGCATTATGAATTTTTAGTGGAGTAGTCACAGTAAATCCTATCTGAATAAGGATTCTTTGTAATTACCAAAGCCACCATTACAAGCTAAATCCACTCACTACCTCCTTTAAGATTTTTTTAGTGAGTGAAAAATCTAGAGAACACCCCCAATCAATTGCAAGGGGCATTTCTTACATAATTCAATCATGGCTTCCACTAGCAATGAGAACACACAAGGTTCAATATGGAATGGTACAAATTATGAAATGTGGGAAATTAAATCAAAAATATTTTTGAATAATTTGGATTATTGGGAATTAGTATTCAAAAAATATGAATAACCTATAGCTGCATACATAGAAATAATAACAAATTCCTCTTCAACAGAGAACAAAAAAAAATAATCAAGAGGACTATGGAATCCACACAATTGAGTTGAAGACTCCATATTCTATAATATTGCTGCAACTAGTTCCCATCAAGCTTGGGAAGTCACATAAAAGGTCAAGAATGCAAGGATTTAGATCCTAAGGAAGAAGTTTGAAACTTTTAAAAGGAGATATATTGAAATAGTAAATAATTTTATCACTTAAGTCATGAAAGTAGTAAATCAGGGTAGAACTCATGGAGAGATGTCACCAATCAAAAAGTGGTTGAGAAAATTCATAGAAGTACCCCACCTTCATTTAGTATGTTTTTTATAGTCATAAAAAAAAGCAAATATCTAGCCCAATTTTCATTAGAAGAATTGAAACATTCAATGTTAAATCACTAGTCAAAAATTAAAAAGTAGAAATAACTCACTCAAAAATATTTTCAAAATCAAATCACTATTAGTAAAGGGACATAGATAATAAAATAAGACACAAAAGAAGAAGAAGATGTTCTAGAAACATAAACAATGCATATAAGTCAAATCGAATAGCCATAATATTAGCCTTATAATAAAAAAGTAATAGGTAGAAACAACATGGGAAGGAGATGGATGGAATATATATATATATATATATATATATATATATATATATATATAATTTTAGAATTCAATCTTTGGAGAATATTGAGTACCCTAGTAGACAGCAGTTGTATAATACTCATTATTGATGAGAAGAGGAATATGCATAGTCACTCAAAATCTGTGATACCATAGCAGTCAGTCAATATATTTGATTCACGTGATGAAGAGTCAAATTTATTCTTCTATTTGATTAACATGCAGCCTGTCTATTTTTGGAGAAAAATATGACAAAATTCCCCCAACGTTTTACAGTCTGATGGACAACGCCCCATTAGGAATTGTAATAATTGAGAATAATATATCGCATCCGGAATTTTAATAATCAGAAATAATATATCCCATCGGTCGATGTAAATTGTAAGGATCCCATGTGGAGTTTCATTTTCAAAATCTGTGCAATATATGGAATTGTAATAATGGCCAATAATATATCGCATAGGTCAATATATGGAATTGTAATAATGGCCAAGGTTCTTGGTATGTCAAAGAGCAGATTGTGAGAATCCCATGTGGACTTTCATGAGCATGTGATTCTCAATCATATCTACGCATGCTCTTTTAGTTCAAAGGGGAAAAGTAGAGATGAAAAAGAAAACCAGCTGGTTTTTTTTATTTAACGATCATGATGAAGAGAGATGGAATTAGAAAAGTAAATGGTTGGTTAAGGCATCATTTGTTAAATGCCCCTAAAAAATTTCAGAATTATCAATTTCATCATCAATTTTGACATACCGTTTAGATTTGAATTATGACTCTCTAGTAACAAGACCTCTGGGATATTTTGGAAATCTAATATGAAAAAAAGTCAATCAAACCTTGTTGACGTGGCCTATGTTTGTGAGATTTTCAAAATATCCAGAATCTGCAATAAGATTATTCAGAATTTGCAAAATACATAAGGGTGGAGAAGATATTATTTCGAACATGGTTTTGAAGGATTAAGAGAAGTGGACAAATTATTTGTACTGATGATGAATTGAATTTAAATTGGGAGAATGAGAAGTATTGTTCATCATTCTCCATACTATACTCAATTAAGATATGTATATTTAATTATTTTTTACTTTAAATCACGAATAATTAATTCTCTTTTGCTTAATTAATATTTTATAAGGAGTGAAATTAATTATTTTTAAATTGTTTATAATTAATCTTTAATTTTGTTATTTTAATTTTGTTATTGTACATATTTTAATAGTAAAAATTAATTTTTTGTGATTTTATTTAGTTACATGAAGATGATGGGGCAATTTCCATTATCATGGCCATGAGAAGTTGTAACAAAATGAGAAATTATTATCACATATTTCCTATATTATTATTGTTGGACTAATCAATCACATGGATTAAAAACCACTATAGGAACATGGGACTAACTATTCATTCAACTTAATGGTAAAAGTTTGGAAGATTGCTAATGCTTGTGGGTTTTGTGGGTTTTGATTCAATGGAAAATCTCAACACTCTATCAAAGCTATATCTTGATCCATCAAGCTAAAGAGATTTTATTAAAAAGGAGGTTGTGTTGAAGATTTTTTTTTTTTGTATTGGAGTTTTTATGTTTATTTGGATGGAGTTAGTAGATATACTAGCCCACTCTTAAGGTATGTTTTTTTGTCGTTGATTCCTAGCCCACTCTTAAGGTGTGTTTGGTGCCATTGATTCTATTTACATTCCATATTGTTTTTTCTGACAAAGTGTTTTCAAGAGAGAAGCAACCCCCAATTTTTTCAAAGGAGAAGCTTAAGAGGGGCCACCAAAACCATAATCCACGCTCATTGAGTTTCATAGGGAAGAAACCTAGGTATTTATCTCACTCGTGCTGGATTAAGAGACCCAAGGGAGAGTTTTAGCTCCATCTATCAGTCAAGAGAGAGCCATAGGTCAATCCCATCATCAAGAGAAGTACCACTCACAGTATAAGGATGTAAAAAAAATAAAAATCACCCTATATACCAAACCCATAAAGATACCATCTTTTTTCTTTGTAGAGGAGACATCATCAAGAGAGGGGCTCTATATGCCAAAGACTAACCAAGATTTATTTATGGAGTTTTGCATCCAACATAAGTCTAGGTTTATTTATGGAGCCACCAACATATATGCTTGCATTATGACTTTTTTGTGGAGTAGTCACCATAAATCCCATTCTTTGTAGTTATCAAAGCCAACATTTCAAGCTAAATCCACTCACTACCTCCTTTAGGGTTTTTTTAATGAGTGGAAAACTGGGAGAACACCCTAATCCATTGCAAGGAGCATTGTACATAATTCAATCATAGCTTCCACTGGCAATGTGTGCTAGAAATGAGAACACACAAGGTCCAATATGGAATGGTAAAAATTATGAAATGTGGGAAATAAAAACAAAAATATTTTTGAATAATTTGGACTATTGGGAATTAGTATTCAAAAAATATGAATGACCTATAGTTGCATACTTATCAACAATGAAAAATTCCTCTTTAGTAGAGAACAAAAGGAAGAATTCAATAGCACTATGAAATGCACACTATGGAGTTGAAGACTCCATATTCTCTAATATTGCACCAACTAGTTCCCATCAAGATTGGGAATGTTTAGAAAAATCATACCTAGACACATAAAAGGCAAAGAATGCAAATCTTTAGATCCTCATGAAGAAGTTTGCAACTTTTAAAATGAGAGATACTGAAATAGTAAATAATTTTATCACTCAGGTCATGGAGGTATTAAATCGGCTTAGAACTCATGGAGAGGATGCCACCAATCAGAAGGTGGTTGAGAAAATTCATAGAAGTATCCCACCTTCATTTGGCATGTTTTTTTATAGCCATATAAGAAAGTAAATATCTAGCCCAATTTTCAATAGAAGAATTGAAACAATTAATGTTAAATCATGAGTCAAGAATTAAAGGTAAAAATAACTCATTAGAAAATTTCTTTCAAAATCAAGCCACTATTAGTAGAGGAAGAGGCATATGTAATAAAAGAAGAAAAAGAAGAGGAAGAGGATATTCTAGAAGCATAACAATGAATCATGTCAACTAGAATAGTCATAAGTTTAGCCTTATAATAATAATAAAAAAGGTAGAAACAACATGGGAAGAAGAAAGATGGAAAATGAAAATAGAGCTATTACTACAAGAAGTATGGCCATTTTAAAAGAGAATGAATGAAGAATAATTAGATTGGAACAAAGGCAACAAAAATGTTTCAAGCACGATGGATGTATAGCATCTTCCATATTTCTTTATTGTTCTAACGGAATAGGAAACAAATTTTGAATATATTTTTCAGTTACTTGATAGTGGCTACAGTAACCATATGGTATGTAACAAAGATGTTTTCCAATTTTTTATCAAAAAATTAAATCTCAGATTAAACTTGGTTATGGTCATGTTGTTAATGCCTTAGGAAAAGTTACTTAGAAGGAGATTCATGATGTTTAATTGTGTACAAAGTTTGAAACACAATCTATTGTATAAGAAAAATGACCTTGAAGTTAAATTTAAAGGTCCTACCTACAAAAATTATGACAAGCCACCTAATCAAAGAGACATAAATGATCTAAATGATGAAAAATAGGACGCTTTTTTTAGTTGTGAAAAATACTAGGAATACATTATCATATGTTCCGTTTATAACAAGTTCTAATGAAAATTGGTTATGGCATATTAGATATGGACATTTAGCTTTTAAAAGTCTTGAATTCTTTGAAAAAATGTCTATGGTCCTACTTATGATACATTTCCATCATAATCCATGTGAAAGTTATATCCTTTCCAAACACCAAAGAAACAATTTTCTAAATGCTACCATCTATAGAGCCCAATGACCACTTGATCTAGTACACACAAACCTTTGTGGTCTAATGAAAACCTAATCAATAGGATTTTTTTTTTTTTTATAACCTTTAGTGATGATTTCAGTAAAATGACATAGGTATTATTCATGAAAAAAATGACACATTTGAAAAATTCAAACAATTCAAATCCATTGCAAAGAAGCAAAGTGGCAAGAAAATTAAAGTACTAAAATCGTACAAAGAAGGTGAATATGATTACAAATGATTTTGCAACATATTGTAGGAATCAAGGTATCTAAAAGAAATTCAAGGAAAGGTACACTCCACAAAAAATTTGAGTATTAGAAATGAAACATCACACTATCATGAATATGGCAAGAAACATGTTGAAGAAAAACAATTTTCAAAATGAGTAGTGGGTAGAAGCAATAGGATGCTCACTTTATATTTTGAAGAGATCTCCAATAAAAACTGTTAAATATAGAGTTTCCTTAGACTATTAGAGTGGTACGAAGAAAAGTGTATCACACTTGATAATGGTTATGTAACTTATGAAAATTTTCCAGAAGAAATGAAAATAAAATTACATGAAAAAAGTGAAAAATGCATATTTGTTGGTTATAGTGAAGAAACAAGGCTTATAAATTGCATAATCATATCAAAGTAATTATTTTAGGAAATGTTAAATTATTTTAATACTAAGCATGGAATGATCAAGATAATAGAACACATAGCAATCAAATTTCATTAGATGCATTCAATCTAAGTGAAGCAACAAAATTGGAAAAACCAAGACAAGGATTTCCATCACTACAAGTTCTAGCTGAGGGGGAAAAATAAGAAGGACATAATGCACAAATTCCATCCTCAATCAGTGAAACAGATCTCACCATACAAGAAAAAATAACAAATGGATGCAAATCGGAAGAAAGTTTATGTAGATTAGTCTCATTTAAATGAATTCAATGGTAAAGAGATGAACTATTAAAAGTTAAAAAAAGGTTTTTTATGATTTAAAACAAGCCCCTAGAGCATAGTATAGTAGAATTTATTCTTAGCTTCTCAACAAAGGATTCAAACACAACATTAATGAACCCACTCTTTATACAAAAGCACCAACGCAATATTTTAGTTATTTGCATTTATGTTGATGATATGATTTTCATTGGAAATTTGAAACTTGAATATTTTCAAACAACTATGGAAAATGAATTTGAGATGACCAATCCTAATCGCATGGAATATTTTCTTGGAATAGAAGTTGAATAATCTAACAACATAATTTTCATTTGTCAAAGAAATAATGTAAGAGACATTTTGACAAGGTCTATGATGAATAAATGAAAGCAAAAAAACACACCAACTGTCCCAAGAACCAATCTAGGAAATGATTATAATAGTCTTGCATTCAATTCCAATTTGTACAAGCAACTAGTAGGAAGCCTAATTTATCTTGAAAAGGGTTGAAATAATGTATTAAGTTAGAATTATATGGAAAGGTTTGTGGAGTCACCGAAAGAAATAGAATAGAAAGCATGAAAAGGGATTTTAAGATATATTGTAGGAATAATATAGTATGCAATTTTTTACATTGGTTCCAAAGGCAACCATCTTGTTGGCTACATAAAGAGTGATTTTGCGGGAAGTATTTATGATAAAAAGAGTACTTCAATATATTCACTTCACTACGTATAGGATTGATTTCATGGTCATCCAAAAATGAACCCATTTTCTCAATTTCATAAACATAAGAAGAGTATGTAATGGCCATGAGAGCGAGATACCACGTAATTTGGTTAAGAAAATTGATAGGGGATCTTGAGCCTAAAGTAAAGAAGGAGCCCACTCCTATTTTCTATAATAATAAATAAGCTATTTCCATTTCCATAAATCATTTGTTTCACCAAAAAATTAAACACATTGGCACTCATTTTCACTTAATCTAATAGATAGTCAACAATGATGAAGTCAACCTTCTCCTTTTCCTTTACATGAAAAAATCTTATTGCAATAAAATTTTTCATGTGGAAGGTTCCATAAAATGTATGAAAAATGAGCACTCCTTGAATGAGTAATTAAATGTTTCAGCAAACGAGTGCTCCCACTTGAAATTTTAATAAAACCATAAGGAGATAAGTTGAAAATACAAGTCGAAAATGTAGTTTTTTATTTTTTATTTTTTTATTTTTTTACTTTTTTATTTTAAAAATGGTGAATCATCCCCCATGGTTAACATCATCCTATTGAATCATATTAGTTCTTATAAAGTTGATTTTGGTTGTATAATGTTTTTTTTAAACTCATTTTGGACCTCAAAATTTCTCTAATGCAATTGAAGTGGAGTCCACGACAATATAAATTGCTTTGGTTTTTTAATGATTAAAATTATACTTTTATTAATTAAAGACTTTGATCATTTGGAATTTAATGCACAAGCTAGCATTCAATTTAAAATAACTTAAATTTTCTACATGTTAGATTAAAATAAAAATTAAATTTTTTAATTTAAAAAAAAATAAATTATTAATTTATTAACAAATTTAGTAATATTATTGAAATTAATTTTATTTTAACTCTATAACAATTATATTATCAAATAATATAATTGTTATCTATCATATTTATGAATTTTTTAAATTTTTTTTGGGTTTTGAAACTTTTACTTCTAGGGTTTTTTCCTCAATCATCAATGCCTTGTCCTCCAACGGTGCCCATGTGGGGTGCATGAGGCCCCTCTTATGAAAATTCAGTCACTTCCAAATCCAATCATGCAACATCATGAAAATGCAACAATTCCTCATCTCAAAATCCACAAATGGAGGGCAACCCATCTAATATGACAAGAAATGAAGTTTCAAATGCTACATCTGCTACTCCACCAATGAACAATACAAAATCTAATTGTTCCTATCTTCCTTATATAACCAAATCTCCCCTCTTGGAAATCCCATCTGAAATAATAAAGGAAATAATCGAATATATAGAGAGCATGTAGTAATATGCAAATTTGTAGGTCTCTAGCCCTTGGAACGAAAACCTTTCTCTACTAGATTACAAAAAAACGGACACTCAAAGTGTATCTTAATCTCAAGTTGGGCTGTAAGGGTTTTTTCATAACAATATTCAACAATATACAAGATAGATATTGCATATTGTAAGGAGGGCCATATTTCAAGAATTGAGTAGGCTTATTTATGAAGCTATGGATTCAAATATTCCACCCCAACAAACAACGCTTTTCCATAACACAAGTTTGGATTTGTCTTTATTCTCTCCCTTAAGAGTTTCAGGAACTTGAAATCTTAGAAAGAGTTGCTAATTCCATAGGGAAATTTTTTTATGATCTTGGATACCAAAAATAAAGGTAAATATACTTCATATGCCCACCTTTATGATTCAATTGAGTAGTGAAGATGAAATATCAGAATAACAATAGATTATGAGAAAATCCCATTTATATGTTGAAATTTGTTGACTACAGTTTCGTTAATATTTCACAGCCCAATCTCGACTAACAACTATTGCCTCACCACATTCTAATAATGTTCTTAAATATTTTAGTCGACATCTCTAACACTGTCACGCCCATGTTTCCATGTTATGCTTGTTTTTCATATTTTACAGGTTCTCATGTGATTAAAGGAATAAAAGGTATCCCTAATTCACATTGAAAAATGCATTTCATTCCCTATTATAAAATAAAATAACAAGTGGGTTTACCATAAAAGTTCCATGCCTTTGCCTTTGGCGCACGTATCATCATAGGAACCCAAAATCCTATTATTGAAGTCCTATTGTTTCATTTCAATTATTATTCAAGTCCCTTTTATAAAAAAGATATGTATCTTGAAAAACATGATGCTCCTTACTCTCAGTTTTCTTTATCACTACCCACTGTATGCTCATAATAGAGAGAGGCCCACTCCACAGGTTCCAAGACCCAAACAGTGCCAAGACTGACCCCATATTGCTGAATTAGATTCATAATGGAAATAATATATACATAGAGAATTACATTTCCCCTTGGTTCATGTGGGATATGTTAGTTTTATTTTTATAAAAAAAGGTTTTATATTCCATATTGCTGAATTAGATTCATAATGGAAATAATATATACATAGAGAATTACATTTCCCCTTGGTTCATGTGGGATATGTTAGTTTTATTTTTATAAAAAAAGGTTTTATACGCAAAAATATAGGTATGCAAGGAGTGAAGGTCGTCAACCCCACATACATACAAGCATGCAAGTTGAATCCATTTCAAAGAGCAGTATCATATTCGAGGAGATTTGGAACCGACAAAGATATATGTATAGGTTATTTCATCAACCCACGACATATGTTGGATATATGTTTTTCCGAAAACGGAAAAAATATATAAGGTTTATGCATGCATTATTCGAAGCTTTGAATGAAGAAATAAAGAAAAAAAATAGACAAAAGCTATGTTGGAGAACACATGATATGTCTTTCGTGTTTCTTTCCACATTTTCACGGCCTTAATTGTTCGCCATGTATTGCTTCCATGATATTACTTTGACTTTTCTTTGTGGCTTTTCTCAGAATTATTTTCTTTATGTTCCAGGTTGGTTTATTATGATAAAGAGTGAAATTGGTTCTTATTCATTCTAAGATATAATAAGAGATGTGCTTGAAGAAATTGCAAGAAATTTGATACTCATAATGAAATTGAACAGAAATAAAGAGACAAAAATTTCTTCTACTATTATGTGTAAAGGTTCAAAACACATGAAATAATGTGAAACCATCAAAACACAAGGACCAAAATGATTTTTTATGGGAACACAACTGGAAAAAACTCCTCCACTTCTTTGCATGAATTTATATGAGAGTATGGATGGATTACAACGATTGTTTCACACATGAAGCACACCCTGCAGTACAATTCTGATCTCCTTCTCATTGACCTACTCTAACCAAAGCTTAGCCAAAATAGGCCTCCACCTTCCTCCTATTTCCTTGTGCAACCCTTGAGGAAATTAGACCCTAAAAAATAGGATAATTCCATATTTCCTTGTGCAAATCCTGAAGGAATTGATCATGTGTTGTAATGAAAGACTTGTACGCTCCACTAGTATATAATTAACAATTACAAAGTGCAATTTCCTCCACCTCAACTAGGAAATTCAAATTCGATACATGAATAGGGCTTTCTCTAGTAAATTGATTAATTAACTTAGAGATCAATGAGTTAACAACTGCTACAACTAATCAATTGAACTACTATTGTATCTATTTATGACCAGAGCTCAGATAAATAAGTTTAACTAATAATAACTCCACTAGATTTCTAGATTTTAGTAATCAACCCATGCACAACTCTACTTCTAACCTAAAAACTCGAATTTACTGATTTAATTAGGAGACAAAGCCATGTCACTCTAGCTAATTGCAATCAAACTCATCCAGCTGATGTGGAATTTGACTTTATCCATTTGACTAAGGCACAATTCAAATGAATCATTTTCATGTTATAATTCAATAATCCCTCTTAGCAAGAAAAGGATTCTACAAAACCCAAATCCTGCTCTAGCGGAATGCACTTTAACACAATTAACACTCCCTCTCACTATTGTTGTTTCTACTACAATAAGTGAAATTAAGAATCATCTAAAATAATGAATCACATGTGTCTCTGTGTTACAATTGTCTCTTGAGTCTTTGACTACTACTAGCCTTCAACTGTCACTCGAGATCTGACTGCGTCAACTGATAGTGATCCTTCTACTACTAAATATTGTGGGGCCTTGTAGGAAGCGTAATGATGCATGGGAAGAGTAATGTATTTTTTTTTCTCTCCTGTGGACCCTACCCAAATATTTTCAACTCTGGGACTAAGTCTCTATATCACCCCACCTCACTCCTGGAGGTACAGTTTCATGCATGACGAAATATATAGCTAGTTTGTAGATACTTTCAACTTGAATACCAATTTTTTTTACTTATTCAATAGAAACATGCTTCAAATAATCTTTCCCCTTACTGAAAAATGCATCATATCCATAGCCTTCAAGTAAAGCTACATAAACTAGATTTTTCATTGTACCAAGCACATACATTATGCCGTTTAGGTGAATATGGGAGCTTGAATTTCTCTTGAAGGTGATAGTTCTAATCCGTTTGGTACTATACCTTCCATCATCTCCAATATCTATGTGTAATTGTAGTTCCTTCTCCTCTAGGCTGCTGAATAACTCCTTATTTCCTCTCATATGATATGAAGCACCAAAGTTTAACTACACCTCACTCCATCTTATTTTTCTTTCCATGCAAGAAATGAGGGTGAAATCCAACTCAAATTGTGATACAATAGTATCTCCTCCTACTCCTTTTGTAGGCTCCTTACTGGATTTCTTGTGTGGACTCTTGGTTACATAATGTCCATATTCATTGCAGTGAAAACATTTAATTTTTCTCAAGTCCTTATTTCCATGGTTCTGGTTGGATTTTTCCTCGCCTTGGTCCTTCTTTCCTTTGCAATTATTTACTTTTCCAACTAGGGTGCAATAATTTGCCTCATCAGATCTGGATGTAACACCATCTCTGGTGTTTCTTTTAATATCCTCCTGCATCAAATTGAACCATAGTCTCCCCTAATTTGGAAGATTGTCTCTTCCATTAACTGAACCTTGGTATTCTTTCCAAGACTTTGGAAGGCCAAGGAGTGATAAGATCACAAGTTCGAATGATGGAACATTTTCTCCTACTCCTCCAAGTTCATCTCGATAGGTACTAAGGAATTGCTTCATTTTTCTGCATGCGAATTCTCCTATGTTTATCTCTCAATTGCAATTTCCTAGCATCAATTCTACTCTGGAATAGATCTGTGATAATTTTCAACATTGCAAAAGTAGCCTTCTTGCCATGCAAGTTCGAAACCACATGATATCTGACACCCTCTAGAATAATCCTCCTAGATTTTGTTGTGTCTTTCTTCCAGTGAGCAAGTTCTTGTGCGTTTGATGTTGTTGGCTTTAGAATATTAGTTTGTCTGTATTTCCGTACTCCATTATCATCCATGAAAAATTCCATCATGTCTTTCCAAGCACAAAAATTCGAGGTGCCCTCCAATTCATACTTAAGCCTCAATCCAATGAAAGACATTTTTCCTTCACTAAAGAGAATATGCACCAAAAACTCTGCAACTCAAAATTTATCTGAGAGAATATATGTAACAAGGTTTCTATGTAGTCTTCTAAAGCTCTGATACCATGTAGAAATTGCAAGAAAATTTATACTATTAATGAAATCGAACTAAAATCAAGAGACAATTTTTTTCTACTATTCTACAGAAAGGAAAACACATGATAGGAGCATGTACAATAATATGAAATCATCAAAACACAAGGAACACAATGATTTTACAGAGGAAACCAACTGGGAAAACCCCCTTCGCTACATTGCATTAATTCAGATGAGAATATGGATCAATTTTTAAATGACTGCTTCACACATGAAGCACAACCTACACTGCAATTTTGATCTCCCACTCACTCACCTGATCTCACCAACACTTGGAAAAAATAGGCCTCCTCCCTCTTCCTATTTCCTTGTGAAATCCTTCAGGAAATTAGCCCCTAAAAAACAAGAAAATTCGCTATTACTTGTGCAAATCCTGAAGGAATTTATCACCTACTCCAATGCAAAACTTGTACACTCCACTAGTATACAATTGATAATTACAATGTGCCTTTCCCTCCACCTCAACTAGGTGATTCAAATTATATGCCTGACTAGTGCTAGTTTTAGTAAATTGATCATTTAACTGAGAGATCAATGAGTTAACAACTATTACAACTATTCAATCGAACTCCTACTAACTCTATTCATGTCTAGAGCTCAGATAATTGATTTTAAGTAACAATAACTCCTCTAGATTGCTATATTTTAGCAATCAACCCATGTACAACTATACTTTTATCCTACAAACTCGAATTTACTTATTTAAGTAGGAGACAAAGCCATGTGACTCCAACTATCTAAAATCCAAGTCATCCTTCTGATGTGGAAATTCAAATTTATCCATTTGACTAAGGCAGAAGTCAAATGAATCCTTTTCTTACTACAACTACTAGAAGTCCACCGATTTAAACAAAGCGATTTTCAACGAACTATTGTAGTGCATCGATTTCAACAATATTTTGGTATTTTATAAAGGTAAAGTCCCATACGGGTTGAAGTCTCACTAGATTATGAAGGAGAATAAGATTCTAGAATTCATCTTGTTTGCATTTGAGAAGAAATGGATATTGTTTTATGTCAGATATACATAGAGATTGTTACTCAAAATTCTTTGGAAAAATGTGAAAAAAAACTAATGATTTTGATAAATAAGAACCAATTATTTCATTTGATTCATATGAATATATGCCACTTCTTGACCTTTAATATCAGTTCCTTATCAAATACAATTGCTTAACATGAAATTTTCTTCATTAAATTATTTGGATGGTAAGGGTATTTTGCAGGATATGGTATCCTGGTTCCCTTTTGATTAATTTAAACCTGGTTATGTATCACCTTCTCCTTACATGCAAATACTATCCAAATGAGATGTACTTATATGTTAAAGCATAATAATAAAAAAACCTTTTGTTGTTCAGATTCCACCTCAATGGTTCTTCTTGCATTTGGGCTTATTTTTCTTTAGGAATGTTCGATTTTAATTTTAATTTTCTTTGAATAAATGTGTTATTTATTTTCTTGTATGGCTCTGAGTTTTTGTATTTATATATTTTTTAAATGTCATGTTAAATTAATTTTACTTAATTTTTCTTTCCTTACACTAACCTAAATTCTTGTAAACAATTTGTTAATAATTACTATTAAATTTTACATTTTATATGATTTGTCCATGTACTAAGTTTACTCTATTTTAAATTTAATGTAACTATGTCGTGTACATAATTTGCTTAGATTTTTATTTAAAAATTTTCTCAATCGAAATATTTCTTATGCTCAATGGTTGTTTAAAAAAATTCTTATTCATTACAACTTAACTATACAACTTAACTATATAATATATACAATCGATTAATGTTTTAGCTCTAAATTACAAAAACAAGAATTAAACATGGTAGGAAAATAATTCATATCTAAAAATTTCTTCCCCTTATCTCATCAATCAAGTCAATACATAGAATATTTTACTTTTAAATGGGAGGGGTACAATCTATTTATATTTTTCTTGCATAAGAAATATTGGTAGCTTATTTTCTTTAGTTTGAAAGTTTAATGCAACTAAATCTCTACAATTCTTTAAGGAAAAAAAACTTTAGAACATTGTTTCTTTGCATGTATGGGTTTCAATTTATGTTTTTTGATTTTAATAAATATATCTACATTTCATAATTGTTATTAAATTTCTAGGTATTTTTCTATATATATATATATAAATAATCTAGTGTTAAGGCTTAGGGTAGAAAAGTTTTTATTTTGTTTCACATGTCAAGCTTTTGAATTGCATGATTGTTCCTAGTCAACTGTGACTCTTTTGATAAGCCAGAAGGTTGAGTTGTGATAGTCTTGGAGTGGATTCATCCTCTACTCATGTGGCTATAAACCCTTGGATAACATTTCCATTACATGTTGTTAGCACTGAGAAGTTTTAGATGCTGATGTAGTGTTGGAGAAACACTTTAATTTCAAAACAACCAACCAAAGTACCATGAAAAGTGTTATCTATTCATAGAATTACTAACAAACCAATTCCAACAAAATGCACTATAAATTATATGTCCTTGGATCTAGATTGGTTTACTAGGGTCACAAATTAAAGGAAGACAACCAAAAAAGGAACAAAGAATCCAACCTTTGAAAATGTAGTGGCCCATAACTGGTACATAGTCCTCTATAAAATAGAACAAAATGAGACAACTACTAAAGGATAAAATCCAAAAATAAAATAGAATCGGAAAACTAGTCAGTAACCACTCTAGATAACAATATATGTTAATGCACAAACTAACAAAGATTACTAGGAGGATCTAAAAATGGAGGATAACACACAAGGCTTTTCTAATTCAAAAATTGTTTTGAGGTAAGAAAACTAGAAAAAAAATTAACCTAAAATATCTTCTAGGGGAATGGAGAAAGAAAGACCCACCAACCATTCCTAAGGAGAAAGTTCAAATCATCACCTAGATAAAAAATCCAAAATGAAGATCTAGAAAGTTCAAATCATTCACCAAAGACCCACCAACCATTTCTAAGGAGAAATTTCAAATCATCACCAAATCATACATCCAAAATCAAGATCTAAGTCTTCGGTAAGCTCCTGAACTAGGGAATAACCCGAAACAAAAATAATGTTTTTTCTCTCATGGAATCAAAAGAAATTCTCCCACACGTAAAATTCTAAATTCTGAAAGAAGAAATAAAAAAGGGTGTAAAAACAATAGTTAATTACTATGAGACCTGAGGGATTACTTGGTGAATATTGGTAGAGTGCTACTAATGGATTTCATATTTGAGCCCTCCTATCAATATCACCAATGAAAGTCATCTCTTTGAATGCTGTAGGTATTAATCAGAAATCAAAAGAATCTTGTAAAAAAAAAATCTGCCAAGAACACCCTAACATCATGATGATTTAGAAAATAAAATTCTCTTCTAAATCTATTAAAAAAAAATTAAATAATGTCTCGAGAAACTGTGATTTTCTATCCTAGGATTCCCAAGGAGCATCAATAAGTATTTCTATCACATGGAACTTGTCCTTAATCATTCTTTAGGATTCCGTTTCTCTTCCCACAATCCTAATTGTTAACTTTCAACCTATTGGTTCCTCTATATCAAGTTTCATAATCAATATTCATGGACCTAGTACTCCCACTGACAAAACATTATTCCTTCAGAACCCTAAAAGGGGAATTTTTATTATTATATATGGCGATTTTCACATAATAAAAAAACTGAATGAAAATAAACATCGTATTTGTGGATTCGATGAATAAATCCCCATCTTTGTGGAATTTATCTATAACTCCAAACTTATAGATCTTATCACACATAATGACTTATACACCTAGAGTAATAAGCAAGAATGCATATCTCAAATAGCTTCAATACTCGATATATTCCTCATAACAAAGCCTCTTTTTATTTAAAGCACCAATTTTGAGGTTTGGATTCTCCCTTTCCTTGGTTCAGATCATTATTCCATAGAACTCTCTATGGACTGGATTGGTTGTCCAAGGAACAAGCCCTTAAAATTTGAGAATTTTTTGTTACATCATATTCATTTCATTTATAATGTATAAAAATGGTGTAAAGAATCAAATCATTTTCCAGGGATCCTAATGTATCGCTTTCGGTAGCAATTAAAATATCTCGAAATGAAAATAAAGAACTATAATATTGAATATTTTGGTAACATCCATAATGAAAAACTAAAGTTAGAATAAAAGGTGGCCACCATCCAATAAGCAGTAATATCAAATGGTAGATCTAAGAAATTGGAACATCAAGAAGTAGTCACTCACCACTAGTGGAGGAAACATTGAAGCAAGAGGAAATTCTTCGAAGACAAAATTCCCAAGTACAATGGCATAAAGAGGTAGAAAAAACACTAAATTCTTTGATAGGTCCATGATAAAACATAGGAAAAGTAATGTAAGCATCAAAATACCCAATCACACAAAGGTGTAAGGCCATGATGAAATAACCTTGGAACTCATAAATCATTTCCAAGACACACTCATGAAAATGGTTCCAGACAGAAAGCTTGTTATCAAGAAAAAAACAAAGCATATTCCCAAACTTGTAGAAAGGGAATAGAATGATCTACTTTTGAAGTAAATCAACATGCAAGAAGTGGAAGTAGATATTATGGAAATTCATGCATGCAAGTATTTAAGCCTCTTGAAACATGGCCACTGATTTATTCCAGGATTGTTAGAAATTTCTAAGGTATGATGTTTGGCAAGTAGTAGAACATTCTCGACACTCCTATCTATATTAAAAACCCTTGATGATACCTTTATATCTCTCATTCCTAAAAATTAAAGAATTGATTCTCTTATATTTCATGCCTATTTCCCTGTGTAATGTTATCTATAAAATAATCTCCAATGTTATAAAAGATATACTAAAGCCCATTCTCCCCTTATCTCTCCTATTATGTGGAATGTATACATATTATGGACAACATAATAATATCCCATGAACAAAGTTACTCACTTAATTTTATTTAAGTCTCCAAGAATTCCCATAAAACTTCATATTTGAAAAGCATTTGAAAATTTGAGATGGGAATTTATTTTTCACATGCTCACTATTTTTGGGTTTGCAGAAAGATGGATTCGTTGGATTAATTCCTTCATTTCCAAAACTGTCTTCTCCATTACATTCAATGGATCTCCCTTTCATAATTTTGTCCCCTCAAGGGGTATTATGAAGGGATACCCATTTCCCCATTAATATTTATCCTCACGATTAAAGGGAAGGGTAGATATATTAACTCAACCCTACAACTTGTTTAGCAAAAAGGCACTCTTCTTGGTTCCCATGATCTCTCTTCTTTGCACTAGAAATTTTTGGATGATACAAATTCTCTTAGGCATCCCCATAATGAAATAATAAACTACCCTTAAAAACATCCTTCAAGATTTCTGTGATGCTTCGATAGCCTCGATTAACATGGAAAATCTCAAAACTTATTTCCAATACCCTACTAGTTGTCCAAAGTAACATCTCTCATTTTATTGGTTTTATAAGGAGCTCTCTTACATAAAAATACTTGGAAGCCTCATTAGTTAGAAATCCTCTCAGAAAAAAAGTATGGGAAAATCTTCTTCTTAAATTTGAAGCCAAAATTTCTTGGTTGAATTTTAGATCGCTCAATCTCTCCAGTTTCTTGATCCTTTTCAAATATTTTATTCAATCCCTCCCCACCTATATTCTCTCAGCAATGGTAGCCCCACAAGAAATCCTAAACAAGGTAAAAAATATTTAAGGTATATTTCCTTGGGGTTCCACCAAAAGAGAATAAAAATGAGCTGCAATTGCACAGAAAAAAAAATTCATCCAAAAATATGAGGATCCCTTGCTCTCCATGATCCACATTTACTCATTAGAGCCCTAAGTGTTAAAACCTGGTGGAGATGGATAAAAAAAATAGAGGATTTATGGAGCAAAATGTGGAAACTTAAGTATGCCCCTAATACCTATGAATCTTAGCTCATCAAAATGACATGAAATGTCAAGGGTTTTCATATGTGGAATGCTTCTTGGAGAAAAAAAAAATTATCGACAAGCATTGTTTTTGCGAATTAGAAATAAGAATAGTGCACTTTTTTGGGATGACTTGTGGCATTAGTGGCAAAAAATAGCTCAAAATGAACAACTTCGCGCAATCACACACTCCCTCATATGTAGGGGTCAAATCCCAATTGCAAATTACTGGGACTCCTTCCCCTGCAATTTTGAATGGTACAATTGGAGTTTTTGAAAGGAGTGGATTGAGCCTCTCCCCCCAAAAAAAACAAAAGAACAATCAAGCAAGAATTAACAAACAAAAAAAAAGGGAATTGAATAGGGAAATGATATTTTTAATTGGGTTTTTGATCCTTGAGGAAATTTTAGCCTCGATGAAGCTTGCAGTATTCTCACAAGAAACATCAATGAGGATGATTAATGAAAATGACATTAAATATGGAACCTCAAACACTGGCCCAATTTATTATTTATTTATTTTTATTTTTTTTCTTTTTTTTCTTTTCTGTGGCACATAGTACAAGCTTCAAAGTCGTGGTTTGCATGGCCCCTAAATTTATGTTATCTACCTCTCCAATACTAAAAATTTCAATCATATTCTCAGTAGTTGCAACTTTTCTACTGCCATTTGCAATCACCTTTCTATGCTCTTTTGACAAACCAAAAAAAATACAAAATAATTTCCTTTGTACTCTACAATTTGTGACTCCCGTTTTACTAATCCCATTGTTAGCAAAGCATGGAATCTCATCCCAAGATTGATCCAATGGGAGGTTTATAAGGATTCTAAGAAATGAACATTTAAAAATATTGGGGCCTCCATATACTTATTAGGAAATCTATCCTAAATAAAATAAGGGAAATAATTTTTTCTATTCCTTTGTTCTCCAAGAATTGGGAATGTAATCAACCTTAAAAAAATCATTCTAAATAATATGGGTCACCCCTCTCCCTCCCCTCCCACCCTATTCCTTATGTTAGACTCCCTGTATCCGTAATTTCTTCCCTTCTATCCCTTCATTTTTGTATCCCCCTTTGCAGGACTTCATCAAAATTAAAATCAACATGGCCTCAAATGGAAATATAGGACAAGCTAGTTATGGTGGAGTATTTTGCAATGTCAATTAGAATACTATACATATTTATGTAGGTGCCATAGGTCTCAACACTAATAATGTTTCTTAAATCTAGGCACTAGAAAAAGGTCTCTCAATTGCTATCCACAAATTCGGCACAGGGTGAAACAACATTTGAATATTTTAGGTCACCCAGGGAGTTACAAGACAACTCAATAGGAGAATTATATCATATTGATATATTTGGAGGAAAAAATTGACAATATATACTATAAGTTGGCCATTCTAGCCAAGAGATCATCCAACTTCTCCTTCTCCTTGGATGAAGGTAGTTCCCAACTAATGCAAATGCTTCAATATTTTGCCCAATAGTTGTTACAACTCATTTTTTGTTTGCCTATCAGAACCAATAGTCTTTGTTGTCTTCTCATGTTTATGCATGTCAAGGTCTGGAAAACCAAGTCTATTTTTATAAGTTTCTATATCCAAGATTCTCCAGTTAGATGAGGTCTTAACAACCTTAAGACTATGAACCTATATTACTAATCTAGTTTCTGTTTGATAAAAACAATAAAAAAATATTTTTATTTTATATAATCCTCATTTAATGTAATGCAAAGTGCCTAACTTCAAAAATAGAAATGAAAATTTTAACTTATATTTGAATTTATTCAATTTAAAAATAAATTAATACTATAATTAAAATATTAATTTAAAAATTAACTATATATTAAAATTAAATAAATAAAAATAAATAAATACCAACATATTTAAGCCAATATCATACCTACACCTAAACAACAACAAAAATCCATAGAATGAAGCTCACATCCATCAAATAACTAGAATGAAGTCCACGCCCACCTCAGTGAAGTCTGGGTGTTTGTTTATTATGTCACCACAAAATTTATCTCCAAAATTGATCATTAAAATGCCACAAAGTTATGGATCCAAAAGTTAACACTTAAATTTATTTTAACATGCTAAAACATTTATGGACTGAAAGGTTCATCATTGAAGTTGATTTGAAGTTGTCTGGAAATGGTATTGGGTTACTATTTTATAATATTATCCCCATCCTATCACATTATTTACACTGATGATTATTTTATTTCTACTTTTGTCTCTCAAGATTATGACTGGTCGTCAGGGACGACAAACAATATATATGGAGTTATGCGTTCATCAATGGGTGGGGAAGTATATGCCACCCTTCTAATTTAACCAAGTACAGTATCGAATGGGTGGCATACACTTCCCTGCCCATTAATGAACCTATTGCTCCATACATATTATTCGTCGTCGGAAACTTGGGCCTTGCCTTATATCAAAATTCCAATGCCATTTTTCTTAAAATGATACAGAATAAGTTATAAAATGCACACTAACAGCGCAGAAGGGACTCTTACGATTTGACGTTGTCATTTCCCTTAACCAAATCCTCTGGAAATCGACAGACGATACCATTATGTTAGCTCTCTATAATAATAGTGTAGCCACTTTATTGTTATTTTTAGTGTAGCTTCTATTGTTATTGTTGTGCCCATGTGGCCCCCATATTTTTATTTTTATTCCCTATAGAAGACCACTATTGTTATTGTTTTTTCCTTACATTATTATTGTTGTGTAGGCTATAATTATATTGTGACCCCTTAGACCCCTATATGATAATAAGGAGGTATAGTCATTTTTAGTATTCCAAAATTGTTCATTTATGTGATGTAAATGAGGTTACCCCCTCGAACAGCCTAATTTTGAAGTTGTTGATCTATATTTTTTGTGATCTAGTTTCATAGAAATTAGTTTTAGAGCTTTGGATTCTATGGTTTTGCTGCTTCAAATAGGTCATCTTGGAATTTTCGCTATAACATGTTTTCTATGAAGCTTCAGAAGATTGAATTGAAACCACGTGGAGCATAAATCTATTTGGCTGACACTGATGTCAACCTATTAGCACAATGTTGGAGGATGCATTGGTGGTGGTTTGCATTGATTTCAACCTAGTTGTATGTGATTATGCATAGGCTAATGAAATCATACTTGTATAGGTTGATGCTTACACATGTTGGAGTAGTTTTGGTGAAGTTTGATGACTTGAGTGATGAAATAGTTGATGGATGGCATACAAGTCAAACTATTTTGACTTTTATTCATGATGGAGTTGCTACAATGGGTCCTGAGGTCCTCCAGAAGATAATTTTGTAGTGGACCAGGTTTGATCAGGCTCTGAGCTTATTTTGGATGAGTTTTCTCCCCAGTCGCTCTGTTGGAGAGTCATCCGAGTGACTTGAAGGCCTCAGTCACTCTCTTGAATTTCTATGTGAGAGAATATGGCTCTCAGTAAAAATTTATTAGTGTTTTTCATGCGACTGGGATGTTTCACAAAAATTCCTCCATATTCCTCACACTCATCGATTGTTTATTTTATTTTCTGGCTTGTATTATTCAAGACTCATCATGTAAATATAGAAAAATATTTTCTAGACTTCTAGAAGACGAATAAAAAAGAATATTCATTATTAAATGAATTTAGTGGATTTATTGAGTCAAGATACATCGAATTGATCCACTTCCACCATATGAACAAAGTTCCACTACATAATTGGAATTTGGAATACCACATCATGGAAACAACGATCCCCGCTAACCCATGATCAAAGTGAAAATGCGACCAACCCTGCTCTCGCTGGTGGTTTTTGCATCATATCAAACACCGATCCAGAAGTCTCCAAACGACTCACCGCTTACGATCTCGAGTCTCATCGCTGACCCTTTCCTTCATGAATGAAGACGCCGGAGGGCAGCGCGGCCCCCCCCCCAATGGTCCTTCTGGCCGACAAACATGGTGACAGCATCGCCACGCACGGATCCATCCCCCTGGATGAAAATGACACCGTTCTTGTAAACAGCACCTCTGCCGCTACAAACAAAAATGAGATTCCTGCTGACAGCACCACAGACACTAAAGACAATGACTCTAACCAACAAGCTTCTGCGCCACAGAAAAAGGCGTCCTCAGCTACTTGCATTCCAAGAACCTCTGAAAGAACCAAAATAGATCTCCCCAGTCATCGTATCAATGGCCAAATCCAATATATGAGGGATCATGTGCTCATAGGAAAGTTCTTAGGACTCTGGCCAACTGAAAAGGCCTTGCAAGGATGGATCGTCTCCAAATGGAAGCCAAAAGGACAAGTTACTCTGCAGCTTGGTCCCAAAGGCTTCTTCACTGCCATTTTCAACTGCTTGGAGGACAGAACTCAAATCTTCGAGGGAGGCCCATATTTCTTCAACTCCGCAGGCCTGTACCTTCGTGACTGGGTTGAGAGATTCAATCCTGATAAAGAGGATTTCAACTGGGCTCCAGTTTGGATCTGTATGTACTCTTTGCCTCTGGAATATTGGGACGAGGAAACCATGAAGGACATAGGCAATGGGATGGGAGTCTTCATCAAATTCGCTGAGGAAAATAAACTCCAAAGATATACCTCATATGCCAGAATTTGTGTGCACATGCATTTGGCCAAAGCTCTCACTGATTTGGTAAGTCTATTTCATGACGATTTTGAATGGATCCAAACAATAGACTACGAACATGTACCATTTCGATGCAGGAAATGCCATGAACATGGCCATTTATTTACAGATTTCCCCTTGAATAGCCAGGCCAAAGCCCCTGTCACTAAGACCAGAAAAGATGCGGAAGGCTTCACCAAAGTTACTAGTCGAAGAAAGCATGCAAAAAAATCTCCAGTTGTGCACGACATTCCGAGCAAACCTGAAACTCACAACAATTTTGAAATCCTGTCCTCTCAAAATACCTTGGAGAGTAATCCTCCGAATCCTTCTTCATCCGATCCGCCTTCCACTTCTATCACCCCTCCTCCCAAATCCTTAGCCCCGCTTTCAGCCTCTGATCATAACAAGACCCCCGCCTCTAGTTCCACTGTCATCTCAAACCCAGATCCAAGTCTAGATCCAAGTCTAAAAGATTCAAAAATGGAGATAGATGCAACTCTCGCTCTTACTATCCATCATAAGCAAAGCACTGCAGAACAGAATCTACCGATACATATGGAAGAGGAACCAGAGAGTATCGATCTGGGGGACTTGGATATCCTCAGTCTAGAAACAGCATGCCGACAGAAGGAATTCAGCGCAATACCTCCCAGGAAAATCGAAAGTCTGGAAGTGGTCTTAGCTAGAGCACAACATCATAAATATCTTGGTATTTAGGTAGGCAACCCTTGGGATGGGAAAAAGATACTGAAAGAATAAAAAAAACGAGGGCGCAAAACGGATTTGCAAAGAACCATTATAATTGGAGAAATGCTTGTGGACTCTGGAAGATTCCCCAAGCTGACCAATTTTTTTAAAACCCTTCCTCACTATTCCTCATGAAGCTCATTTCATGGAATGTGCGAGGGCTCAACAGCCCTGCAAAACACAGAATCTTAAAAAATATGATTCAGCAAGATAAGCCTTCCCTGGTTTACCTTCAAGAAACAAAATGCAATAGCATGGTACTGGAAAAGATCCTAAAAAAAATCTGGCCAGGCTGTCGATCAGTCTCTGTGGATGCTTCAGGGGCGTTAGGAGGGCTAGCTATCATATGGAACCCTCAAGTTCTCGATCTTCATGATTTTCACGCCTCGCACTTTGTCATTCAGTCCACTTTCCACCTAATTGGGATGAATATCCATGGTCATCTCTCTAATGTATATTTCCCTCAAGATCTTCAAAATAAGTTGGATCTTCTGGATACTCTAACAAATCTTAACTCTGATAGAAGTTCCCCTTATGGATCTGCAGTGGGGATTTCAACATCATCATAGCATTGGAGGAAAAAACAGGGGGGAGATCGAAGCTGGACAGCGACAACATTAGCTTTAGAGACTTCATACACAGAAATCAGCTAATGGATCTTCAGACTTCAAATGTCATGTATACATGGACTAACAAAAGGAGAGGACCACAGCACATAGCCTCCAGGCTGGACCACTTCCTAATGTCGGACAATGCCATCCACCTGGGTGGGGACTTTAATGCCTCTATACTGCCTCAAGTAGGTTCAGACCATTGGCCCATAATGCTACAATGGATGCGTCCAGGTTCCAGGTGCAATAGACCCTTCTGTTTCGAGGCATTTTGGTTCTCACACCCCAATTTCAAAGATGTTGTCAAGGATGCATGGAACTCTTTTATCCCCCCTGAAGGAGCCAATATGTTTCAGTTTCAACAAAAACTAAAACACCTCAAACAAGCTCTCAAATCCTGGAATCGCACACAGTTTGGCAACATTTTCGATCATCAGAAAGCGCTGGAGCAGCAAATGAAAACCTTACAACAACGTATCATCTCTGAAGGAAGAACGGAAGATCATGCACAACAGGAGCAGGACCTCTTAATCAAGATTGAGGCACGACGACATCAAGAAGAGATACTGTGGCGTCAAAAATCAAGGGTCAGATGGCTTAAGGATGGTGAGAAGAACACCAAGTTCTTTCATAGATCCACCATCCAAAGGCGAATGCACAAAAACATTGCCTTCATTAACAATCGGCAAGGGGAGCGATTGGAGCAGCATGAAGAAATGGAACATGAATTTAAAGAGTACTTTCAGGATATTCTGAGGGAGCCTCAAGGTTGCAGATATCAGGCCATACGATCTATCACGCAGCATATACCAAAAATCATTACGGAAAATCACAACAGCAAACTTCTACGGCCAGTTACACTGCAGGAAGTGGAAGATGCTATGGCCCAACTCAAGGATGGTAAAGCGCCGGGTCCGGATGGCTTCACATCCAACTTCTTTCATGCTTTCTGGGAGCTCATTAAAACAGAGGTCTGGGAGCTAGTGGAGGAATCGTGCACGATGCACTGGGTTCTCCCGTCCCTAAACACAACCTTCATAGCACTTGTCCCAAAAATGGAAGATTCCAGTACACCTGACAAATTCAGGCCCATTGCGCTATGCAATGTGTTATATAAGCTTATCTCCAAAGTCATAGCGAATAGGCTGAAACCTCTTCTCCCTCTCCTCATCTCACCGGAGCAGACGGGCTATGTAGAAGGGCACCAGATTCTGGATGGTATTATTATCTCCCATGAAGTGATACACTCTCTCAAAATTCTAAAAAAACCAGGTATGATTTTAAAGTTAGATCTCTCAAAAGCTTTTGATAAACTCAGTTGGTCTTATATCAATCAAATGTTATTAGCATTCGGTTTCAATGCCACTTGGACCCGCTGGCTAATGAACCTCATCTCCTCCCCCAGTTTCTCCATTCTGCTCAATGGATCTCCCTCTTCGCCCTTTCGTCCCTCCTGTGGCATTCGTCAAGGAGACCCCCTTTCCCCATTCCTCTTCGTCCTCATGGCCGAAGGTCTTAGCCGACTTCTTCATGCTGCGATATCCTCTCACTCCCTTAAGGGCATCTCCCTTCATGAACAACCCCCCATCTCTCATCAACAGTTCGTCGATGACAACATGCTCTTCGGTCATCCGTCAGTTCAAGAAGCCACTGCTTTCCAATCCTTGCTTAATCTCTTTTCAGAAGCCTCTGGCACCACCATCAATGCCTCCAAATCCCAGCTCTTCTTCATCCATACTCCCATTATCACTCAACGAAATATAGCCAGAATTCTGGGCTTTCCAATAGCAGTGCTTCCTTTGAAATATCTTGGAGCTCCCCTCCTAGACTCTGCTATCAAAAATGCTTCTTGGTGAACCCTTCTTGACAAATTAGAAATCAGGCTTTCTTCTTGGACTTATCGGTCACTCAACATTGCTAGCAAGCTTATCCTAATCAAATCTGTTCTCCAAGCAATGCCTTTATATTTGTTCTCTATATTGGCAACCCCCAAATGGGTTCTTAAAAAAATTCGTATTCTTCAAAGAAAATTTCTTTGGGGCTCCTCAGGACTCAAAAAAAAATGGGCTCTGGTCAAATGGACTGATGTCTGTCTACCAAAGTCTGCAGGGGGGCTTGGTCTGAGGGATCCCCTTCATAGAAATAACACCATGGGAGCCCGCATCTGGTGGAAATGGATCTCAAATTCTCAGTCTCCTTGGGCTCACCTCTGGCATGCCAAATATGCTTCAGGAAATCCACAGGAATTTCTCATCCGTTTCAGTTCGACTACCCTTGGCTCTTTAATTTGGAATGCAGCAAGGCAACACAGTGCCTTTATTCAAAAGCACAGTTTCTGGGAAATCCATTTAGGTACCTTGGCAAGATTTTGGGAAGATTCTTGGCAAAAATCTCCCAAAATCGCCTCTCTCTTTCATAAAACCAAGTGGCAGGCTTCAATGCAACAAAGAAATCAAATCCTTGTCCATCAATTCTGGCAGCAACCTACCTCACAAGGTTTTCAAATTTGGAGCTTTGCTGAAACCTGGCAAGCCAATTGGCAGGAGGAAACGTATGAAGAAATTGATCAAGAACTCACACTCAGAAAAATTAAAATCTCTGATCAAAAGGATAAAGTGCGTTGGGGATATACTCCCAAAGGTATGTTCACGACAAAGGAGGCATATCAACTACTCTTTCAACCCATGCAAACAATCAAGGACCAGCTTTGGGATCAGATTTGGCAACCAGGAATTTGGCCCAAAGTCTCGACCTTCCTCTGGATTTTAAGCAAATAGAGAATCCTCACTTGGGATAATCTTCAAAAGCGAGGATTTACAGGACCTTCCAGATGTCCAAATTGCAAAATTCACATAGAGACCATTACACATCTCATGGATACCTTTCCTCTTGTGGATCAACTCTGGGAGAGAACTGCTCAGTGCACTAGAAGAACAAGTCGACGTACAGGAGACATAGTAAATACCATCAGGAACTGGACACGGAATCCATTCCAAAGTCTATTTCTTAAATCTCTCTGGAACCTCATACTAGGCTTCATTTATTGGATAATCTGGAAAGAGCGCAATAACAGGATCTTCAAAGATCATAGTATGCCTCTTGCTTGCTTGTGGCTACATCTTAAAAAATACCTTCAAGAGACTTTAGCACTAAGACATTGGCAAGATTCGGAAATGCCAGCTTCTCCTCAGGAATGCCAAATTTTGAGAAATTGGAATTTGGATCTCACCCCTTCAGCCCATGTCAAGGCTACTTCTTCCATCCATCAGGATTCTCCCCTTTTCTGGTCTCCTCCTGCCACTCACTCCTACAAAATTAATTTCAACAGAGCCGCCAAGGGTAATCCTGGTCCTGCTGGGTATGGTGGCATTTTCAGAGACGTAGCAGGTTCGGCCCTGTATATTTACCATGGTTCGATTGGCAGAGATTCTAACAATGCCGCCGAATTAGAAGGTATGTGGCAAGGTATGTGCATTGTGGAAAAATAAAATTTTCTCCCTCTTGAAATCGAAGGGGATTCTCAAATCTTAATAGAAGCAGCGATTCGAATTCAATCCGGCACCTCTACAGCAAAGATTGCGTCAAGCTGGCAGCTTGTAAACAGATTGGAACAAATTGAAGATTGGCTCAGGATTCCCCGAAGCATAACCTTCAAGCACATCTGGAAAAAAACCAATAAGGTGGCTGACAGATTGGCTAATCAAGGTGTGGATCAGCATTTACCTTTCTTCTCTGGACCTCTTTGTAGTTCCAATGATAGAAAATTCCAACAAGATTGCACTCTCCTGGTGCACAAAGATCTTTCTCTCCCGGATGCGGGTGTGTAACGAGGTATGTGGTATGTAGGTGAACTGGCGGGATGGCGCATGGCCTATCACCACCACCACCCAACCTCGCATGATGCCGGCTTTAATTCGTTCCATCCAGGTCTTCAATGCAGAGTTAATGAAGCCCATATCCTGATGATTTCCCGCTCTCTCTTCAGACATGGCGCCCTCCGATGATCTTATTTGTGCTCCTCCCCTTTGCACCTGCTGCTCCCAAGCTACCGCTGAGTATTGCTCACACACCAGCACAGGGATGCGATGTGCTTTGGGTGGCTGTGTAAACTTCATGCCGGGATTCCATTTTACCAACAGCTCTTTCTGCAATCACCTTCGTCCGTCCTCCTCTCCAACCAATTACCCTCTGCAGGCTCACGCTAGTTTCCTTTCGGCTCTCCCCTGCTCCCATAATTCTGCTGGCATTTTTTCTCCCTCTGCTCTTCACACCATGCCTCGACTACGCCCGAGAATGCGATGCAGGAGAGGCAGCTCCCGTGGGCAAGTGAACCGCAGGTCCTCCCCCTCCACCTCAGATTCTTCGTCCTACTCTTCGGAATTTGGCCCTGTTCGCTTTCCTGCCTCCAGACGTGGTCGTGGTAGGGGTCGTGATTAGTCCAATCCAGCTGGGCACTTTCATCTTTCCTCCAGGGTGCATTCTCATCAGGCTCGTCTTCAATTCCCCTGAACTTTTAGCAATATCTCCCTCTTAGCCACTGTTAACATCGTCCTCCAGGAAGCTCCCTCGGGTCAAGTCATGGCTACTCCTACAGCGGCTATGACAACTCAAGAAGAAGCCGAGCCTCTGGCGACTAAAGAGGAAGCCGAGCATCGCATTTCTCAGAAGGATATCCGGCAGAGTGTTGATCCTGGTGTTAATGTTGATATGGGTCTGCAAGTAGGTCCCAGTGCTCCATATGATGGCAGCTCTGCAAGCAATGATTGCCCTCCTCCTGATGAAGACGATCCATACAAATTTTCTTGCCTCATCATTGAGGAAGAGTCTCCCTCCTCTCATGAAGTCTAAACAAGTTTGCATTCCTGGTTTTTTGGTTACTGTCAGCATGGAGGTATTCAATTCCAGTTGGATGCTTCACTGTTCTACAACTCTCATGTTCACTCTTTTGTTAAACTGTCGGTTTCCCCGCGTGGGCAACATAATTCGGTTTATGATTTCAATTTTGGCACCGACTCAGCATTTTGAAATGTCAGTTTTGGGTTCTATAATGGGTAGGAACTGTAAAAATCCAGGCCCTCTGGTACTGTCTATTGATGTCACTCCTTCAAGGTCTATTCATAATCTAGTCATTGAAGCCAATTGTCTCTTTGAGTCAGCTAAGGTCATAGTTTTTATAGCTCTCTTGGTCAGCTTTCAGCATGTTTCATCTATCAATGACCTGCATTGTAATGTGAGAATTCCGCAGCATTGGGCTGGAAATATTGAGGCCTCTGCCTCTTTGTAATTTTCTTTTGTATCAATATAGAAGTAGCCCTATTCAAAAAAAAAAAATTCAGGTGGATATTGGTGGACACCCAACTATTCCATTTGAACCCCCATCTTCATTTCTTTCAATTTTCAAGTTGCAACAAAACTTACTATTTTTAGCAGTTTTTTGGGTCCTGAACTTCCGGAGCTGTTTTGAGGCCCTAAACGACATTTTTTGGGAAAACGGAGAGCAACATGGGTCCATGGACCGATGTTGCTCGTTCAAAAATTGAAGTCCTCGGATAGATCTTTCTAACGAGCTATTGAGCGCGTCAAACGGAGATCGGGTGCCAAAGTTATGCCCTCGGGAAGTTGAACCACCAATTTACCCAAATGGGCGCCCACAGTTTTGGCGCCTCATCTCCTACGGTTAGGTTTTTGGACGTTTCAGATTCTACATTGTTTCTCAACAATAAATAGGCCCTCGAGCCTCATTGTAACACAGTTCAGAGGTCTGTAGCCATCGCATCTCTTCTCAGAGATTCGCTACCAGCACCCTAGCTATTTTATTTCCATTATGCCTGTAAGCATATTTCTGTTATTTGATATTAATGAAATGAAGCATTATTTCTACTGCATCTCTATGTTCATGGTTATTTCTATATTTTATTGCGTTCCTGCATAAATCCGGATCAGTGGTATCAGAGGGGGTCTGCTCTTTCTTTGTTTTTCTTTGCATGTCCCCAACGCGGTTAGGGTATAAGGAGTTAGGGCTCGATCTGGTTGAACCCTTGCAAGATCAGCCTCGCAAACCCCGACGACCTCCCATGGCGGAAGAAAAGAAAGACGAGGGAGCAGGAGATCCTATCAAAATACTGCTCAAGGAGGCCCTCGAGAAACAAAGGAACGCGATGATGGATAACTTTGCTCAAATCCTTCAACAACTGCCCACATATGGCGCATCTGCATCCAACAGCCACTCTGGAGGCGCCACTCCCTTCAAGGTACAGGTAAACTTTGACATTCCTATATTTGAAGGAAAAATAGATGCAGATGTTGTAGACAAATGGTTAAATTTGTTGGAAGGGTATTTCTCGGTCCATGACTTCTCTGACCGAGAAAAGATTATTTTTGCACTTCTCAAAGCCGCCCCCCATGTCAAAGACTGGTGGGAAACCTACCGTGAGCAAGAGGGCGAAGGGGAACCCTCTCTGTTCTCGACCATACCCACTTGGAATTCATTTCAAGACAGTTTCAAGGAACAATATTACCTCGTGGGGAGCTATGAGGACAAATACATCCAATGGACCACGCTGTGGCAACAAAAGGATCAAGATGTGCACGAACTGACGAATCTGTTCCATACCCTGCGCACAAAGTTGGGTATTAAAGATTTAGAGAGACATTTGGTGCTCAAGTACCGCAGCTTTCTGCACAAACACATTCAGGAGGAAATGGAGTTCCTTGACATTACATCGCTTGGCACAGCATATCACTATGCCGCCAAGATCGAGCAGAAATTTAAGCAGAAGAAGTGAGACTTTGGATCTGCAAATCCGAAAGGTGCCCCCGAACCGAAGAACAAGGGGCAAGGCCAAAGCAATGCGACTCAGAAAAACACCACAAATCCAAAGAAGGACACAGGGAAGTGGTGTGAATTTCATAACAGCCCCACTCACAGCACAAACGAGTGTCGGGCCAAACAGTCTTTGGTGGCTGAACTAAAGGCACCCGAATCAGATGCATTTTCTGATCCTGAGTTAGAACCAGACAAAGGCAATGACAAAGGGAGGCGGATCATTGATGCGGATCCCAGTGCCATTGTTGCCACCACCAAGATCCAGAAGGAGGGTCCAGAGGATCCAGAGGAGGGGGAGCGCCTCTTCCAGTCGCAGATGTGGGTGAAGGGTTCTCCGCTGCAGTTTCTCGTCGATAGCGGAAGCCAAAAGAACCTCATTTCAGCAGACGTCGTGAAGCGGCTCGGCCCACCAACCATAACACACCCGCAACCGTATACCATTGGGTGGCTCCACCCAGGGAGAGATCTCCGCATCCGCCAGCAGTGCCGACTTCCATACAGTATCAAGCCATTCACGGATGAGGTATTGTGTGATGTTGCTCCTCTTGATGTAGCTGATGTATTATTGGGCCAACCATACTTATGGAGGCGACATGATGTATATGAGTCTAGGCCTCGTGCTATTATTATTACTTTGGGAAATAACTTGTACAGGATACCGGAGGTAGTACCGCCTCCTGCCATCTCTTTGACTACTGCAAAACAACGCAGTAAGATTGTTTCCCAGACCAGGAAATTCATTTTCCCTACAACTCACTCACAGGGAAAGAAGAATATTGTGGCCACAACCTCGAAACAGGGCTCCCTTTCACGGCTGTAGCAGATGGACAAAGTCATGGAGGAATACGATGACAATTTCTCCTCACTCATAGAGGTTCCTCTACACTGTCAGGACAAGCACTCCATTGATCTGACTCCCAATGCACCACCACATGATGTTGCCATACATCCTGCAACTACACATACAAAATCCAAACATGTACTGTATGAGGCTGATAAAGAAACCAAATTTACTAAACGCATCCAGCATGTCCACCCGCAGGTCCATGACATCTTCAACACATCTAATACTCAGTTCAACAGAATTTTCCTCATCTCATGGAGGATCTCAACGCAATTGGGACCATTGCTTCCTAAGGAGGGAGGAATGATCCAGGTGGATATCGGTGGCCACCCACCTATTCCATTTGGACCAGCACCATCAATTCTTGCAGCTTTTCACATTCAGCACAACTTACTATTTTTAGCAGGTTTTCGGGTCCTCCACTCTCAGAGCCATTTTGGGGGCTTAATGATCCAGGTGGATATTGGTGGCCACCCACCTATTCCACTTGAACCCCCATCTTCAGTTCTTTCAATTTTCAAGTTGCAACAAAACTTACTATTTTTAGCA